>JAIFOV010000022.1:0-366981 GCA_020654155.1 Novius pumilus
CGACGAACACGTTCCGTTCAATTTGGCGGCAAGGCAACGGAATCTCGAAAGATCCACGATACAAATACGAACCTTTTGAACACGAACGATTCTGTTACGGTATTGATATACTGCAAAACTGTCTCGATAATACAAAGTTTTCAACACATTCCCGGCCGATGCACCATGTTTAATTTATTGCTTCGATTACCGATAAAGAATACCCAGAAACGGTGTATAGTCTTTGAACTATCGGAGACGAAAACCAAATTCGAACATACACTGCGGCCAATCGGCAATCACACAGTTTTCCGTTGTAAAAGCGCTTTATTTAACTCAAACTGCTTTTTTAACATAACGTTTAACAAAACTAGCTTATTTCGTATCTCACACGTCGCTCGTTTCTTGCCAACTGGCTCGTTCCCTCGCACTCGACGTTGCCGCGTGCGGGTCGAGTCACAGAAAACTAAGTCTTTGCAAAATTCATGGTGAATTCTCAACAAAAATGCATTTTGAATGGAATTATTGAAGTTCCTATTCAATGTTCACATCATCCATATCACTCATCTCGTTTCCGAGCAGGAACGAATGAAGAAATCACCTCGTACAAGGGACAAGAAATTTCTGTAATTTCGTATTTTAAAAGGGACCCATATTTGCCAACGAATAAACCCTCGATAAACATGGGGTCTCAGTCTTTTTGCCTGATGCCCCTCGAGCCCCAAGTACCGGTTTCAGGGGATAATCAACGCCGCGGCCGTTGTCTACGAGTTTGGAACTGAAATTTCGGATTCCGTTAACAGCGCGTTAATTATAACGCTGGGCCTGTGGTAATACCTCGGGTGGAGGTTAGGTGATTAACATAAGTTATAGACCAAAAACATTCATGTGTGCTACCGACTCAACGAAATTTCTTTCACCGATATCACCTCCGTGTGCGGATGGCCTTAGAGTCACGTGGGTAGTGTCGGGGGAAACGATATAAAAGAAAATGAGGAAGTGGGGTCCTGGCTTCTTGGTTGTTGAAGATCCAACGCGAAGAAGAGATTGCTTCGATTATTAGACGACGTGGTTGTTGGCGGCCATATTGGTTTTTTATTGGGTTGGAGCGAAAAACCGGCGATAGAACGAGAGTAAGTTAAATTTCTGGGTGTCAAGACACTCCCTGAATTGTCCGTCGGTTGCCCGCGATTGTTGTTGTGATTGCGGGAACTGAATATAAGTGTGATTGGGACCTGTAACATCTTTCATTTTCATATGCGAGAATCGTTCCGTGAGGCGAATCGGATTAAAGCCCCCTTTCGCTTGAAACACTCTTTACGATCGTTGATAGCTTAGATCGAATCGAACACTTCTCCACTGAGCGTATCCGGGTACTTCGATTTGTATTGTGCGTAGTATCGCGGCAAAACGCGACTTTGACAGGCCGAGCCCTTCGGGGAGAAAACCCCTCGTAAAAATCTGGCGCCTGAAGGTATTTGTGTGCGAAAATATTAGCGTCCCCGCGAACGATCGTTACAGAATTACCATCGGTAACACCTCATAGGCGCGCCCCGTCTATAACTTTCGAATCTCTTAATCGAAACAAAACTCCTACTATAAAATCTCCTTTAAAAATGTCATACTCTTGCGTGATTAAGCAGGTACCCCTGGACTACACTATCGAGGAGGTTCAATCCGAACTCCGTTCCAACGACATTGAATTTCACAATTGCTGGAGAATCATTTCGAATGCCACGGAAAATCCCACCACCCTAATGCGAGTCGTCACTCATTCTAAATCTACCATCGACAATCTCCTACTAAAAGGCGCCCCAATTTTCGGCCGCATTCACCCCACTGAACCATCCCACGTTCCGGCACCTCAAATAAAATTCTTCTCCACCTGCCAAAAAACAAAACCCCTCATGCCCCCAAAAAAAACAACCCCAAATGCCCGTCGTGCAAAGGCGACCACCCCGCCTGGGACATGAATTGTTCTTCACGCAAAGCTCAGCCAAAAAAAGCTAATGAAATCGCTCCAATCAAAATTGTCGATGAATCTTCTTCTTCTGAGGACGATGAAGACGAATCTCAAACGTTCGTCCGACTAAATGAATACGTTCGGGTAACTTCCCTCATACGTTTCCTCACGGAAACACTTTCAAATATCTTTCCTGATTTCCGCGGGGAGATAGCCAAAGCCGTCGCTTCCCCCGCTCTTTCTATTAACAAAAGGAACTCTGCTGTCAACTATATGGGCAATAAAGTTGCTATTGCCCGTCCCCAATAAATGGATTTAGTGGTCGGCACAGTTAATACCTGCGGATTAACCAGAAAACGATATCTCCTCAAAGCCCTTCTAATGGATTCCAATGTGTCTGTTTTAGCGCTAATCGAAACAAAACTCAAAACTAAACTCTCAATCTCAAACTTCAATATTTTTCAACGCAACAACCCTTTAGGAGGAAAACGGGGCACCGCTCTACTTTTTCACAGCAAACTCACGTCCACCCCTATTACTCTCCCAACCAACCTCTAAAATCTAGAATGCGTGGCTGCCAATCTCCATCTGGAAAATCGCCAAATCACTTTCATTAGCTATTACAATCTCCCGAACGAAAAAAATTCTAGGGAATTATTTCATCACTTTGCCGCCAACAGTAATACTGTTATTCTTGGCGATTTCAATGCTAGAGATATTCAATTCGGCGACCTATAAACAAATGCAAACGGCCGTCTCCTAGCTGATTACCTAGTCGATTACCATCTCTGGCGCTGCCCGAATTCCTTTCCGACTCTTTTAAATTCGAATGGAAGCTCTATCCCCGATCATATCATAATATCCGCTAATCTAATAGAATACTTCGACGACTGCTGTTACATAGGGCAAACGATCAACAAATCTTTGTGCTACTCCACCCCCCACAAATTCCTACAAAATAATAAGAAACTTTCGAAACGCTAACTGGTAGCGTTTTCGCAACCTCCTTTCTGAAAGTATCCCGGTACACACATCTCTGGAGTCAATATCTGAAATCGATGCCCACATAAAACTAGTATCTTCTCAGATCAATCACGCTGTATAAATCTCGGTTCCCGATAAAACGGTAGACACAAACAGATCGTTCACCGCCGTTCATAATAAACCTGATCAAATATAAACGCCGAATATACCGCCAATTCGTCCAATCCAGAGATTCTGCTATTAAAACCGAATTTAACCGACTTTCGGCACTAATCCGAGGTGAAATACACAAATTTAACGAGAATAAATGGATCGAGACAACTTCAAACCTAGACTACCCAAACGGAAAACAATTCTGGACCTTTAAAGTTATTACCGGCCAAAAAATTACCAAAACCTCTCATCTAATTAATCCTGACAACACCCCTACCACATCAGACCGAGAAAAAGATCAACTCTTTCAAAAACATCTCGAAAAAGTATACAAAAATTCCGAAAACCCCTTTTTGATGACCTCTTCTTCGACCACCTCGAATTCCAAAAATATGAGTTACAAAAAAGACCAATCATCACCGAATCGAACGATGAAAATCCTTTTTCATCCACCATCTCAGAAGGAGAAGTTATACATGCTATCCGCTCTGGCAAAAACACTGCCCCCGGTGAGGACGGCATCTCACGGGCCGTTCTCCGCCAACTACCATTTTCTACCCTTAGTTGCCTCTCCAAATTATTCAACTGTTGCCTCACACTTTGCCATTTCCCTAAATCCTGGAAAGATACAAACACGGTAATGATCCTCAAACCGAACAAAACGCCCACAAACCCAGATAACTATCGCCCAATTTCTCCTTTAAATGTCATAGGAAAAATTTTCGAAGGAATCATTTGTGAGCGCATCAAAAAATACGTTGAAGACCACAATCTCATACCCCAATCCCAACACGGCTTTTGTAAGGCACACTCCACTCAAGATCCGCTATTTCAACTTCATGCTACCGTTACAAAAGCACTGAAGGAGGGCAGTGTGTACTTGCCGTATTCCTCGATATCCAACGAGCTTTCGACAAAGTCTGGCATGCCGGCCTCCTCCAGAAAATCAGAATACTAGGTTTCCCTATCAATTTCCAAAAACTTATCCTATCCTTCCTCACAAATAGGTCAAATAAAATAAAAATAGGGTCACCCTTCTCCGAACCTATTAAACCCCCAGCATCCCGACTAGAAATCTACCGAGGGCCGTCCCAACTGACATCAGGGCCCGATGGGGCGCGCGTGGGGCGTTCCTCACTACGGCGACCCTGATGAGGCACGCAGGAGGGCCTGAGGGGGCACGCCTCACTTGCGACTCGGTTAAAAAGTGATTGCCTCATCAGAGCCTTATAAGGAAGAAATGGGGATCGCCACATTAACAGCTCGTTACAGATTTCTTCTATGAAAGCGATCGCATCTACTACAAACTTGATGTGTACATGTCTACAGTCTTACTGTAACTCTAATACATTTAGAAAAATTGTTTAATGCAGTTCGGATAGAATTTTAATTATTTCGTGCAAGATGGTAATCTACACATCAGTATACTAACTGCCAATCCGTTCTTTTGTGATTTCATAGTTTCTTGATTGCGTAATGTGTCATCAAAAATTAACACGGATGATAAGTGGTTTCATTTTTTATTTTCGATATCAATATGAAAAAAAATTCGAATTTCATTAAAAGGCAACTATAGTTTCCAGAGATAACAAATCCGAGATAAAATTTGTTTTCTCTCTTGGATCGAGTAAAATTATTTTAATGTATTAATGTCGATTCTCCTTCTCGTTCAAGGTAAGAAATCAGTGAAAAGTTCGAGTACTTATGTACCTCGCCTTTTCATAATAAACGAGCAGGCTATGATACTTCGACAGACTTTTCACAAATCTGAAGGTAATTGCCAAAGTAACGTTTTGGTGTTAATTAAAATAAATAATAAGGTAACAAAAAAAATTTAGGTTTCATGTTCCGCATGTTTTATAATCGGAAGTACGTGATTCTGCGTTGTCGGAATATAGTTTTATTACAAGCAGCCGACGAAGATAGCTTCACAAGTAGGGATACTATTCTTTTCTTCGAGTAATAAATACAGATGGGATTTCAAGAACCCAGGGAGTAAAAATTCACCTGCGTTACCCGAGAGAGTCCTTTACATTATATTTCATGTAAGTTTGCCCATTCAAACTTGCCGCCTGTACAGTGAGGCGCAGGACGGATGGCAGGGGAATCAGTTGAAGACGATTATTTGTCGTGAATAAGCTGTGACACGATATTAATTCGAGAAATCATTTTTCATAATTTTTGTTCATTTTTCATCCATTGTAAATCAACCACAGATTGTGTTGATTCAGGTATGTATTCAGAGTATGATCATTAATTTGTAACATTATGAATAACAATTTTTCAACTGCAACAACACGTGTTGATTTTATTCCACGAAATTCTTATCATAAATCAGGTCTCTGATTTCGAGACTTATAAATCAACACAATCATGGACGTCAAGGCTAAGTTTCTCTTCGTTTCGGAAGCACTAGAATCGAGGACTACGGTGGTTAAAGTTAAGACGATTCAAATCATCGATCAACCCGAAATTTTCAATTTCCACCAGAATTACAAACGAATGCACATCATAAACGATTATTCGAAAATCCGGTGGTAAAGGAGTCGTCAAGAGTCTAAAAATACGGAACAAATTCCGGAATGTAGCCATCACTTTTACGGAAGGGGAATTTAGGGACACCTATTTGGATGCGGAAGGTAATGTCGTCTTCAGCGAGTATTATTTAGAAGTTGCCCAAGCTTACAACTACCCCACAACCCTTCCAGAAAACCTATCCACGGAGATATCGCTTCACTCAGTATCTAAGAATATGGTGTTGGAGAAGTTTAATGGAAAAAATTATTCCAATGAACCAACGGTGCTTGATTGGCTAGATACAAACGAGAACTTATCGAAGATTATTCATCTTGACCGCGACGAAACCTCAAAAACTTTAGGTTTAATTTGGCGACCGAATTCTGACGAATTGCTCTATAGAGTCTCGATTAAGGACGATTCGAATGTAATAACTAAACGGGTTATTTTGGCTAATTCTGCGAGAATATTCGACCCAATAGGCTTGGTCAGTCCTTGTATCATTCGAATAAAAATCTTGCTTCAGAATTTATGGTTAGGAAAGCTTTCTTGGGACGAAGCGCTTCCAGGAAATATCGTAAAACAATGGCACGAGATCAAACTGGACTTGTATAATCTCAACGATTTAAAAATACAAAGACAGGCATTCTGTAAATCAACGATCAATTTTGAAATTCATGCGCTTTCAGACGCGTCCGAAAAGGCCTACGGGGCGTGCATTTATATAAAGTCCAACGAATCAGACGGAAATTCGTACTGTAATTAACTTACTTCTAAAACTAAGGTGGCGCCACTGAAAACTATAACTTGTGTGGTGCCCTACTTGCCGCTAAGTTAGTTCAAAAGGTCACTGAGGCTCTAGAGATTGCTCAAATTAAACGCTTTTTTTTGGACGGATTCAGCGATAGTACTAGGTTGGATCAAAACTCCTCCGAATAAATTAAAAATCTTTGTGAGCAGTAGGATAGCAGAGATTCAAAATTTGACAAACAATGATACGTGGAGTCACATTTCAACTAAGTACAATCCAGCGGACTACTTATCTCGCGGCTCCACTGCGCTTGACTTGAAAACAAACAGTTTATGGTGGCACGGGCTACAAGAATGCAGTCGTTGGCCCCGACTTAGACTTAAAACAGAAGGTTTACCCGATCTAAAAAATAAAGGCCAAAGTTTTATATCCACGAGCTGTAAAGACAGTTTCATTTTTGGTATTTATTCCAGCCTAAGTAGACTTCAACGAATCACCGCACTTATTCTCAGATTCATTACCCTTGGAAAGGGTAATGAACGGAAATTTGGTTATTTGACGACAGATGAATTAAACAACGCGTTGTACAAATTGGTAGCTCTAGCACAACAGGAATCCTTCGGTCTTGAAATACGTAATTTGCAACTAAATAAAGGTTCAAACAGGTTATTGAGTCTTAACCCCTTTATTGATGAAAATGGATATTTAACAGTAGGCGGAAGGCTTTGCAATTCCAAGTTCAGTTTCGACAAGAAACCCATGTGTTTTAAGTAAAGATCACTTAATCACCAAAATCATTTTTCGAAGCTAGCATCTCAAATTATTACATACGGGCCCACAATTACTTCTGGCGACGATTAAAGAAAGGTTCTCGATACCCTCGGGCCGCTGTTTAGCAAAAAAAACCGTGCGCGATTGCGTTCAATGTTTTCGATATAATGCAAAGGGCATTAATCCTATAATGGGGAACTGATAGAGTAAATCCTACTTTTCCATTCAGTATTGTTGGGGTGGACTACGCCGGTCCATTTTCTCTTAAGGACAAACATGGTCGTGGGGTTCGAATCACTAAAGTTTACGTCGCAGTTTTTGTTTGTTTTGTAAGCAGAGCAGTCCACTTAGAACTAGTTTCCCATCTCAATAAGAAATGCTTTATATTACCGTTGCGCAGATTTATAGCTAGAAGAGGAAAACCTTTCCGAATATTTTCCGATAACGCAACCAATTTTGTGGCAGCCGGGTCTGAGATGAGGGATTTTGCGAAATTCCTAAAACGTAATGAACCAAAATTGAACGCTTTAATGGTCGATGAAGGTAAGACTGGCAATTTATTCCACCTCAAAGTCCGCACTTCGGTGGTCTTTGGGAGGCCGGTGTCAAGAGCATGAAATTTCATCTTAAGCGAGTCGCTGGAAATGTTAACTTAACTTTCGAACACTTTGCAACATTATTGGCTGAGATTGAAGCGGTTCTAAATTCCAGACCACTAACACCCTTATCAACCAATCCCCAAGACCTAAATCCTTTAACACCTGCTCACTTCTTGCTGCGACGTCACAGCGGTTCCATACCTAGCAGCGATGTCACTGGCATAGCCTTCAACCGACTTGATGCTTACCAACAACTACAACAAATAAAGCAACACTTTTGGCAGCGATGGAACAAGGAATACGTAAGCGAGCTGCAGCAACGCTACAAGTGGAAGCAAACTCAGTCGGATTTAAAGGAAGATACAATGGTTTTGATAAAGGACGACAACTTGCCTCCCATGAAGTGGAAGTTGGGGAGAATCCATGGCGTAATTCTAGGCACGGATGGGATTCATCGAGTGGCAATAGTGAAAACCGAAAACGGAATGATAAAGAGAAGTTTCTCTAAAATTTGCCCCCTGCCTCTTAATTAGCCTTAATTTAAAATTTTCCTTTTGTTATCATCTGGATACTTTGTTTTTGTACTTATTTCTATTTGCATGTTTATTTCTTGTTTTTTTTTTGTTTTATCATTGATGTTTGTTTTGAAAGCTTAGCTTTCCAACGCCGGCGGTATGTTTAGTATTTTATTTTGGCAACGGTGGCATCAGCGCCTGCCTCGAACACTGCCCGAGTTGGACCGAGCGGAGTCGCGTCGGGTGTAACGGGCAACCGAAGAACAGAACATTACTGTATTTCGAACACGCAAGAATAATTAAATACGTAGCAACACAAAATAGTTTCTTAAAAACTACAATCCAAAGTTCAATTATTTAACACCCAAGAAATAGAGAAATGGAGAAATATTTGGAACAGCTTATTCAAAAGCTTGTAAAATTGAAACAGCAATCAACGGATTTCGCAAAACGGGAATATTCCCATTTAACGAAAACATTTTTGACGACAGTCCTCATGTTCCTTCCTCGACCAATACTACACCATTGGCAAATGCTGTCCCGTCACCTTCACAGTCTATAATGGAAAGACCAACAACTCCATTATCAGAATCGGTTAAAACTCCTTCATCTCCATTTATAGTTCCAGCTGATTTGCATTCTGTTCCCGTTATTGAAGCACCTACACCTTCAACAAGAAGAGGTAAAGCGATGATAGTCACCGCCTCGTCACACAAAAAAGAAATAATAGAAGCTGTAAAGAAGTAGACAGAGAAGAATGAAAGAGTGGCAAAAAAGAAAAGCGAAAATGTAAAAAAAAAACGAAACCAGCTGGAGGCAACAAAAATAAAAACAAAACCAAAAGGCGACGCAAAGAACAGTCCTCTGAAGAAGAATCATCTAATGATGATGAGCCAGTTCTGGTGTCTACTGACGAAGAAGATAGCGAGAATAATGACGCTGAATGCCCAGTTTATCGTAGTACCTATTCTCAAGACAAAAAAGGAGAAAAATGAATAAGATGCATACAATGTTTCCAATGGATGCACGAAGATTGCGTTGAAAATCCAGGACCAAAATTTGTCTGCTCTATTTGTTTGGAGAATTAGAAGTTCCTATTTGTTTACGAATCATTACCAATGATTAAAATAACTAAAAAAGCACTGATTAGATATAAACATGATAGTTACTTAAGTGATTTTTATATAATATTGTTAGGAGTATAACTCCAGTTCACGTACTGATTATTGCAATCTCAATACGTCCCCGGGATGTAATTAGGAGCCCAAAAAAATATTGTGATAATATGAGTATTTTTGTTAAAGCCATTTGTATACTTTCTCTAAAAGCGTTAACGCATTTTTGATTATTTCTAAGAATAAAGGAATGTTGAAGCTAAAGTGTGACGTTTCATTTATTACTGTAGTATTTTATTTTTTCTGGAGAATTTTTTACAAAAAGGGACGATATATGGCGACTGTACCTTATCTGAAAAAATAAATGAATGGCTACAATTTCTGTTCTATAAGGATAGTAATATTTTATTGAAATATAAATTTGATTGAAGTAGATGCAAGTTAAGAGTTTCAAGAGACAAATAGAATGGTTTTCGATTTCTCATATGGATTTTTTTTCATTTTAGAAGAGGAGGCAAGAAATAAGTGGAAAAATCTTCGTGATACGTTCATGAAGGAGATAAGAAAAATTCCAAAACCCAAATCTGGAGACTCCGCTGAGGAAAATCCGGGTGTTTATGCAGGAAAGTGGTCATATTTTGACCTCATGTCCTTTCTGATGGCAACACATGGGAAATTTTGCGGGTAGCTCCCAAAACTTCGAAGAAACTATGCTTGAAGCTACCCAAGGGGAAGCAGAAGAATGGGAGCTTTCAGGAGTGGGAGAAACTTCTGAAGAATTGGCCGAAATTCCAGAAGTTTCTCCAAACAAGGAGGCAACGGACCCTCCAAAAAAAACAGAAAAAATGACAGGAATGACGCCATTCGAAGAACGTATGGTCAAAATAGAAGAGGAGAAATTGAATTTCATGAGGAAAATGGAAGATGATTGAATCCCCAAAAAATATAGTTCGTAGCATACTAAATAAATGAAACAGAATATACTTTCAATATAAATTGTACTTGAAAACTAATTGGAATTTCGAAACGCTTCTTCGATTAAAACATCAGATATCATATCCACACCATACTTTACAACCGCTATGTCGTCGCTGTGGTTTCTAGCACAGCCAAAATGACAAAGAAAATAAACTTCCCAGAAAATAATAAATATAAAACTAATTTCTTCGATTCCTTTTATATAAAACGAAGAAGAAATTACTTCACACTCTTCAATATGAATACTTGAAAAACAAATGAAAATCATCATCCGCGCACTTCAAAATCTTTTCATCCCGTGACATTCATAACGAAAATCGACCGCATTACAAGCGTATATTCTCTCAATTTTCCCTAACGATTTTCGTGATATTTAAGAAAAATTTGATACCTCTACGGTGACCCAAGAGCTGATCTTATATAGAGGGAGCGCATATAGTGATCTGGCCCTAGAGTGATCGGGGCGCATAGAGGATCAGGGCGCATAGGTGCAGGAGGGTTCTGGACGTGAGCAGAAATTTGCAACAAAAATTTGATGCAAACCAAAATTATACTAGGTGAAGTATTGACATTTTATTATATGAAAAATTAATTCTAAATACATTTTTACAGAAGTGATGCAACTTAATGCTAAGAGGACCCAGGTCGAAGCAATTAATGAATACATGTACCATCTGTGTTTTTTACCAGGATTCCAAAACACTTAACCGCATGGACTGTATCTTTTATTAATTGTACGAAATTCTCTCTATACCATTGACAATGAACAAAACGATCAAAACGCTAATTCCTACGTCAACTGCCGAGCGCCATGTTCCCACCTGCCGTCTACGTTAAAAATCCCAAAACCTCTATCGCGCAGGCGCTACCCCGATCTCCTTAGTAAAGGAGCGACCACTCGCGCCGATCCCGATTCTAAAGGGCAACGTTCACTGAAGGCGCGAACATATACCCCGCCTTGAACTCACTAGTTCAATAACTTAGTAAACCTGAACATATTGTGACTTAATATCATATATAAACAAAAGTGAACAACAAACAAAAATGAAACAAAATCAAATAATACAAGGTTATATAAAGAAAAAAAAGATACCTTTCGATGGATGAATCTGTCTCATCTAGTGTATTATTAGGTAGTTGTTCTTCATGAGTAGTATTTGAAATATCGATGGTAACTTCATTCTCTATAGAATTATCGTTACTCATCCTCTTCTTGTCCTCCGAATTATCAAAACAGGGTTCTGCAAAAATTATTTTGATTTGATATCTTCATCAGTTGCATATTTCTTTGCTGTACCTTTGTTTATCTTCAGTAGACGATTGTTGTATCCTCTAGTCGAATCAGGTCGTACATCTGCCCAACGCCGACTTGGTTTGTTTTTAATTTTCGGCATTTTGTATCAACTTCTAATTGAAACCCTAGTTTTTCAATCACGTAGGTATATAAAACAAACAAAACTATTAACAATTATCGCAGGACCAAACAGACTAATGAATGATGTCAGGGACCACACTTCGAAGGTACTAGGTTCGATCCCCGTTGCGGGTTTTCCAATCACGAAGAGAAAGAGAGGAGGAGGGAGTATGTCTTAAGCAAAACTGATGGTTCAAGATGGACTTAGATATAAAAACACCGAAATCATAATGAAAAAAACTAATTCGGTTTAATTTTATGCTTTTACAAACATTAAATATTTCGAACTCATGGTTAGTAATTTGTTACGTTAAACTTTACGTACAGTTTGAGTAAAGGTATATCTACCGTTTAATACTTCTTTTGATACATAACCTTTATAGAATCTTCATCACTGCGATAGCGATTCGATAAATTGAAATCTATCCAATCTACAGCCAAACTTTATAGCAGCGATATCTAATCTCTAAATATTACCTTTATTCAAACTATATCCAGGATATATTAAAACCCGAATCGTCGCTGTACCAAATGAATTCAAAACCTACTTCACAAGTCAAGATCGACAACTTCGATCGCGACACATCGATATATTTTTTGACTGACACAATCTTTATGCATAAATATGTTAATGATGAAACGAGTCGATCCAGATTGTATAATAATGACACCATTTTAAGGTACGGCATCTCAGAATGCGTAACTAACTATCGTCGCAGCAGACGACGACGGCCGAGTTTTAAACGCGGACGATGCATCGCAACCCCGGCACCTCAGGGAGCGGTGGAACCGTCAGTCGTCGAACGAGAGGAACATGAGTTTAGCGGTGGTTTGTGGTGGAAGAAAAGTTTCATGGCAAACTGATGTTTTAAATTAACATTTTAAATTGGCTACGTTTTCTTAAATATTTAAATGTTTCATTTGTATGTGTTTTTATATTCTTTCTATATTTATATTCTTTTACATTTGATTTTATATTCAAAAAAATTTAAAAACGGATACGCTTGGACATTTTCCAGAAGCATATCTTCGTCTTCAACCGAAAAAAAGTCGCACAGTTCAGCTCGTAACATATTAACCAACGGATAAAATCGTCGACGTTGACGGCGCTAATCTGAAATCTGTAGATAAGTCGACGGCGAACCGCTCCGTTTGCGCCGTTGGCGTTCGAAACGCAGCTTGAGATGCCGGGCCGAATAGATTCCTTGTATTTAGTACATGTGTGCGGTGATTAGATTTGTAGACGAAGCGGCAGTAAGTCACGCATTCTCAGAGCCGGATCTATGGGGGGGCATGCGGGGGCATTTGCCCTGGGCGCTAAGATATAGGGGGCGGCAATGGACTAGTTGTTTAAGTTGACAACGTCTCACTCTGACATCAAAATAAATATTATTATCGATTCTTTCTTCACGTCACTAATGATGATTGACAACTCATTCCGTTGAATAATATTCCTTTGAATGTTTGTTCCATGCTTTGGTCAAATGTTTTGATTTATCACAGCCTCGCGTCGGTACGTCCTCATAGCGATTGATTTCATTTCAATAAAGCGAATGTATGGTATGATTTACAGGAACAATGCTTCCCACATTCTAGGACGATGTTTTAATCTAATCCCAAAATGTTTTTGCGAGAGAAGAATATTATCACTTATTATGTTTACTATTATAATTCTGGCTTCATTAAGAAGTGATTATCCGCCATGAATCAATTGTTAGATACAGTCGAGACTCGTTAAGACGAACTTCGATAAGACGAACTGATTCAATACGACGAACTGAATCTCTGGTCCCGAGACAGTTCTATGTTAACCTATGTATTAAGAGACTCAATTTCACGAACTCGTTAGCAATGAACAATAGATAACACGAACCCCAATTTCAATATCCCAAAACTCAATACGACGAACGGAAGGGGATAGTTGACTCAGTTTGGCGAATAATTTTTTTTATTTCAATTCATAAAGTCGTATCTGTGTTGCATATTGCTGATTATGAATGTTATCAATAGATATGCTATCAAAGGTATCGTTGCCGAATAGTCAAAACAATTCGTTTCATTCGGATATGTATCTACTTTAATCTTTTTTGAGATGCAAAACGTGTAGTCATCGATTTTTATCGGCGGGTGTGTTAGTTTGTTTTGAACTTCTCACTTTCTTTATTTTTTTTACTTACTTTATTTTCTTTAGACTCGAAATTAAAAATTTTGCGCGAAGTTGACAATGCCGAGAGAACGAAATCCCAGATTGCAGCGACATTTGGAATTCCAAAAAGTACTCTGAGCACCGTGTTGAATAATAGAACGAAGATCATTAGTTACTCTACCGAAAGAAAATGTGGTTCGAAATTCTGTTGAACAACCTAATTTTGGAAAATATTTGATTAGGTGGTTTAGGGAAGATCGTAATCTTAATATTCCTCTGACCGGACCTATTATTAGGGAGAAAGCGATTGATTTCGCTGCAAAGCTAGGGATAGACTTATTATAAAGAAAAAAACCCCGAAACAGACGATAATTGACAACTTTTTCAAGCCATTATAGCGAACTAGCATTGCCATAGTTTATAGGTTCAAACATAATTTGAAATGATATATGAAGTTTTCAATAGTAAAGATATGTTTCTTTTAAACTCGATACTACGAACCTTCACGACTCTGTAAGGCGAATTTCCGTAAGACGAACTATCGGTAAGGCGAACTATTTAATGCGGTCCCTCGAAGTTCGTCTTAACGAGTCCCAACTGTATATACAGTGTGCTTCAGTGAAAAGGAGCCAAACCTTGATATTTCTCATTCTATCACTATCACCGGAATTCAATACTGTTTGGAGGGGGATACATTTTGAGATAATCTTGAGTCTAAGAAAAGCAAGCCTTTACGGGGGGAGGGGGGAGTTTTAACCCCATGAATTTGAATAGGGAATAGGGATCGAGTGAAAGATCATTTTGAAGATCTCAGAATTCTCTTCTCAATAATGTGAATTTTGATGTCCTTAAATCTGGTGTCAACTGATTACACATTGCGATACTTCTCTACTGCAAGTCGTCTATTGAGCTATTTAGCTCAGTTTGAAACACTTCATATTTCAAGTATCACTATAGGAAAAAATCAAGAGGTGTCAAATTCGGAGAACGTGCAGGCCATTCTATTGGACCTCTGTGGCCAATTCAACGCTCTGGAACATACTCATTTAAGAAGAATCGAACTGGTGTTGAATAATGAGCAGATGCTCCATCTTGTTTAAAGAATACTTCTTCTTCAATCAGATTCTCATCATTTTGGATTATTTTCAAAATTCTTGGGCAGATTGAGTTTTGAAGCAATTCCAGATAAACTTTACCATTCAAGATTTGCGGAAGAAGAAGTGGACCGATAATATGATCTCCAGGAATTCCAGCCCAAATATTCAGTTTTTCTGGACGTTGAAAATGTCCTTCCCTCATCAAATAAGGATTAACGTCACTCCAATACCGACAGTTCTGACGGTTCACATGACCATTGATCGAAAATGTACACTCATTCGAAAAACAAATGCTGTTAAGAAGTTGTGGGTTGAGATTCAGACGATCTGTCATTTCTTCACAGAATTGAAGACGTCTGTCTGGATCAGCATCGTTCAATTCCTGCACAAAATGTATTTTATAAAGATGAAACTTGAATTTGTGGAGAGTCCTTGAAACTGATGATTGGCTCACTCCAGAAGCTGCACATATTTTTCTCAGGGACTAAGTGATTAGCATTAAAGCTACTTGTCCCAAAACAGCAATTTCAGAAGCTTCATTGTTGACTACTCTTTCTGGTTGGTGCTTTTTACTCTGAACTGAAACAGTTTTTCGAAACTTTTCCACAAGCAACAGAATGTCTCGGATTATTTTCCTTGAAAATTCTTGCATTATTTCTTGCAAAATACAACTCGATTAGTTCTACTAGTTTTTGAATTGAACAAACCATTCTCACTCACTTAAGCAGTATTGCTGAAGACCAAATTTAATACCCACCTGACAAGGAAAAGATACCGAAGTTGTCCTTAATAAATTCAGATGAAGTTCAACAATGGGAATATCATATGGTTCACATGGTTTTCCAGCAAAAGAAAAAAGTACGCAAAATGTGGATCGCGTTTGTTTCATTGTATGGGAACGAATTGAGGATAATTCGAACATTTGATTTGGATGGCTTTGAATTTTTTCGCTCGATTTCAAAATGAGTACACCATGAAGAAAATTCGTTTTATTCAAACAATTTTGATTTCAGGAAATCAAGATATACATTATTGAAAAGAGAGTTACAAGATCTTTACAATGATATATCATTCGACCCTATTACCTATTCAAAATCATGTGGTTGAGCCCCTTTTTCTTTTTTTTTAGCTTTTTTCAGACTCAAGTGTATTTCAAAATGTGTCCCCCTCTAAACATTATTGAACGTATCTGATTCAATTCCGGTGATAGTGATAGAATGAGGTAGGCCTTTTTCATTGAAACAAACTGTATAATTATCCGTCCTGAATCAACTCGACTTTTTTCTCTTAAAGGGGGGGCGGCACATGACTACGTTGCCCCCCCTGCTAAAAATTGTAGATCCGGCCCTGCGCATTCTGAGATGCCATACCTTTAAACGTTCAAAATATCACAAACGATGCGATTTTTTTTTCTTAACAGCGCCGAAACGAAACATTCAATCGGTCGATGGCAATGAAAACATTCCGTCCATCGTTCAGATAACATTGTCTCGGATCGGCGACGAAGTTTCGATTGTGATTAGATTTGCGGTCAGATTCTCGAGATGATCGGTACTATATTGATAAACGTGTGTGTGATATGGTGCGTTTTTTCGTTAGCTCGGTACGGTTACCATTATTTCTTAGAGGTGATCCTCGGTGAGCTCTATGGACAAAGAGGAACGTCCACTCATTTTTTACGTATGTTGCAGATCTGCCTGCCATCGGAGAATCTCTTTGCTCCGCTCACGATGCATCTGAACGATTTGCAAGAACGATTTTGATCGAAAAATCTGAAAGAATTGGGCATGGGAATGATGAACAAGATAAAAGAGCTTTCAAAGGTAATATCACATCAATATTGATCTCGTTGCGAAGCGAAACACCATCGCCGAACGATTCAAGAGCTTCCACCAAGTTTTATACTTCAATACCTAATTTCAGGTGTATACAGTAAAGAGAAAAGGAAAAATGGAAGAATGCTGTGGAGTTGAAAAACAACCCCTACTCCAAAGAAAACATAGAGAGGCGAATAAAAACAAACTCAGTGAATTCCCTGTGAGTAAAAAATTATTTTTTATTACAAAAACGATAACAAACGCTTTATTGTTGTGATCGTTGCAGATTTGGGAGTGATCATTACGTTAGAGAGGCGCGGGCGCCATCAGGGAGGACCAAGGACGAGGTAAGTCTTGAGGCGCCGTTACATAAACTGGAAGAGACTTGCATTTTGGCGAGTATGCCGAGGACCTTGTATTCTCCAAAAGAGTCGGGCAACAATTTCGTTAAAAATCCTCCACTAAACTTTCCGGACTATTTGAATTCTCTGTGACAATTTCGAACAAATTTTAAAAGGGAACGAACAAACTAACGACAATTGTAATATAATTAATACATGAGAATAATTATAAACGAGTCAATTTTTATTTTTCTTGATTCGATCACCATCTAGATGGTAAGTTTTTCTTTAAGTTCGAAGGGTGATGGTGGCAAGTCATTAAATTTCAAAGGCATTATCGTTGCTTTCAACATTACATATATCAAATGAAGATTAAAACTAGTTACAATTATATCGATAACGTTCAATCATACCCATGCCGATTGTTCATTACTGGGGTTGCTCGCAATAAGCTTCGAAACATCGCTTGTAAATGTCTTATTACTGTCCGAATTAAGGGAAATCTTTGTTTTGATCCGATCATAATTAAAATAGCATGTTCATATATTAAAACACAGATATTCCCTTTGTATCTACCTGAAATGAATATAGATGTGACTCAGATGCACAACAATGAAAATGAAAACTGTTTCTTAGCAACACCAGTTTTCGTTGAATACAGCTTGGATGCCTGTCCAGATACTATCGATCACAAAGAAACGCCTTTTTCACCAGAAATCAGTGATTCCGATATAAGTTTGGTGAATTGTTACGACGTTAACAAGTCGGTTATTTATCAAAAACTTTATCAAGAAAATGATGAAATACAAACTGTGGAGCAGTTCTTCGATTTTGAAAGTATGGAAACGTCCATTCAAAGCGAAGTGAAAGCTGGGAACAAACCAATCGCGAAGCCTAGGAAGAAATTGAATGAGCAAGTAACAGCGGATGAGATTCATAAGGAGCAAATTCAAGAAAACTTATTAATTAAACAAAACGAAATTGATAAACATCTTGAAGCTCTAGAGGAAATCGAAAGACTGAAGGAACAAAAACTGGTTGTTAGTAGAATTAGGAAGTTCTCAAAATCGACGTATAACTTGCCTGAACTTGAACACAACCCGGATAATAAAATGAAAGAAAATTCTAAGGAAACAAAAAGACGTTCCAGGGTATTACATACTTCCGTAAAGGATTTGAAGAAGATATTTGAGCAATCCGATGTAAGTATAAAAATTATTATGTTTAATTTAAACAATTATTGATTTCGAAGGTTAAAAGAAAAAACGAAAAGCCAATTTTATACAGTTTAACGGGTCGAAGTATATCGAAGTAATTCAAGGAAAAACTAAGGGAATATAGCGGAGATACTCCATCGTTGTCTCAACGTAAGTACTGCTTAAACCCAGAAAGTGTTAATAACTTGAAAAAATTCCAGGTCACTCGCTTTCCTTGACAAACTTAGTTGTGGAAGAAAGTTCGAGATGAATCCCTGATGTTATTATAATTAAAATGTTTGTTTTATATTTGTATATTATTTTCAATATTGTGACTTAAAAGTAAAATTTCTTATGCGAAGTGTATTCCCTCCTTGTTGAATGCCAGCAGTAATTCCATAAAATCGTCCACGTCCATAGATCTTGCTCTTAATTTTTCAGCATTGGCTTCAGTTAGAACTTTCTCGATTTTCGTTTTCATACTAAAATCTTCTGGTAACACCTGTTGATATAAAATCAAACATTAATTCAAATTCGGGTAAACTTTATTTTTACCTCATTGTTTAAACTGCAATGTATTCGATAATTTTTTTCCAAAGTAAGTATGACCGATGTTTGCCTGAAGGTACTAGCTAGGATTTTATTTTTTCTTGTAAAAGCTATTCTGGTTAGACCATCCCATTCTTCATAAGGGATCGGTGGTGGTGGATTTCTGGGTTCTAAACGTACTACTGAAGAATCTACTTTTGGAGGGGGTCTGAAGTTGTTGCGACCATCCTAAAATAAGTTTTGACTCCATAGTTCAATTTAAATAATGATTTCTCTTTTATATTAACTGCATAGAGTCCTAACTACTCATGTTATTTAAATTTCATATTTTACCGCATTGGTTAGGCAATCCCCCCAATGGTTATCATTCTTATATCATGTATGCAAAAACCGTTTTAATATAAATTTAAAAATGTGATTGCAGTAATTTGAGGCCAAGAAAAATATTCAAACTTGTAATAATCTTCACGTCCCACCACATCTTGCGTTATTTTTTCTGCATAATTATACTCACATTCAATATCATATCCACCCTAGCTAGGAGTTGTGTATTAACCGATAATCGACAATACAATTTATCATCCTTTTTAGCGACTAATCGTTGAGCAAATTCCTTTTGAAACATCAAAATGGCACATCGAAAAAATGGCCTGTGCAACAACAATTTGAAAACTAGTGGTGATGAAATTTGATACGGTATATTAGCTACGCAAATCCGTTTTAAGGACATCCCCAACTAATATGTGCAGTTTCGGTTTCAAGTGGGTACCCTGTACTCGTTTTGTAATTCCGCTACTAATCTGGTATCGATTTCACAGGCACGCACTTTTTTCGCTTTCTCTGAGAGTGCCACAGTCATGTTACCGGTGCCGGGGCCGATTTCGAGGGCAGGCTTTTGGTTTGAGGAAAGTGCATGAATCTAAAAATTATTGTAATACAAACTTTGATCAATCCTGAGCCCAAAAATACCACTCTTATCACTGAGAGATGTACCGTTCAAAAATTATAGCCATTTGAAAATTGATGATTTCCGTACATTAATCCTTCATTCGGGTACCGTATCGGGAAGTATCGACAGCGATCGGCACCGATCAGCTGACGGAGAGGTACGCGACAAAGTTCGCATTATTTCTTACAAAATACAACTCGATTAGTTCTACACGTTTTTGAATTGAACAAACCATTCTCACTCACTTAAGCAGTATTGCTGAAGACCAAATTTAATACCCACCTGGCAAGGAAAAGATACCGAAGTTGTCCTTAATAAATTCAGGTGAAGTTCAACAATAGGAATATCATATGGTTCACAAGGTTGTCCAGCAAAAGAAAAAAGTACACAGAATGTTTGAATCGCGTTTGTTTCATTGTATGGGAGTGAGTGGAGGATAATTCGAACATTTGATTTGGATGGCTTTGAATTTTTTCGCTCGATTTCAAAATGAGTACACCATGAAGAAAATTCGTTTTATTCAAACAATTTTGATTTCAGGAATTCAAAATATACATTATTGAAAAGAGAGTTACAAGATCTTCAAAATGATATATCATTCGACCCTATTACCTATTCAAAATCATGTAGTTGAGCCCCCCCTCGTTAGGGGTAGCATTTTTCAGACTCAAGTGTATTTTAAAATGTGTCCCCCTCTAAACATTATTGAACGTATCTGATTCAATTCCGGTGATAGTGATAGAACGAGATAGGCCTTTTTCATTGAAACACCCTGTATAATTACCCGCCTTGAATCAACTCCACATGACTACTTTGCCCCCCCTGCTAAAAATTTTAGATCAGGCCCTGCTGGCTCGATGAAAATGTACCTCTATCTGCAATCTCGACCGTTCGTTTATCAATTTGCAATAACCAAAGTTCAATGATTAAGTTTTTTTTTCTTCGTCTATCACCCTCTGCTTCTCGTTGAATTGCTGATTCAAAAAATTCCTATTATCTAAAATATTATTATTTTTCAAATATGTCACCTCCTTGTCAATGTTCTCGTAAATTACCTACCAAAGTAACTAAAAGAAAAGGAACGAACCACAAATCTAATTTACATATTAGGAATTGTGGACGAAATAGGAGGACACTCCTTAATTCACAAGCAACCAACAATACACGTTTGAACTTCTCAATATTCTGAACCGAATCCTTCATCACGCTTTCCTTCTTGATATGGAAAAGTTACGTTTATTCTTTTGTTTCATAACGATAAGCTACTTTGTAGGCGAGGATTGTTTTGTCTGAAAAAAATTGTAATATTCATTATTGGAATTATAGAAACGAATTAAACTTACCAATCAATAATCAAATTTTTCGGAATAAAATTGACTTTTGTCTGTCATCGTTCCATTCGTTCGTTTATTTTTTTTTATGATTTTGGTTTCGAAGATTCCTTCTTCCGCTTTTATATCATCATCGCATATCACCATATTCGCAAATGATTAATTTTTTTTCTCGTTCTCCTTCTTCTTCTTCATCTCTTCAGGATTCAATCGTCCATTCGGAAAATTCTTATAGCACGAAAGTTCGTTATAATTTTCAAAATCGAAATGGACACATTTCATAACCTATCGGGCGAAGTTTCTCTCGAATGGCCAAAGTCACTCGAATCAAACAACCAAACGCAATTTGTTTTGGATTATTCGTAATTATTATTATTTGTTCATTGTCGTCGTCGTCGTCTTTTTCCCGATGAATCATCTTCTATTATTGTTCCAATGTATTACCAACGAATATACAACGCTTATAGAACGATATTTCCCATGTAACGATTTGGTCCTAGCTTCAGGGGTGCAGGGGGAACTATTTTCGTTCTGTCTTTGTCTAATTTAGACGGTTGCGCATGACTTTTCGATCGTTTGGGCGTCTCTTACTGCTTTGGACATCGGCAGTGATGCCAAGTCGAATCAAAACAAAATCAGAGATTGTATTTAGGAATGTAACCCAATATCTTGAACCTTCCGCAGCTTCAAAGTCAATTTCTCTGAAGGTAACTTCAAGCAAACATGCATTTAATCATTATAAAAACGAATACTATACGGTCAAAATTTTTCATGTGAGTATTGAAAATGCGGTAACTAAAAATAAAGTACGGAGTTAAACGGTAGTAAATCAAAAAATTTTCATTTTCTCATATAAGAATTCGTCACATTACTTATTTTCATTTGTTGTCCTCTTTCGTTATAAAAATGCTGTTAACGAAAAATCCGAAGCAGTAGAATCAACGATACAATCGTTGAATATACGTTCGTAGACCTAGGCAATTTCAGCAGATCTGACAACAGTGTTGTAAAATATGTTGATTACAAGTGGCGCCTCTAGCGAGTGGGTAACATAACATGTTTGTTTGTTACCCAAGGGGTAGACCAAACTCACCCGTAAGAGATGTCCTTCTATGAGCGTTGTATATTCGTTGGTATTACTCAAATTTAACCTAAAAACAAATTCGATATACACGGTGGTAGATAGTGTCCATGAGGAAAATCGGTGTTTTATGAAAAAAATACAAACTTTTTGAAACGCCTAACGTTTTGTTTCACGTCGACTTTTCCGTCGTTTTCGTTGGTCGTTCTTGCTCGAAGTTAGTACGCACACGAGTAGCCGTCAATTTTTAATTCCTGCTTAACAGTTCGTTATCTTCCCGATATTCATCAAATTTTGCTCCTTCCATTATTCGTGTCGATTATGTGGACTTGATAATAATAACAAATCGTCTGAAAAGAATCGAAATTAATGTGAGGTTATGTTAATGTTTATACTAACGATTCACGATAATGATGATAAATCGAAGAAGCGGTGACCGCAGGCGGAAAGTTTGTCTTCGTCGGCCACATCAATTAATAAATAATGATAATAATAAAAACGACGTACCCCATTTATTTTTTTCTTCCGGTCGCAGAGAATTTCCCGCATTACCGCCATCATCGTCGTCGTCGTCCAGACGCGAATCTTAAAAAATCGATCGTTTCGTTCGATCGGCACATCGCGATTTGACGTTGGAATGCCGGGCCTGCTAGATCCATGGACGTTCGTTCGGAACTTTCCGGAGCGCAATCGTATAGGTTCGACGCACAAGGGGAAATTTGTCGATTTTTCTCGATATTTTTGAGCTTTTCTCGAAAACGGCTTTACTTACGGCCGCGCGTTCTTCCGACAAAACGTAGTTAATTTTTTTTCGAATATTTTCGCGTAAGCAGTAATCGGAGGGGAGGCGGGATGGTGGAGATATTACGAAAGGAAACGTTTTTCGAGCGGGACGGTTTAGTTTCGAAATTTTTTCCGGGAAATCGGTAGATCGTACGTCCGCGACGTGGGGAAAAGAAAGAAAGCCGCGTTTATCGTCTATTCGAAAAAAGGGTACCGAATTTTTTCGGAGCTAGAGGCGCCCCCGAAAAATCGATTCGCCTAACCCGATTTTTTTCTATTTCGATTACGAAGGGCCCTAGAGTTTCGGGACATTTTAGCGAAAGATGCGTCGCGTCGTTGGAGAACGACTTTTAGAAGATTGTCGCGTCGTCCGACCTACCGCCTCCGAGATACAAGCGGAAAACGAAAAGTTTCGCGTTTGCGAATTTTTTACCCCCGGAAGGGCGGGAGCTACGCTATCGCGTGCAAGGGCGAAAACGAAGAGCCGCCGACGCCCTTTTCGAAAACGCAAACCGCGTGCTTCTAACCCGCTTACTTTTCGAGATGCGAATTTTTAAAAATTTCGCGAAAATCGTCGATTTTCGGTTTTTCTCGGAAAAATCGAATTTCCCTCAGAGGTCGACCCGTCGAAAAAAATCCCTAGTTAAAATACCGTTCTTCCCGGATCGGCCCGTTCTCTTACCTACCCGCCCGCACCCCCAGTAACGTCGTAAAAAATTGGCGAAAAAAAAACGCCCCCACCCTTATATCTCGCGACCCGTTCGACCGATCCCGCCCGTTCGCAATACAAACCTAGTTGAACCCGTATTCTACCGATCCCTATCAAAAAATTCCACAAATCTATAAAACTCCGCCAGTTATCGACGTGACGTCGATCGCCGTACACACACACGCACACACGGCGCATCAGAATTTGGATGGCCACCGTAATATACGGTTATACAACCGTATCTAACCGAGTCGGGGCCTTCGGCCCCTCCTGCGCCTATGCGCCCCGTTCCCTCTATGCGCCCCGATCCCTCTATACGCCCCGATCAGTCTAGGGGCCAGATCACTATATGCGCTCCGCTCTAGTATATAAGATCAGCTCTTGGGTCACCGTAGGCGTATCAAATTTTTCTTGAATATCACGAAAATCGTTAGGAAAATTGAGATAATATACGGTTTTAAGTGTGCGGATGATGATTTTTATTTGGTTTTCAAGTATTCATATTTGTTTGGTCCAATGCTCCGCCACTGGAGTCGACGGAAGCGGCCACACCGGAGTTCCAAGAAGTGTACGTGTGTGCCCCTACCCGAAGCTGTTGCCAAGCGGCCGATCATTACGCCGTACAATATAATAGAGTACACATCTACCGTAGCAACGGCTACGTATTACTTTTGTATCGTTTACTTTTTGTAATTACGTTGAAAATAAACGCTGTTCTTGAAACATCAAAAAATACATCTCAAAGGTGTTATTCTCACCAACCCGGTGATAGGGTGTAATTTTGAAAAATCCTCTGAAAAGTAAGTCCCGCCGTGACTTACTTTTCAGAGGATTTTTCAAAATCAAAAAATACAGTCCACACAACACCTCAGTATAAAACTGACAGGAAGCAGAAGTCTGTTGGTCAGTGATAGAAGTGTCGCATCACCCCGCAGACCCCACATTTTGGTCCATTCGAACCGGATGAAGTAAGGCGCACGAAATCACCAGCAAACGGGATACAAAGTGAGTTCGTTCCTAATTTCTTCCATTATTGTCCATGTTATAATCGATCATACAATACTATCCAGTGTCTATCACTTATAACCTTGACAGCGTAATATTGTTCACAATACGGCTATTCAACATTTGTATAACCAGTAATTTCAATCGCGTAGTTTCAAACGGCGCTATTTGCGCGGACTGGAACGCCATTCAATCGATTAAAACTCATAGAACACAGTACTTTCGTTTTGTTTATTTTGCTCTATATTAAGTAAACTCGTATATATTGTTGCACAATGTCGGATGAAAGACTCAAAAGTTTGAAAGGTCGTAGAGCGTATTTGAAAGCTCAACAAACTCGTTTTTCTAAATTTTTAGAAAGTATTTCTAGTGAAACCGATCTCAGAATCGATGAAATTCCAAATCGCTTAGAAAACATCTACAAAGGTTTTTCTGAATTCGAAACTATCAAAAACGCTATAAAATGCATCTTTTGTAAAGATTCTCATTTTATCTATCCTTGTCAGGAATTTAAAAAGCTCACAGCTAGTAAGCGTTTCGACGTAATTAAAAAACTCGGAACAGGTATAAATTGTCTACGCAGAGGACATGCAACGCAAAATTGCACATCCACTTAAGTGGATGTGCAATTTTGCTGTAAAATATGCAACAAAAAACATAATACGCTACTGCATTTTGAAACACGTAAACAATCCGAAAAGGTTGACGTCGATCCAACAACGTTATCTCCAGATTGTGGGACAAATCAAAATTGGTATCAAAAGGTAGTAACAAACGCAACAGATGAAAACTCAAAAAATAATTCAACATGACAATCATTAAGTAATTTACATGCAAATACGCAATTCAAAAATCATAACGTAGTATTACTATCAACTGCGATAGTGTACATTTACGATAATGAAAACAATGCTCATAAATGTAGAGCTATTTTAGACAACGGAAGTCAATCTTCTTTCATGACTAAGACGCTCTCTGAAAGGCTTAACCTATTCTGTACGAAGGTAAACATCCCAATATCGGGGATAAACACGGCCAAAACAAACGTATCATATATCACAAAAACAACGGTGAAATCTGTAAATTCGAACTTTCAAACAAAAAAACAATTTCTTGTCATTGAGCAAATAACGGGCAATGTCCCACAACTCCATTTCGATGCATCATTGTTAGATATTCCGCATAATATTGAATTAGCAGATCCCAGTTTCGATAAACCAGGCACAATCGATATATAGGGTGTCCCAAAAGTCCGGGTACCGCCTGATAACTTTTGAACGGTTGCAGGTAAAAGGATACAACTTGGGGTATGTTTCTCACATAAAAGGGACTACCTTTTGGGGGGGTCAAATTGTTTGACCCCCCTCTGTGGGGATGCCCATGCCCCCCAACTTTTTTTTTTCAAATGGTAACCCCCATCTTGTGATACACCATTGTAAAGGGCACAAAAAAAGAAGACATTTCACGCAAATCGGAGGTCTTTATCTTAGTTTGTTCAAAAGTTATGGCCCAAGAAAGATGTTTTTTGATCCGCTGCGCTCATTTTCAAAAAATCGCTTGGGATCTCGGAAAAATAAAAAGGGCACCTGAACAATCGTTTACTCCCCTGCCAAAGATGTAGAAATTGTAATGGCTAAGCCACAAAAGGTTGTAAAAAACGGTTTTCAATAATTTAATAGATGAGCAGATTATTTTAAAAATAGCATGTAGTTCACTAAGATTGGCTAGGTGCTTACTTGATTAAAGCAAGTGCTCAAACTGAAGACCTCCTTGAACTTCGCAGTGCCCTAAGCAAACGTAAGCAGCTTCTCGTACGTTTTGCAACATTTCCGGAGTGATTTGTGCGATTTCGTTCCTAATGCTGGTTTTCAATTCTTCAATTGTCGTCGGTTTGCACTTGTATACTCTGTCTTTTAAAAAACCCCAAAGAAAGAAGTCTAAGGGGTTCAAATTAGGGGACCGCGGCGGCCATGCGATTGATAACGGAACTCTAATGCCTCTGCCAATCCAACGATTCTGAAACGTGCTGTCTAAGTAATTTCTCACGATGAGACCGTAATGAAGGGGGGCACCGTCCTGCTGAAACCACACGTTGTGAAAATCTCCTGTAGACAAATTTTCAATCGCGGGAACAATATCATTTTGGAAGAGTGCGAGGTAGCGTTCACTGTTGAGATTACCGCCAATAAAAAATGGTCCTATGATATTATTTCCTAGAATACCACACCAAACGTTCACCTTCTGAGGAGTTTGCGTGTGCGTTTCTTGAATCCAGAGGGGATTTTCATCCGTCCAAAATCTATCATTGTGTTTATTAACCGCGCCGTTTAAAAAAAATGTCGCCTCGTCAGTAAAAGTAACCTTGGAGAGAAAATTTGGCTGTGCGTCAACCTTATTCCGAATTTTTTCACAATACTGGATACGTTTTTCAACATCACCCTCTTTCAGTTTTTGAAGACTGTGGCACTTGTATGCAAAATAATTAAAAGATTTTAAAATACGATGCACAGAATTCTTCTCAATGTCAGTAATTGCGCCAGCCTTCCGAGTAGAGGTACGCGGAGTGTCAACGTATGTTAGCAACACTTCCTCGACTTTTTCCGGTGATGTACTCGATTTGGGCCTACCATTTCTAGGTTTGTCTTTAACGGATCCTGTTTCTAAAAATCTAACGACGGTATTTTTAACAGCATTTTTTGAGATGGGTGATCGCTCATGAAATGTATTGTTAAAAACTGCCGTAAGACCGTTGCCTGTCGCCAAAACCACGGATCATTAACAATGTGATCCTTTCTTTCTCGCTTAACTTCACGTTAGCCATGGAAAAAGAAAAATGTGAGTGTGAGGAGTCAATTAAGAAAGAGCGCCGTGAAAATTACTAGAAATACCCACGCCAAAACGCTAACTTTCAAGAATGAAATTGCAAGATAACAGGGAAAAACGTTGAGATACAATAACAGCCACCTGCAATGTGGATCTGAGATGTGTTTATCATAACAAACACGAAATCGTCAAATAATCACTCCGGAAATGTTGCAAAACGTACGAGAAGCTGCTTACGTTCGCTTAGGGCACTGCGAAGTTCCAGGAGGTCTTCAGTTTGAGCACTTGCTTTAATCAAATAAGCACCTAGCCAATCTTAGTGAACTACATGCTATTTTTAAAATAATCTGCTCATCTATTAAATTATTGAAAACCGTTTTTTACAATCTTTTGTGGCTTAGCCATTACAATTTCTACATCTTTGGCAGGGGAGTAAACGATTGTTCAGGTGCCCTTTTATTTTTCCGAGATCCCAAGCGATTTTTGAAATTGAGCGCAGCGGATCAAAAAACATCTTTCTTGGGCCATAACTTTTGAACAAATTAAGATAAAGACCTCCGATTTGCGTGAAATGTCTTCTTTTTTTGTGCCCTTTACAATGGTGTTGTGACGCTTTCCTGCTCGGTCGCCTCTTTTATGACGCGACCCCTCTTACCGGCTCCTATTCGGATGCCAGGCGGGTAAAGCTGAACAACAAAACTCTGTTCCTATACGGTTGTTGCTATCTGGCGGATGCGCGCGTTAATGTCACCGACTCCAAGGTCGTACTACAGGATGTTAATATGACTAGCGCAGCTTCGTTCGGGGATATTTTCTCGGGCGCCACCTGATTTTAAGTGGTACGGTCCACTTGCGCCGGGGTACACTACAGTCAGAGAAAGATGAATTCCAGGGGTCTGTATTCACCGGGAGAAAAAAATTCCCCAAAAAGATAAATCGATTGAAGGTGTCCGAAATCGACTAAGTGTCCGGCGGAAAAATACTAAAAACTACTATTTACAATTTATTTACACTATTTACAATTTATCCCACGACGGTAGCGACAATACATCTAAAAACCAGTACCAGAGGGCTAATAGATTCACAAGCGGAAACTTACTTGGCCCGATAAACTAACGGAAGTGAATAATGAATAGCGAATAGCGGATAGCGAATAGCTAATAGCGAATAGCGGATATTGAATAGCGAATAGCGGATAGCGAATAGCGAATAGTGGATGGCAGCTTGCTATCAATCTTTGATGGTGGTTCCTTTCGGTTCGTGCAATCTAACTATCCTACTCTTTATCGGTTCAGGGGACCCAAGTGACCGCTATTGAAACTCGTCACTCTATTCTTCCGGACGGTGCCCACTATGACTGCACGTTATTGAAACTCCACAATCAAATGGCCACTCCTCCGGGAGAAGTTCGTTAGACTCACGGTGCACAACGAACCGTAGAAATAATATGGCAACGGAAGGGTACTTACTGCGGTTTCGCTATACCACGGTTTCGCCTCACTCACGCACGGTTCACGTATTCACAGACAGGATATCTCTCGAGAATATCACTCGTGGATATCTCTATTTTATTCCGCGGAACGCGATAAATTTATACACAACCTGTACCGCAGCTCCGAGGCGGGTCTACCTCTATTAACCGGCTGGTACTGCCGTGCATTGCGATGTATCATTTCCTAACAATCACAAAGCTAAACCATGTATCTCGGTGCCCTCGACTTCTTCGTCCGACGGTACCACCTCCCTCCGGCTCGTCGACGACAAGGGTTATTCCCGCACTGCGACTTCAGCGCCACCCATCGGTCGGACCAACAATCTGGAGACTACTAGATGTCGCTCCACATTGTCCGCCGCTCTTCTTGTCAGTATCGGTTCGCTAATTATTCTAGTAACGTTGCGTGATTTCAGACCGCATCGTTACAGTGTATCACAAGATGGGGGTTACCATTTGAAAAAAAAAAGTTGGGGGGGATGGGCATCCCCACAGAGGGGGGTCAAACAATTTGACCCCCAAAAGGTAGTCCCTTTTGTGTGAGAAACATACCCCAAGTTGTATCCTTTTACCTGCAACCGTTCAAAAGTTATCAGGCCGTACCCGGACTTTTGGGACACTCTGTATTATTAGGCGCCGGAATATTTTACGAATTGTTACTAACAGGGCAAATTTTTGTCGGAAGAAACGAACTATTACTACAAAATTCCAAATTGGGTTGGATCGCTTCCGGGCAAATTAAGCACACTCACATTACACAGCAAACACTTCATTGTAATCTAACTCGGTCAAATACGCTAGATAAACAATTAGAGAAATTTTGGTTGATTGAAGAAATTCATGAAAAATACTCTAAATATTCAAGGGAAGAGCTAGAATGTGAGACTCATTTTGTCGATAATTTTAGACGAAACAAAGGCGGTAGATTTTTAGTCAAACTACCTATTCGGGAAAATTTGTCGCGTTTAGATAACAACAGAGAACAAACTATACGAAGATTTCATTCTTTAGAACCAAGGTTAGACAGAGATCCAGAACTTAAAAGGCAATACGATAAATTCATGCAGGAGTACATAGCACTTGGACATATGGCAATTATCGATGCCAAATTACCTGATACAAGTAACACTTTCTATATACCTCATCATAGCGTCATTAAAGATACATCTTTAACCACAAAATTGCGAGTGGTTTTCGATGCCTCAGCAAAATCGAAGTCAGGTCTGTCGCTAAATGATGTGCCTCTATACAAGAAGACATTTTTTCGATTCTTTTACGTTTCCGAATCCACAATATCGTAATAACAGCAGACATAGAAAAATGTACCGTCAAATCTTAGTCGATGAAAACGACCGCGATTTGCAGCGCATAGTGTGGCGTTCAGAACAATCGAATGAGTTATTACATTATAGGTTAAACACAGTAACATACGGTACTACAAGTGCTTCATTTTTAGCCACTCGATGCCTTAAGCAGTTATCAATTGAAAGTGCAGGTACATATCCAAAGGCTAGCAAATCAATAGAACATGATGTTTACATGGATGATTGGTTAAGTGGAGCTGAAAGCGTTAGCTCGGTGAAAACTTTAATGCGTAATGTCAATGAAATTCTTACAAAGGCAGGTTTTTGCCTTAGACAATGGATGTCCAACAATCCTAAATTATTAGAAGAGATTTTTCAATCCTCTAATGATTCGCCATTTGTAATCGGTGACAATGGGCAAGGCTCAAAAACGTTAGGTATCTATTGGGATCCTAAAAAAGATTGTTTTCAATATCAAACTAAAATAGAGGCATGCAAAGTCACTTCCAAACGAACCATCTTATCAAGTGTAGCACAAATATTCGATCCATTAGGATTAATCGGACCTGTCATAATAAAATCTAAGATTATACTTCAAATTTTATGGAAGCTAAAGATTAATTGGGATGACACTTTACCATTCGAAATCATTGAAATGTGGTCCCGGTTTTTCAACAACTTACCCGATATAAGGGAGTTACGGATACCCAGACATATCAAACTGTCTAACAATAATCATACGGAACTTCATTTTTTCTGTGATAGTTCTGAGAAGGCATATGGCGCTTGTGCTTACATGTTGACAAACGAGATCAACGGAAACAAGTTATCGCGGCTAATGTGCGCCAAATCAAGAATACCTCCGTTGAGCATTTTACCAATTCCGCGGTTAGAACTTTGCGCAGCCCTTCTGGCAGCACAATTATTTCAAAAGGTACGACAAGCACTCAAAATAAAGATAAATAATATTGTTTTTTGGTCTGATTCCACGATAGTTTTATCATGGCTAAAATCCGATCCAAGCAAATACAAAACATTTGTATCAAATAGAATTTCACAAATTCAATACATGACAAAGGATTATCGATGGTTGCATGTGCAGTCACAGTTGAACCCAGCGGATTTGATTTCGCGAGGAACTTATCCTAAGCAATTGATTGAATCGGATCTATGGTGGAAAGGTCCAGAATTCTTAACATTGGGAGAAGAGTACTGGCCGACTCAAGCACGGTGTCTTGATAAAGATGCATCAGAAATAAGAACAATAACATTAATCAGCACATGTTCAAGGTCAAACGATATCATAACGCGTTTCTCTAACTTTAATAAATTGATACGGGTTGTGGCGTACTTATTTCGCTTTAAGAAAAATTGCCTTGCGGAGACTCAACAGCGAGACTTTGGTACGACAACTAACACAGAGTTCGAAATGAGCTTAAGGGTTATAATTAAGATTGTTCAAAGGGAACAATTCTCTTCCGAAATCGATCATCTAACTGCTTCAAGGGTGTTGAATAAAAACAGTAAACTTCTTAATTTAAATCCGTTTTTGGATGACTTTGGGATAATAAGGATAGGTGGACGGTTATCAAACTCAAATTTAAGCTTCAATAGAAAATATCCAATAGTTATTCTAAATAAACACCATCTTACAACACTCATAGTTAGACATGAACATTCCAAACAGTTGCATGCTGGTTGCCAAGTTGTCTTGTCTAGCATCAGAAACAATTTTTGGCCCTTGGGCGACAGAAATGCTGTTCGGCGCGTAATAAGAACTTGCATTACTTGTTTTCGAGTCAAACCAAAACCTCTCGGACAACTCATGGGTGACTTGCCTTCAGCTCGTGTAACACCAGCTAGAGCCTTCACAGTATGTGGTGTTGATTATGCCGGACCATATCAAATAAGGGACAGTAAGTTACGGAATCGTAAGTTTTTAAAGGCATATATTTGCGTATTCGTGTGCTTCGCTACTAAAGCGGTACATATAGAACTAGTAAGCGATCTAACCAGCGATTGTTTCCTGAATGCATTCAAGAGATTTATATCAAGAAGAGGTGTTTGCAGTGAAGTCTATTCTGATAATGGTACTAACTTCGTAGGTGCTAATCGTCATTTAAAAGATTTTATTCGAATAATCAAAGAGTCGAAATTCCAAAATTATTTATCCGATGTCAAGATTAAATGGCAGTTCATTCCGCCGCGTTCGCCACATTTTGGTGGCCTTTGGTAAAGTGCTATTCGGTCTGCAAAATTTCACCTCAAACGAATTGTAAACAATATATACTTAACCTATGAGGAATTCTATACCATATTGGTACAGATTAAATCCATACTAAATTCCCGTCCTCTTTACCCACTCACGGAAGATCCCGGTGATCCAGAGGTATTGACGCCAGGACATTTTTTGATTGGTGCTCCAATGTCCGTTCTACCAGAACCAGAAGTTCCCGATATCAAGAGTACTATGGTCTGCCGATACAAGCATCTACGACTACTCATACAACATTTTTGGAAGAGGTGGTCTAGAGACTATTTGAACAATTTACAACAACGCACAAAATGGTGCATCTCCGAAACACCGAACGACTTGAAAGGGCGAGTGGTGTTACTGATAGGGGATAATACATCGCCACAACATTGGAGACTTGGAAGAATAACGGAGATACATCCGGGCAAAGACAAATTAGTTCGCGTTGTGTCGGTAAAAATGTCTAAAAATATAGTGAAACGCGCGGTAAACAAAATTTGCTTGTTACCGATAGACGTATTTTCTGTAAATAGTTAATCTTCTTTATTTGAAAGTCGAGTCTTTCAAAGGGGGCCGGCTATGTTTGGTCCAATGCTCCGCCACTGGAGTCGACGGAAGCGGCCACACCGGAGTTCCAAGAAGTGTACGTGTGTGCCCCTACCCGAAGCTGTTGCCAAGCGGCCGATTATTACGCCGTACAATATAATAGAGTACACATCTACCGTAGCAACGGCTACGTATTACTTTTGTTTCGTTTACTTTTTGTAATTACGTTGAAAATAAACGCTGTTCTTGAAACATCAAAAAATACAGTCCACACAACACGTCAGTATAAAACTGACAGGAAGCAGAAGTCTGTTGGTCAGTGATAGAAGTGTCGCATCACCCCGCAGACCCCACAATATTGAAAAGTGTGAAATCATTTTTTCTTCTTCGTTTTGTATAGAAGGAATCGAAGAAATTAGTTGTAAATTTATTATTTTCTGGGAAGTTTATTTTCTTTGTCATTTTGGCTGTGCTAAAAACCACAGCGATGATATACGGTTGTAAAGTGGCTTTGGATGGTATCTGGTGTTGTCGTCATTCAAATTGCGTTTCGAAATTTCAATTTTTATTATTATTCATTAATATTAATACCGCTCCATTAAAAAGAGATGTTATGTTCTCCTCTATTTTTCTTCCTATAATATTGGTTTCTTTTATTTATAATCGAAATTGAAGATTTGTAAATTTAATTTTCGAATTGTTATTTTTTTTCCTTGATTTTGGCTGTGCTGAAACCACAGCGATGATATACGGTTGTAAAGTGTGAACACGATGTGTGTGCGTGTGTATTAAGAAGTTTAATTGAAATAGCAACCACTCGAAATCGATACATTTCATTTTGTGTATACGATCGAGAGCAATTTACATGTGTGTGCGTGTGTATTAAGAAGTTTAATTGAAATAGCAACCACTCGAAATCGATACATTTCATTTTGTGTATACGATCGAGAGCAATTTACAGGAGAAGATAATTTTCTTCAATACTTAACTTTTCGATCATTATTGGGCGGTCCAACGATCTGTCAAAGTATATTCAATATGGCGGTTGGGGGCATACATGGTGTTGTGGTATAAGCGCTCAGTCATTCATTTATCGTGTTGTCCGGGTTTTTTCTTCGTGAAACAGAACAATTTTAACAGAATGCCCACTACGTGCCTTGTTGTCGGTTGCGGAAGTCGGTCGAATAGAGACACCGTTAGATTTTTCTCGGTTCCCGGTCTTTTGAACCACAGGTTCTTAACTCAAAAAAATGAGTTAGCAGAAAGAAGAAGGAAACTTTGGTTGTCCGCTATAAAGCGAGACAATCTTACAGAGAACAAAAAAATAAAAAATCAGAGGGTTTGTTCTAAACATTTTATCAGTGGTAAGTCTTCTCACTTTGTCTTCTTTTATGTATACACCTAAAATTGATAGGGCAACCAGCTGCTCTCGAAGACGATTCACACCCTGATTGGGTACCATCACAGAATATGGGACATGCTTCTTCAGCCTTTATAAAAAGACCTTCTTCTCTTAATAGGCTTGAAAGGCTCAACAAGAGAGTTAGAAGTAATGTAAGTATTTAAACAGTCAAATATTCAGTTGGGAGACATTTTAGTTACTATTGATACTTTTATAGATTCAAAGCGAGCAACCTACAGAAGATGAGAATGTTGACGAAGTATGTGAAGAGAGAGAAGAAGTGGAAAGTGGTGTTTCTACTCAAACTGACTTAACAATGAGAGATTTATCCTTATCCGAGGATCACATGCGTTATGCATCCGAAAAAATCTCTAAATTAGAAACAAAAGCAGGGGAATCATATTTAGGGCTGATGGACGACTTAAAGAATGATGAAAAGTGGAAATACTTCACTGGTTTTACGTATGAATTTTTAAAAGAGGTGATACTACCAGAAATCGAAATGCATTTATCGTGCACAAGTTTGACTGCACTTGACAAATTCAGTCAACTGCTGTTAACTTTATTTAAATTACGCTTGGATTTGCATTTTAAGCTTTTAGCTTATGGATTCAAAATTTCGCCTACAACGGCCTCAACCTACTTTTGAAATGTGATTGACACCATCTACCATGTTCTCAAACCACTCATCATATGGCCAGAGGAAAGTATGGCACAAAAAAATGTGCCATCATGCTTCAAAGAAGTGTTTTTAGAAAACGCGACAGTCATTTTAGATTGCTTCGAGGTATCCATTGAAAAGCCTAGTAGTATAGAAACGCAACAAAGATGTTGGTCGAATTATAAGCACCATCATACAGTTAAATTTTTAATTGGCATAACACATGGTGCAGTTTGTTATACATATATAAGTGATGCTTGGGGGGGTCGAACTTCGGATAAACAGATGGTGGAGCTAACTGACTTTTGCAGCAACATTAAACCTGCAAATGTCATTTGGGCTGATAGAGGTTTTTCAATTAAACAGGTCGTAGGGGCGTTGCAGGCTGAACTATTATTGCCAGCTTTTACCAGAGGTAAAAAACAGCTTCATCCCCTAGAAATTGAAAACTCAAGACAAATGTCGCAAGTCAGGATTCACGTAGAAAGAACTATTGGTTTAATAAAAAACAAATTCAACATAATGAAAGGAACTAAATTACTCAGATATTCGCTGGCCATTTTAAAATTTCAGTCTACAAGACACCACAAAGCACAACACGATAAAAGAATGAAACACTCAAAGCTAGCCCTTTATATACTCGCCCAAATTTAAGAACTTTCGCTCATTAGTATAAGCGAATGGCCTTTGTGTGCCCACAGCGGCCATATTTGATCACGTGATTTGGATTCCCTAATTACTATGAATTTTATTGTTGTTTAAATGTTGTTAGATGAGGTTATTTTTTCTTTATGTCACGTTACCACAGGCAGAAGATATAGACGACGCGGCGCAGATGCTAGACTGTTTGTAATAAAACGAAAATTAGGTGCGTTAAAAAAAAATGCAAGCAAGCAACCAACAATAAACATTAAAGGCAAGATTGCATTTGAATAGATATTATTTGAAACATTATGAATGAAATCCGTCATCGGGCGTTTCAATTATACAAATAAACAATTTTCGTTTATTCTTTCATTCCGTAACGATAAAATAGAAAAGAAACTCGTCGCAATTTTTGTTTTTTCTAATTTTTTTAGCGTTCATGTCGCTCCGTTCAATTTTCCAATTTCTAACTGGCTCGATGAAAATGTGACTCTATCTGGAATCTCGACCGTTCGTTTATCAATTTGCAATAACCATAGTCCAATGATTAAGTTTTTTTTTCCTCGTCCATCACCCTCTGCTTCTCGTTGAATTGCTGATTCAAAAAATTCCTATTACCTAAAATATTATTATTTTTTAAATATGTCACCTCCTTGTCAATGTTCTCGTAAATTACCTACCAAAGTAACTAAAAGAAAGGAACGAACCACAAATCTAATTTACATATTAGGAATTGTGGACAAAATAGAAGGACAGTCCTTAACTCGCAAGCAACCAACAATACACGTTTGAACTTGGGACGATATTTTTAAACATTCTGAACGGAATCCTTCATCACGCTTTCCTTTTTGATATGGAAATGTTACGTTCATTCTTTTGTTTCATAACGATAAGCTACTTTGTAGGCTAGGATTGTTTTGTCTGAAAAAAAATTGTTATATTCAATATTGGAATTATCGAAACGAATTAAACTTACCAAAAAAGTTCAAGTTTTTCGGAATAAAATTGACTTTTGTCTGTCATCGTTCCATTCGTTCGTTTATTTTTTTTTTATGATTTTGGTTTCGAAGATGCCTTCTTCCGCTTTTATATCATCATCGCATATCACCATATTCGCAAATGATTAATTTTTTTTTTTCTCGTTCTCCTTCTTCTTCATCTATTTGGGATTCAATCGTTCATTCGCAAAATTCTTATAGCACGAAATTTCGTTATAATTGTCACAATCGAAATGGACACATTTCATAACTGATCGGGTCAAGTTTCTATCGAATGGCCAAAGTCACTCAAATCAAACAAACAAACTCAATTTGTTTTGGATTATTCATTATTAATATTTATTATTTTTTATAGTCGTCGTCGTCGTCGCCGTCGTAGTCTTTTTCCAATTGTAATCATCTTCCCAATGGATTCCTCAAATTCAACCTAAAAACAAATCCGATATACACGGTGGTAGATAGTGTCCATGAGGAAAAACGGTGATTTATCAAAAAAATACAAACTTTTTCAAACGCCTAACGTTTTGTTCCACGTCGACTTTTCCATCGTTTTCGTTGGTCGTTTTTGCTCGAAGTTAGTACGTACACGAGTAACCGTCAATTTTTAATTTCTGTTTAACAACTCGGCATCTTTCCGATATTCATCAAATTTTGCTCCTTCCATTATTCGTGTCGATTATGTGGACTTGATAATAATAACAAATCGTCTGAAAAGAATCGAAATTATTGTGAGGTTATGTGAATGTTTATACTAACGATTTACGATAATGATGATAAATCGAACCCCGTGTTTACACCATCGCGAGCGAGCGCGAGGCGAGCTCGTAAGTATGTCATCAGTCGTTCATTTTTGCCGCCGCGACATAAGTTCGGCTTGTATTTAAAGGCCCACTTGGTGCGATAAGGGATGCCGCCGGTCCTTTACCAATTTGACATGTGTCTCATATTTATTTTTCTTGGGTTTTTGTTATTCCTTTTCTAGGAAAGGAAAAAAAAACAGTCTCCGGATCGAAAGATATTTGAGACGACAATTAGCCCCTTTTCTACTCTGTTATTTCCGGGAATTTTATGTCGGTTTCCACACTAAATTCGGCCGACTATGTTGTGAGAAGAAAAAGTAATAAAGTAATAAAATTCCGACTGAAGGAATTATAGGGATCGGAAATCCCCAATCGTTCATAAACTACCTCAATTTGGTTTATGATCTTAACGGTTGAAATAGGATGAAGACAGGGTGGACAATTGCAAAAACCCACTCAGTTTACAATGTTGAACAGGACCTTTGAAGGCATCGGACGAATTTAATTCAATCGTGTCGAGACAGTCGACAGTCGACAGTCTTCGAGTTGTGAGTGAGTGGAATAAAAATTTGAACTAAACATTATGGAGTGGTCTCAGGAAGAAATAATGCGGTTTCTGGAATTATTCCAAAATGAAGCAATAATTTGGAATCCTAAAGATGCGGGTCATAAATATACACCTAAAGTGACTGACGCCTGGAGGAGGATGTCAGTTGCCATGGGAAGACCCATCGGCGAATTAAAATCGAAAAAAAATTCGCTCATGGCAACTTTTCGTCAACACCTTCGACGAAAAAAAAATTCTTTGAGGTCTGGTGCAGGAGCAGAGGAAATATATAAACCCATATGGGCGTACTACGATTTTATGGAGACATTTTTGGCAAATGTGTACAAATGCGACTCAACGATGAACACAGAAGCAGGAATGGTAAGTACATTTAATTAATTTTCGATATTTTTTTTCAAATGAAAATAATGTCCTAACGACATCGAACAACTTTTGGAAACTCTTTTTATACCTACTCAAGAGTGTTTGAAATATTCTCAGAATTTTCATGTTTGTTCAATATTGTTTTTCTTTCTTAAGGCAGCGACGTCTTCTATAACTGGTGTACTCAATGAATCGATGACGAGCGATACGACGGACTTTCTTGTTGAAGACGCCAGCGGCGATAGAATTCAACCATCTGAAGAAAACAGTGCCAACAAACAGGTACCTCAAAAAAGGCGACGTGAAGATGTGAACAAAGAACAGGAGATGTATAAGACAATTCAGAACACTGTGTCCAATTTAAACGATGTTTTAATCAACCGGAATAATCGCGATGAATGCGATCTGTATGGTCAAATAATGGCAACGAGGCTACGGGAGTACCCACTGCAGGAAAGAAGAATTATGATGCATATTCTGGACGAAATATTACTCCGAAACCCCCCCAATCATGTGCAAACTGCAAATCCATTTACCGATTGTCGTCCTCCTCCAATTCCTTCAAACTTCCATGAAAATGTCTCCCAATGTTCGTCTTCCGCTTACCAAACACAACCATCATCCTCCAATTTCCCAATCCCAGAATATCCGTACAACATTTCCCCCATTCCTCCTCAAAACCAATAATTTGTATTTGTGTTTTCTTCCATTTCATTGAATAAAGGATAAGATAATGTAACTAATGTTTTGAACTCCTTGGAATCCCTTGTAGAAGGACCTGTATTTTTTTTTTATTTAAATTCATCAAGTTCAGCGTAGAACTTTCGAAATATCAGGAATGCCTTATAATTAAAAAATTCATTAACTTAAGGTCTTCTTATGTAAATAAAGTCAAAAATTTTCTCTGACTGCAACTATACCAATCTTCCTAATTCTTAAGTGATTTGAATATTATGATTCAAAGACTCATTATGTCTCATTATGAAGATAACGAGAGAAAATAATAATATTGTCAGTGTCTTTTCTGATATCTGGTGGAATTCTGAGAAGAGAAAGTGCGCTAAAATGGCATTTGTGGAGTGAGGTGAATTTTCGACATGCTCATTCTATCTGGGGTGCTCATTCAGTCTCGTTACTTTGTACTCGGCGGTTGATTTCAATACAGAACAATTCGTGTTTTTTTTAATCGGGCGGGGGAATTATTGAACTATTATTCTTTCGTACTTAATTGTGTTGTGTAGTGATTGTAATATACAAACAGTCCAATTACTTTGTGAATTTTGAAAGATGGATGACATAGAATTCTTGGCGGCATCAATTCTCTCCTTATTAAGTGTATACAAATATACACATGATTTACAAAAACGGAAATTCAGAAGGAGACGTGAAAGCAGAAGGTGGTGGACTATATCAATTCATCGTAATAGAACCTTGTGAGTGTTGGCATATATTTTTTGCATTATGACATATTTGAAATTTGATTTTGTTCACAGAAAACACATGGACAATCTGTTTGAAGAAACGTTAAATGAAGATGCTGGAGAATTTAAGAGTTTTTGTAGAATGTCTCCTTCGGATTTTAATTTCTTGCTGAGCCGCATTGAACCATTCATTAAAAAGCAGAGAACGAAATTCAGAATACCTATTCCCGCAAAAATTAGATTATCCATAACTTTAAGATTCTTAGCGACTGGTGATAGCTATAGAAGTTTGCATTTTTTATTCAAAGTATCAGCAGCTGCTATTTCAAAAATTGTTAGGGAAGTCTGCACAGCGATTAACATTGTACTGAAAGATCAGATAAAGGTAAGACTCATTTTTTCAAAAATGTTGCAAAAGTAGGTCCTTTCAAACAAATCTCAAAAAATAACCAAATCCAATATTCTGATTAATTTTTCTAATTAATCGAATTTTGAAATAGATTGTTTGTCTATTTAAATGGTTGGTTGTTTATTGAAATTTAAAAACTTTTAATTTTGTGTTAGCTACAAAAATAATTATTCTTTTAGCTTCCAAAAAGTGCTGAAGAGTGGCTAAATGTAGAGAAGGGCTTTAAAGAAAAATTTCCTCATTGCCTGGGGTGCATTGATGGAAAACACGTTGTCCTCCAACGTCCTTGCAAAACGGCTTCGGAATATTATAATTATAAAGGAACTTTCAGTATCGTTCTTCTTGCCTTGGTCGATAGCGATTATCGATTTTTGTTCGCTGATATCGGAGGTCAAGGAAGAATAAGTGATGGAGGAATTCTTCATAACACTGTACTTTGGGAGAAAATTGTTGCGGACACCATACATTTTCCACCAGACAGTCCACTTCCTAGTCGAAACTCTCCTGTGCCGTATGTTTTCCTGGGAGATGGAGCTTTCGCTTTGAATCGCCATTTAATGAAACCATACCCAGGACAACAAATCATTGGTTCGATGCAAAGAACATTTAATGAGAAGTTGTCAAGCACACGAGTAATTGTGGAAAATGTTTTCGGTGTTTTAACAACAGTATTCAGAATTTTCAGGAAACCGATGGAAGTTAGAAAAGTAAATGCAATATTGATAACAATGTCTTGCATGTTATTGCACAACTTCCTTCGGAGTAGCACGACATCGAAAAATATTTACACGCCGCCTGGAAGTCTGGATACTGTTGTTCATAATACCGTGGCACACGAAACGTCTGCAAGACAAAATCAAAATTCTGCAATAAGGCAAATACAGAACACCGCAAGACGTCCACCACAGAATGCTTTAGATGTAAGAAATGAATTCGCAATATACTTTAATGGTACTTGATACCATTGAAATTAATATAAGCAAAATTTATATTCCTTGTTTTGTTATTTATAATTCATATAATATTTATGTTTATGTTTATTTATGTGTTATGTTTGATGCAAATATAATGTATTGTGTTCTTCACTTTTATGTACCAATAAGTTTTCACATTTTTCAGAATTAATTTGATAAAAAAAGAATTTGTACTTTTATTCGATTCTAAATATTGAAAATAAAATGCCATTAAATACGTTGATAATCACAGAGAAGAAATAGCGAAAGGTCAAAAATAAAATTCCAAAAACATAATCATCAAAATAGGCCTTTTCCTTCTTCAATGCCGTTTGCTTCCAGGATGGTAACTTATGGAAATCATTTTTGGAAACACCTAGCAGTGTCTTAAAATCATCTGACGATAAATATTCCTCTAATCGAGTTGGATCGACGCCTTCCGGTAGAGGTCTTTCTAATAATCGCGCCAAAGGGAACTCGGATCTTGACAGAAGTGCCAGCTCTTCTTCTAGGTTGTAACTTTCAGAACTTTGTTTTCCTTCCTGTAAGCAATACAATGTTTTCTTAATGATCATTTATTTTGACTTGTGCAAATGATATTTTCCAAAATAACTCAAGTTTTTGGAATTTTGAGCTTGAGAGTTTATATACATACTCACCTTAAGATTCAATTCTGCAATCTCTTTTCGTTCCACCAAACTGGAAACAAATTCTGAAATTCTCGCGGCTCTAATCCGGCCCAAACTAATTTTCCCTTAACTTCACTCGTTTCCCCATGTTTCGTTTTCCAATAGTTAATCGCTGTTTTCATGGCGGCTTTTCGTTCCGCCTGCCATCTGATGGCGCCCGAACCCGTTTGGTCTGATACGTTTACGCCGCCTTCTTCGATTTCCGGCCACCACCCTTGCCATAGCCAAAGTTCATTTCCATTATCGATCAAAAACAAAGCTAATAAACAGATATGACTTCAGGAAATGATTGTTTTACAAAGCGAATTCTCACCTGGTTGGCTAGCAGAATAAAGTTCATCTTGAGAAACTGGAAAGGGCAGGTGTACTCACTCTTGTGTGAACAAGGAATTTCCGTTGCACTGAATGTTCCAGATACACTGCTGAAGCCGAAGAATCGGGTTGTGTAATCGTAACTTTTTCGACTGTTTGATAGGGATAAATACGTATTTTGATTGTTCCCCAAGATCTCTTTGAAATCTGCGTTTTCTTGTCCTTCGTCTATCTCTTCGAGTTTTAACAATCCGTTCTTCATGGACATTTTAGGTAAGTTTCCTTTTAAGAGTTTCTGAACGCAATAATTCACAGCTTTCTTCGTTTGTCGAGTGGATTTACAACCGTGCCATATGGTTACTTTGCATTTATTCGTGTTCCACAATACTAATGAAGATCGACTTCGAAGTTGGCTGGCCTTGCAACTAACTTCTAATAAATAAGTTTCTTCCTCTATTTCACCTGTAAATGAATTGGTTGGAATTAATAACAGTTCGTCGTTTTGATTTTTCATAAACTATTTTGGCGAAGGAGAGATATCTCACCTCTACTTATGAATAACTTGCATCCCTTTTCCAACGTGTTATCCTGACCCATTTTTCCTTTGTGCACCACCATGGCCCCTTTGAATAATCTCAAAAAAGCGGCTGGTTCGTTTCCTTGCGATACTCTAATCTGGGGCGCGCTTTCGCTATCTAACTCCACTGTCAAAAGAGCGGCCAGACTTTTTTCGTTGATCGATGCGTTCCTCCCTTGCCAGTAAAAATAAATGACTAGATTGCGTCCTACTTGCGTGTATTTCGAAGGTTTTCCGTCCAACATTTGGCCGCGTACATTCACTCTGAATTTCCAGCGAACTATGTAACTATCCGCGTCATAGAATTGACCGAAGGATGATTGATCGACTATTTCGTATATGTTTACCATGGGGCGCCACACCTTCACGTCCAGCGTATCGTACTGATATATTTCATTCCTGTCCGGATCCGAGTAGACGTCGCCTCTTCCTAAATGATTACCCTCGATGACTATGTCAGGCTGGAAATCGTTGGCCGTCAGTATTTGGGCAACATTAATCGGTTTGATGTCGTATGATGGATCAACGATTTTCTCGACGCTGTTCCTTTTGACCCGAATGATCTTCGAGAAATCGGGCCAATCGAGGAATTTTTCTTTGAACAAGATCGTCTCGCAGTGTTGGGTGACTTTAGCAAATAGAGCCCATTCGGGTCTAGAGTTTGCTTTTTTCGGTAAAACTTCTGCTTTCCTATCACCAAGCATCATGGATACATTCACCGGACAAATAGCGCATTCTGAATAGTTATAACCTACAACAAAAAATACAGATTATAGTATTGTTAAACGAATACATCATAAACTGACCATCGTTCCATAATTCCTTGGCCAGCTCCAAAACCTTGCGTTTTTCAGTCGCATTTGCATTTTTACCGCTCCATATGTACATTTCAGCTCCAAAATCGAACAAAAAGACTGCTGTTGAAGTGAGCATCTCGTATTTCGGTGGTACGCCCCAATACTCTTCGATCGGTACCAATTCCTCCTTTTCCAACCTATACACCATATTCGTGAGCAACATGTTTGCTTCATATATTTCATCTTCTGCGGGATTTCCAGGGCCAATAACATTGTTCGCTGATGTACTGCCGAGTACTGACCAGAATTTCTTCGCTTCATTGGAAGAGGATGCTACCGAGTCGACTGTTATAACTTTCGGTACTTTGCACCCGAGGTCGTTGGTTTTTTGGATGAAATTGGCGACATTCGCTGCACGGGATTGTTCGATTACGTTTGAATAGGGACCGATGGACGTATATAGTTCTCCGTTGGCGATTAGCACATAGCAGTCGCCTTGGTTAACGCTCGCGGCCACTGGTTCGACTAGTCTCAACTGGACGTGACGTCTACCTTTTACTTGAAGTAACATCAGTTCTTTATAGGGTAGTAGGGTGGACAGACTGGAGGCTTTCTTCAGCCGCACGGACTTGAAGTCTTCTCTACTGGCCAAACCGGCCAAGGCTACAACGGCGAAGTTTGATGAACTAATGGCCACTGAAATGAAACAATCACTATGATTATTTCTGCATTTTAACACCTCACTCTTTCAATTTAATATAAATCGTGATATTAATAAGTGACTTACGTTTTTCGATATTCAGTCTTTTCATTTCTCTCTCTGCCAGTCCAGTGAGCACCTCAGTATATTCATTCTTTATATCTTCACGTTGCGCCAAGGCTTTGATTGGATTTTTGGTCGCTACAGGTTTTTTCCGCATTTGAACATTCTGTTTCTGTACAAGTAAATCATGGTTTTCGATTATGTCGAAGTCTTTGCTCTCCAACTCCGACCGAATGTTCCGGTTCACTTTGTCGTCGATGTTTTTATGGAAATTCGTGAATGTGAAATCGTCGGGTTGAACGATGGACACGTTTTTTCTGACGACCTTTGGTGATGATCCATTGCAATCTAAAATCAATGGAATATTGGAGATGACGCGGAGAAATTGCTTCAACCGATACTTACGAACTAAATGGTTCATTTTAATAATAATAAACCGTACACAGTCACAAATATTTTCAACGAATGAGACAAAATCGAATGAAACATATTAGGAACGTGTGCAAAATAATTGAAGGAAAAACTGTGTGTTTTCACTAAAAGATAAACCAAAAAAAGTGTACAGGACCGGCCTAATGAAAATATTTCAAAGGAAATTCGCATTTGATTTGGGGAAAAACTCTCTGCGGATACAGATGCGACCTGAATTTATAGGACCAGTTTAGTCGTAATCCACTTACCTTATATGTGTAACCGAACAAATCAACCGTAGATGGTATTAGATGACTTCAAAAAGATTTACAATGCCGTTCAAATGGACCTGACCGTCAAGGACCGTGAAGGAATTCAATTCACGATCAATTAAGGTTTATCGTAAAATGTATCAATCAATGGGTGGAACATGAAATTCGTTCGTCGACTGAACAGGATCTAACGACGTATAATATGAAAACAACGGATTTAAAAAACCGGATTTTTAAACGCGCGTTTCAATTTGGGTTTTTCTCATTTTATACAAATGTCAGGAATTTGTTTTATTTTGAGTAGATGATACTAGGCCGGTTCTAGCTCACTTCAAGCAAAACGTTTGGCGCATGCGCCGTTTTTTGGTGGAGGTGCCATTCAAATATGTCACTGTATTACCGACTTAGATAAAGGTTCTTAGTTTAGGTACTCACCGCTAGATGGCGAGGGTACTTACCGGTAGATGGCGCTGCAATTTTGGTGGATGAGCTGAAAAAATTTTTTTCCGCCTCGGGAATCGAACTCGCGATCGATTCGTGCGAATCCTAGTATGTAGACCGCTAGACCAAGGGGGCTGACCGAAGGTTGATATAAAATTGTGGGATAAGAATCGTTGATGACATCATCATCTCTTATCATTTATGCTATCATTATCGCTTGTGCCCCCCGTAATCGTTATCGATTACGATTAATTTGTCTCAATGACGACTTGATTACGATTATTGACTAATTTTCGTTAATGAAGTGATGATTACGTGTAATATAAAAGTCGACGCAAATTATCAACTGATAGATAATTCATAACGTTGATTGTTCTGTTTACTTGATTACGATTATTGACCAATTTTTGTTAATGAAGTGATGATTACGTGTAATATAAAAGTCGTCGCAAATTATCAACTGATAGATAATTCATAACGGTGGTTGTTCTGTTGCGGTTCTGTTTCTAAAAAACGGTGAGTAATTTCTTATTGACATTGTTAGTATTGTAATAGCTGTGTTTTTATAGTTGAAAAAAAATGGATCTTTCAGAGTTGAATAAGGATTGCAAAAATTTGGGAACCTTTAAACCAATCAAGAAATTGTCGGAGTTCAAGATAAATGATACTATACCAATACTGGGAGCAAAGGTTGTGGAAACTCGTTATGGACCAAGCGTGATGTTGGATTCAGATGTCAACGTAGTTTTTCTTCCCAAGAAATATACAAATCGACTGAAGGATAATATTGAACTTATTGGTAATGGCAAATATGCACTAAAATTATCGATTTTGTGTCTTTAGCTAATTCACAAAATAAGTCTTGCGTATTTGAATTTGTTAATGTTTGAAACAATAATAAATCATGGAATATTGCGACAATGTAATGAGAAATTTCCATGAGGCTTTCAAGCTTTTACGGAAACACCAAAATTTAGATGATAAAGTAAGATGGTTAAGGTTAATTGGTAAACAATTAAGACTTTGCACTAAACTCTTAGAGGGAAATACGCTTGATCATGGTCAAAAAATGAAAATATCAATGTGTATAAAACATTTGAATAGATATAAATTGTTGCTGCGAAATCGTCAAGGTGGTCGCTTATTATCCAATAATAAACAAGTAATTTGGGAAGACTGTAAATCAGCTTTTGCAAATAGAATCAGGAGCGGTATTTTTATTAATCTGAAACATATTGATATCAATAACTTTTTGAATGATGCTTTTATCCTCATTAAGAGAAGGTTGACATTCATGTGGCGTAAAAATGCAATTCTGAAAATTAATACATCATTTTGTGGAGAGTTTATTAAGAAATCTGGGGATGTAGAAAATTTCGATTTCAAATATTTCCCAACAAAAAATCACGTTATCGATAGAACAACATCCTTATCTGAATGGTTTCAAAATAATGTGAAAGATTCAATTCTTAAAAAACTTGAAGAGTTTGCTGAAAAAGACAGCGGCTTTGCGTTGCATTCCATAATTTCCCTTGAAGTAAATTTCAATAAAATCGACTTTAGTCTAAATGTAGGAAGTTCATACATCGATCTACCTCAATGTATAAAAAACAAAAAAGCTTGTATAAATATAAAAAATAGAGATAATGCGTGTTTCGCCTGGTGTATAACAGCAGGTCTATTTCCTCAAAATCAAAATGCTGATCGAACTTCATCATATCCACATTATTCCCATGTACTCAAATTGGAGAATATCGAATTTCCTTTGCAGTTGAAAGATATTAATTCATTTGAGTTATTAAATAATGTATCGGTGAATGTTTTCGGTTTAGAAAAAAATCGTTCATCAGGTTTCAAAGTAGTTCCTTTACGTATCACTCCAAAGAAAATAGATAATAAACATTTCAATTTATTGCTGATTCAGGATGAGTATTTTGATAATGATGAAGAAGAAGAAGAAGAAGAAGAAGATGATGATCCAATAAGATATCATTATGTTCTGATAAAAAATTTATCTCGTTTGGTATCATCTTCGTTTTCCAAGAAGGAACATTCAATATATATTTGTGATACATGTTTGAATTATTTCCATAATCAAACTAAAATGAATGATCATATCGAATACTGTCGTAAAATAAACCAGCTAGAATACAATTTCCAGATTATACACATGTTGAATTTAAAAATCATGTCTTTAAACAGGAGGTACCTTTCGTGATTTATGCAGACTTGGAATCATATTTAAAAAGCATATCAACAAAAGTTTCATCTAAAACATTGAAATATCAACATCATATTCCCATTAGCATAGGCTATTATGTCAAATATCGATATGACAATGAAAATATTTCTCACTATAACAGTTATACTGGAGAAGATTGCATGAAATGGTTTTGTGATCAACTTGAAATTATTGCAGATGAAATATATGCTCGTATAAAAAACATTGAACCCATCAAAGATAAAATACCTTCTTTATCAGCGATATGTCATATTTGTGAAAAACCATTTTCGAAAAATGATGATATTGTAATAGATCATAATCATTTTACAGGTCAAGTGAGGGGATCAGCCCATGCAAATTGCAATTTACAATATGAAAAATCTTTCATGATACCAATTATATTTCATAACCTCAGCGGATACGATGCACATTTTGTGATTCGTGAATTGATAAAAACAGGAAAAGTGATTTTGTTACCATTAAATAAGGAAAAATATATCTCATTCACAAAATATGATAACAATACTGAAATCAAATATAGATTTATCGATAGTTCCCGCTTTTTAGGAACATCAATTGAAAATTTAGCATCATATTTAAATCCCCATTCATTTCATAATTTACGATTTAATTTTCGTGATAAAAAACAAAACGATATCGATTTGTTAACTAAAAAAGGAGTTTTTCCATATGACTATGTAAACGGGTTTGAAAAGTTGATTACGACTACAAATCTTCCACGTAAAGAAGAATTCTATAATACTTTGAATGATTCAGATATTACGGAAAATGAATATAAACATGCACAAACTGTTTGGGGAACTTTTCATTGTCAAAATTTACTGCAATATTTAGAATTATATTTAAAGACAGATGTTTTACTTTTAGCGGATATTTTCGAAAATTTTAGATATAGCTCTCATGAAAAATATGGATTAGATCCCGCATGGTATTATTCGCTTCCCGGTTACACTTTTGATTGTATGTTGAAGTATGCCAAGTGTAAATTAGAAATATTGAAAGATGTTGATATGATATTATTCATAGAAAAAAGCATTCGAGGTGGAATCAGTCAATGTTCGAACAGATATGCGAAAGCTAATAATAAATACATGTCTTCTTATGATCCTAATAAAATTGATTCATATTTATTATACTTGGATGTGAATAATTTATATGGTTGGGCCATGAGTCAGTCATTACCTTTTGATAATTTCCAATGGTGGCATACTGATATAGATGTAATGCAAATAGACGATGACGCTTCAGATGGATATATTTTAGAAGTGGATATAGAATATCCTGAAACCCTTCATGATCATCATTCTGATCTACCCTTTTGTCCTGCAGTCAGTTTTCCTCCAGACTCTAAATATTCTAAATTATTGTTGACCTTGTATAATAAAGAGAAATATATTTTACACTATAGGAATTTGAAACAAATATTGAATCAAGGTTTGATTTTGAAAAAAATTCATCGTGTTCTGAAATTTCAACAAAGTAAATGGTTGAAACCTTATATAGATTTTAACACCGATCTTAGGACAAAGTCTCAGAATGATTTCGAAAAAAATTTGTATAAATTAATGAATAATGCAGTTTTTGGTAAAACCATGGAAAACGTTCGGAAACATCGTATCGTTAAAATGAAGAATAAATGGGGAGGTCGTTACGGGGCTAAAAATTTGATAAATAGTCCAAATTTCAAAAATCGAACCATTATTGATGAGAATACATTAGTTATCGAAATGAGTAAAACTAGTCACTTCTTCAATAAACCAATCTATATTGGATCGGCTATATTGGATATTGCCAAAATTTGTTTATACGATTTTCATTATAATTACATGTTTCAAAATTTTAAAAAATTTCAACTCTTGTATGTCGATACCGATTCTCTCATTTACAATATTTCTTCTGAAGATCCGTACGAGGTGATACGTAGAGACTGTCACACTCATTTCGATACATCAGATTATAAAGACAATAATATTTTCAACATTCCTCGAGTAAACAAGAAAGTTATTGGACTCATGAAAGATGAGAATCATGGATCGATAATGACTGAATTCGTAGGTTTACGCTCTAAAATGTATTCTTTCAGAATTGAGGATGAGCGTATCGTTAAAAAAGTCAAAGGTATCAAGAAAGGAATTGTGAATAAAATAATAACATTTGAAGATTATTTGAAATGTTTGAATGAAAATGTTTGCAAGATAATTACTCAACGAAATATCGTTTCGCAGCAACACAATATTTTCTCAATTCAACAAGACAAAGTGGCCTTATGTAGCAATGATAATAAAAGATCGTTGATTCCTTATTGACACGAAACACTTGCATGGGGACACTTTCGTTTAAATTGTTAATTTAAGATTAGTGTAGACAAAAATAAATATGTTTAATAAAAATTTATTCCATTTTTGAGTTGATATCTCTCACAACCTTATCCTTAATGTAGTACATACAATCACAGAATGCATATTCATTTATAGAGGTAACATTATTCATTTCAGCAGAATCGTAAATCATTTGTGTCAAAGTCCATAAATCCGATCTTCCAAATACCGACAAACGATTTTTATAATAATCAAAAAAATTCAAATTTTTCAACATATTCAGTTTACTTCTGATTGGAACTCCAATATTCAGTATATCGAGAACATCATAATATTCGAAACATAAACAAGAATCAAGTTTTTCCACTTTTAATCGCATCATCTTCATAGGAGTATCTAGTTGAATTTTCAATTCGTGATTCATGTTTCCTTTTCCAAAACTAGCATCAACTGGGAAAAGATGGAAGTCATCAAGATCCAGGATTGAAATGAAGTTATAGGGAGTATCCCATTCTTCATAGTTCAAAACGATCCAAATATCGGGAATATCGGTAGAAATTCTAACAACTGGTGCAAAATCTCTCGTTGGACTTAAGCCACATTCCACCAAACGATAACCGATAGTAAATACAGATTTCAAAATGAGATGCTTTTCGTGAGCAGCCCGTTGTTCGTAAGTGAAAAACAATTCATCGTTGGCGTTGAGGATTTCATCGGACAACGATGATGGAGAAGATTGTATCATCGTGTTAACCTTTCACTAAATCGTTTGCAACTGTACTGATTTTTTTATAGTTTGTTATCATTATTTATCCAAGAATCATGCGATTTATCTAGACCCAACCAACGTACTAGAATTTTGTTTCCTTTTCGTCGAAGTACCTTTTCAATTAGAAACACATTCGGCTGATGTGTTTTTTGTAGTTCGAATTCATAAAAAGCCCCTTTGATGGGTCTGTGACGTTCATCCTCGAGAAGGTACGTTACCGGGTTAGTTATTTGCACTTTGATAACTTTGAACAGTTCCGTGGTCCAGTTTGGAGTATAACCTTTGGCAAATATATGCTTCATCTTACTAATTCGTACCATATCACCAACTTTTATTTTATTTGCACCAGCAATTTTTATATGAGTGTATATCGATTCAAGTAGTTGTTTTTCATTTTGCCTTGTAACATCACAAGGTCTCATATTGATAGTTATCCATTTGGATGATTCCGGATCGTACTTTGGTCCATATGCGTGATCATGTTCGTTACGATTGGTAAAAGCTGTCAATATGTGTTTTCTAACTAGTGGTGGATATTGTTCTAAATATTCTTCTGCGATGCTTGGTGTCTTTAACATATCCTCGTGAAATTTATTCGATGAAGCTTCATTTTTTACGAATACGGAATCATTAAACTCATCATCATCATCATCACACTCTTGCTTGCTCTCAGCTATCACATCTGTAGGTAGGAAATCAACATTTTTATCAAAAAGAATGTGATTGGAGATGATGTTGTTGGTTTCGGAGTCGAACTTGTTGACTTAGGTATTGAGAGCAGCAGTTTTTTCAATCTTTCGTGAGCATCTGATGTTGGAGTTGTTGACAACCCAGTCTGTTTACTTGTTAACAACCTTGTGTGTTTAGTTGTCTCACCTGTTAACAACCCTGTCTCTTTTGCTGTACCTGTTAACAGCCCTGTCTCTTTTGTTGTTGTACCTGTTAACAACCCTGTCTCTTTTTTAGTTGTTGTTCCATTATTCAGTTCATCCTCTGTTGTACCTGTTAACAACCCTGTCTCTTTTTTAGTTGTTGTTGTTGTTCCATTGTTCAATTTATTCTCAATTCGAGAAAGTCTACTGGTAATTGGTGAATATATTCGTTTCAATGTTTCATCTGTTTCCGACTTTCCCATTTTTAATGCAACATATTTTTTCCGTACATCTTTGATCAGTTGTTGAACTTTCAGCTTTCGACGATGTTCTCGTGATAAGCGGTCAATCTTAGACTTCATATTGAAATGAATAGACTTTTTGAAAATCAGAGTTTTATATATTTATCGAAACCGGAACGATATCTACCATTATCCAATGGAAAATCTTTTACGATCACAATGAAACTGTGAGAATCGTAATTCCAACAGTAGGAACAAAGTTCTTTAAATTTTTCGAAAGACATGTCGGGGGATACATGTTCGTCGAATGCATGTTTCAAATTCATTTCATCTTGTTTGAAGAGAACTATAATATTGGAATTATCTCGTATTAATTGTTTCTGTAATTTCGAATATGTTTGTGTAACGACAAAGCAGTCTATATTTTTATGTCTTCCGAATGAATAGTAGGCCTGTATTTTGTTCTGCTTCTCACAAGGAACATCATCAAAAATGAAAATGGAATTCTCCTTAGCTTCTGACGGATCTAAAATATCTTCGTTTTCTCGAAAAGGATAATAACCGATTTCTGGAATTGTATTCATAACCTCCTCCAATAATCTATATTTAGGTTGATACAGACTTTTCGAGAAAATATACACATTTTCAAATTTCAAACCATTCCGATTGAAAAGAACTGATAAGAGCGCATTCGATTTACCGCAACCACTCGGTCCCGAAAATAAAAATCTACAGCTATTCGGAAATAGGCTACCATGTTTTGAAAATGTAGTTTCATTATCAGAACAAAAATCAAGATTTTCGATGGTCAACTCTTCTGGATGTTGTTCGATATTCATCTTGAGATAAACTGACTGGAATTCTAAATTGTAATATGCTATAAATATCTTGTATTGTTTTCTCTTTCCAAAATTGCAGTCAACAATAAAAACAATCAAATTAAGGTTATAAATATCAATGGGTGGTTGGTAAACTAACTCAATCGAATGGATTTGAATAATTTGCTGAAATCAGCGAAATACAAACAGCTATAAAATCGATTGAGATAAAAATAATTGATCGAAATCAGAGCTGAACCGAGGAAAATAATGAGGAAAAAATAATGATATAAAAATAATTGACTGAAATCAGAATGTGATTAATCCTTCAGTTGAGTAAAGGCATAAGATGGGTAAGTTCGAAAATGCTTTTCTTCGTAAAATCTAATGATTGATTTTTCAGATGAAATTGTGGGTATATGCTATCGTTATTTGAGAGAACAGGGATGTTTTGTAAGTGGATAAGAATCATGAAATTGTTCATTTACTTTTAATTTTTAGCAGCATGGATTAGACATAACGGTGGCAGCTCTGGCGTCGCAGCCAGAGCTGCCAAACGCAAATTTCCAATACCTTGGAAAAAAGGCCCATTGGGCAATTTTTATATCTAAAAGGGCACATGAAACTGAGCACGAAGTGCTCGTTTTTAATGAGCTGTAAGTAAATAACCTTAAAGTAAAGCTTATCTAATTTATTTTCATTTTCAGTCAATACATGCGATGGGGGTGAGTAATTAATGTAAAATTATATGTGAAGTTATATTTATCATTTTTACAGATTATAAAAATAAACGTTAGAATATAAAATTGCAATTATTATGAAATTTTCCTAATTTGTTCGCTTAGCGGTAAATACTCTAGAATATTATCATGAATAATGATGCAATAGGCACGTGTTCCAGCAGGAAAACCATTCTTCGATTCAATTTCCAATTTCACATCCACTGTTGTCGATTTGAACGATTCATCTCTGCGGGAACAATCAATAATAAACATTGTTCTCGATTTAAATGAAAAATAATCCAGATTTGCTATTCTCTTTTGTCCATTATATAATTCCATAAATTGCGAATAGTTATTATAGGCTTCTCCGTAGTTGTTCAATCCGAAATTCAAACGAGTCTGTTCTTGAGGATAGAATTCTCCATTCAACATTAATCGTAAATCTGATATATCGATATTGTCGAAAAGATTAGGATCGGCTCCATCATTATATTTTCGATTAGTCTGAAAGCAGCAAATAACATATCGAGGACAATCCAATGCCGTTGTTGTTTTAACATTCCAAACTTCTTTCGTAGCATTTGTCGTTAGCGATGGTAACTCGTGAATTTCCCATTTTCGGAACGGTATCAATATCGGCTTATCGATTTTGATGGCTTCCAATAACCTGAGTTTCAAATCATCGTTTGGAGAAATATGTTTAACTTTCAATTCCATATTGGTAATTTCAATATTTGCACTTGTTTCCGTAGTTGTTGTTGGTGATGGATTTATTAAGATTGCATATTTGTCATTTCTGGATCTTACAAATCTTAATGTTTGTTTACCGCTTATAGCCAATTTGTAATCGTTGAATATATTCAAGAAATGGCGAAGCGGTATTCTAACAAAGAAAGCACCATCCTTTTGCACTAAAGGTTTACTAGGAAAATTCCATCCTGCAATCGACAATTCTTTGTTGGCAGATTGATCGTATGTTAAAAAACCTCTAACGGTGCTTATTATTCCAGGATCTCTAACACTATCTACTTCATATCCACACAATTCATAATGTATCGACTCAAAAAGAAACGCGCCGAAATTGTTTACTAATTCCACATTAGTTGATGCGTTTGAGATTAATTTACCAGATATGGATACAACCGCTTCATGCATCAATAACCAAACATCAGGTCGATTGATTGTAATCTCTATGATATCATTATTTTCGAAAGATTTTATGTAAGGTAGATATGTTCGTGATTCCACTTTGACGATAGAATCATCGTTGGTGATTGGCTGGAAGAGGTTGAATAGGTTTCCGGACAACATACCCGATAGATTCGAGAAATTTTTTATCACTGAGCGATAATTTTCCTCCACGCACTGTCGTCGTCGTCGTCGGCCGTTTGTCGACTAATGAATCTTTAGCAAACCAGTTCGGATATTTATAAGCTTGAGTTTGCTCAAAAATTAGTACCATTTTTTTTTCAATTCTAATCTTACAATTATATCTTCTCCTCGAAAATCGACAGGTCTAAAATCTTGATCCAAAATGTTCAAAGTAATGTTATGGATTTTGGTTTGAGTCACAGGAAGATAAATTAACGTTGTTGGTGTTTCGTCGATTGCGTAACCAGGATCTACGCTTATTGCAAACTCGTAAATATTGTGTGATCGTTTGCCGTTATAAAATGAGCCTTCGGTTATATTGCAATCAACCTGTATAGTTCTCACATCAACTATGTGAACGGGTAAATCTGATCTATGAATTTTCCCTGATTTGAGAATTGATGGTGAAAAACCCAATAATCGTCGCAACGATTTATCTTTTGTGAAATCGAAAGAATATTTTTCATGAAATAATTCACACTTAAAAGGTTGTTGTTCGGTCGAAGGAAAAATGTACTCTTATTCGAAAATCTCCGTTCTTCGTCAGTGAGTAGGTCTTTTTTCAAAACTGCTTCTATATCTTCAATTTCATACGTTCCCGTTGGAATAATGATATCTTTTTGCTCACCACTGTCCCTTTTATAATAGAAATGTGCATCGTCTGTTACATTGGGAATTGTATTGTACGTGTAAAATCCTACAAGAGCTAATCCGTAACTAAACTGAGGATCCAACTCGATCGGGGGTACAAAATCTGCGCTCAGTGTTGAAGTATTACCTTTCAAAGTGAACAGCAGCGACATGACTGGCTTGGAATGAACATTTGTTGATATTTATATCATTTTATTGATGAGAAAATCCAAACACAAATGACCGCATATGCTAGTATTAAAATTCTGATACCGATCGCGATTATACAATATTTCCTTACAGTTTAAATATTTCACTAATTCAATTGGAGGTGGTAAATTTCCGAAAGAGTCGTAAAATTCTGCGACACTGTTCCTTTTGATATAAGCCACCCAATGAGTCCCTTTGCCTTCGTGAGAATCGAGATTTACGATTCCACATTCAACCGTTTTAGGTTTTTTCGGTAATGTATCACGCATGAAAATTCCTCGAAAATTGGGAATTTTCTTGATTTTAGCGTAATTTTGAATTTCATAGTCGTAAAGTGCTCGATTGGGTAGCCCAATTAGTTTTTATTTTTTGAGATTTAAGATAAAGTCCAAAACCTTTTTTACATTTCTTCACATAAAGTCCTCTACCAATCGATTCCATTTGATGATTATGTCGTTTATCTTCCTCTAATCTTTTCTAGCATTTTTAGCATCAATGATAGTTTTCGCGACTGCGCTGGTTCCTCCAAGAATAGAACCTAAAGCTGATAGTCCCGCAAATATTGGGATGAGTGGTAAAACTCCCCCCGATTTAGCCTCGAATGGAATTAATCTAGGTACTCCAATATTTCGTTTTCCACCAACTTTTCGTATCGCAGCTTTGGCAGTCCTCATGGCAAATAGTGTTGATTTATGTAAATCATTAGTGTTCTTTGCTCTTTTCAGCGCTTTCCGTATTGGTAGAACAACATGAGATCTGAATGACTTTTTTTTGTGGTTACCGATTCCCATTCCAAAATGACGTTTCACTTTCATCGCACCAGATACTGCTAATGATGCTAATCTCTCCTTCAAATCAGCGTCTATGGATTTAAATCGCTGCCAAGCTTTATTTTGCAAAATCTCGTCGGCTTTATGTCTTGCACTTAAATGCTTATTTTTCCAATAGACTAAATCGTGTTCTTTGCAAGCTTGATCTAGTTTATTTATTCCAGGATCGTTGTTTCGCAAACGCTCTTCTATATGTGTTCCAGGACCACACCACTGATAACCAGGTAAATGAGCTTCGACAGGTAATTTGTTGATTAATGTGTTCAATAAACCCCCTCCTTCGGAGAAGAGTACCATATTAATGTTGGATTTATCCTTCAACTTGTGTTATTTATACAAATTGATGATGGCGCATTTTAATAATCGGGAACATCTCCACCTGAGAATTTGCGATGTACGCAAAAAGATTTCTGCATGATTTCCTGTTCTTGGATACATTTCGAACACTTTAGTTTCCTGGGTGCAACACCATCAAAATGATCCTCTTGATTTTCAGTATTGAAATGTTGTGTACAAGGTTGTGTACATTATCAAACGTTCCTGAGAATTTTTTGGAATCATCGGCCAAATGATTGATAGTTCAGATGGTTTAATTCTCTTCAGGTAATTTAGTGGTAATCTTTCAATATCCTCCTGTTTCCAAAACACTATTGAACTTTTTCCCACCACTAAATCGTAAAATTTCAATAGAAAATCACACATTGTTATTTTCGGTTGAATAATAAAAAATGAACTCATATAATCATGTAATTAAGCTTCTTATTTATAATTGTGATAAGATATTATCATGATCAGTCATTTGTATAAAAAGTGTGTTTCTTCACAATAGATAATTAGTCTGATATAAACGTTAAATATGCGAGTATACGTTGTAGATATTCAGGGTTTTATCGTGAATGGACAGTTTTGTCCGAAAGAACTGGCGATATGGTGCGAAAAAAAAGATATTGAACACTTCGTTTTCAAACCACCTACACTATTCAGGTTTTTATCAGAAGCTGATAAAAAAACTGCTTATTATTTGGAGAACAAGCATCACGGAATTCCTTATTCGAGCGGTGACATTCCATATAACAAAATCAGCTATATTATCAAGAAATATTTACGTGAAGCTGATCTAATTTACGTTTGTGGTCATCAAAAGAAGGAATTTCTGCAAAAGGAATTAGAAAAAATGCCGAAAATTTACAATATTGAGAATGATGATGATCGTCCCCTGAAGTTTACGAAACATCCACCACAATGTTTATGTCATAGAGGTGAAAAAAACGTGTTTTGTGCATTACTTAACGTTGAATGTATAGAACGATGGCTGAATTCAGACCAGGATAATTGAGTAAGTTATCAAAATTCTTGTGCACTGATGTAAGAATTGTTATATAAAATTGCTTGCACATACAATGCAGCAACAGTTGCTTACATCATCTCGATACAAGATGATCGATTAATTTTTAATGTTGATTCTTCTAGTTATTAGTTCACATCAGCTCAATATTCAGCAAGGAGAAGAATTTTTAAAGCGATATGACTATATTTGGAATAATGAAACAACTGCTGCAATTCAAAGTGCTAATGCAAGTTTAGATGCAAGTGATATAACCGATGCTATCATCAGATTTCAAGATTTTTATAACATTTCGGCTACGGGGATCTTAGATGAACAGACGTTGGAATTCATGAGTGGAAAAAGATGTGGAAATACTGATAATCCACACCGATTCCACCTGGGAACTCATAAATGGAATAAAACGAACATTTCTTGGAAATTTCTTTATGGAGGTCAAGATGACAAAGCAATCGCAAAAAAATGTTTCGATGAATGGGAAAAAGAATCTGGTCTTCAATTTAAAATGAATGATACACTTGCAGACATCGTAATATCGTTCGGTGATAAGCGACATAGAGAATTTGCAAAGTGTCAAGGATCAAGTTTTTGTTTAAGTGCACTCGATGAAGGCGTGTTAGGACATGCATTCTATCCTAAAGGTGATGATAAATGTATTGAAATTCATTTGAATAGGAAAGAAAACTGGTACAAGAATATTGATACAAATTTACCTGACGGATCGGTTTCAATGTACTATGTTTTATTGCATGAAATCGGTCACGCTTTAGGATTAGATCATTCAGGTGTAAATACATCCATTATGTATGCATTCTACAGATTTCACGAAAAACGAAAAATTGAATTATCATTCGATGACAAAAACGCAATTCAATATTTCTATGGAACTCCTCCTCCTCCTCCTCTTCCTCATTATCCTACACCTCCCCCTACGGTAATTGCTAAAACAAAGAAACCTCCTACTGTTCCCGAACTATGTGCAATCAAGCAGAAATTTCATAAGATATTCATTCTTAACAAACATTATTATATCTTTTATAAACGATGGGTGTGGATTATACCTTTAGAAAAATCTAAGATGAAATCACCTCCATCTGCAGTAGATGTGAAGACTTTCATGCGAATGTCAATTCCTTCATTCAAAAAAGATGGGTTTATGTATCAAAAATCTTCTAACGATCACGTTATATTTATTTACGATAATTTCTATCACGCTATAGATCCACAAAATTTCAGAGTGCTATATAGTAAAAGCATGGAAACGTTGGGTGGTATTTCTAAGGGAACAAAAATAAATGCTGCTTTTCAATCTTATACCGGCAAAACGTTTATTCTCTTTAATAATACTTATGTTATGGAAGTTGATGAAGAACGATATTCTGTGAAAAAAATAAAATATCTTTGTGAAATTTTCCCTGGAATACCATCAAATGTTGATCATGCATTCAGATATACAAATGGAATTCTTTATTTTTTCAAAGGTGATATGGTTTACGAATTCAATGAGTTTCTAGGAAAAACTTTAGGATCACATCCATATAGTTTAGAAACAACATTCGATATATCATGTCAATCAGATGATGTTTTAGATAGTTTGAAAGAATTGTTAACGTTAATCATTTCAAAAAAACTTATTACATATGGAGATGAGACTGATGAAGATGATTAGAGCGTTTTATTTTTTCTCTTAACTTTGTAAGAATAATATTGGTGGGGGGTCGCATGATAAATTAAATATGTATGGCAAATAAAATGTTTATTCACGTTTACAATTTTTTTCATTTCAAGATATCAATTAATAAGTCAATCCCCAAACATTTATTTGGTGATGATGAGCTTCCACCATTTCTTCAAGACCTGCATTATAGATAATCTCTCTTGTGTTGATTAGACTTGCTGTTGACAACGATTTGGTATCACTAATGTTCTACGTTCGTCATCAATTTGTGTATGTAATATCTGACAGTCTACACAATCATGCCAACGAATAAATCTAAATAACGGAGTTATTTTACAACGAGCACACCAATAATCATCATTTTGAATAACTCTACTGAACATATTCCCAGTCTTGATGAGTTGATGTTTAAGTAGCCTATAGAAAATATGATCATCTTCTAGCCAGCAAAGATCTTGACGAATCGCACCAGCTCTACCAATTCTTACATAACAATTGTGACAATAATTTCCTAAATGTTTTCTTAATTGATCTGGTTCCGATGTAGACCATCTGTACCGCTGCATAAAGTCTACGTCGACGTGTCCGCGTGAAGCACCTTCGAAAACATGCATGAACTCTGCGGAACCAACCCACTGCTTAGCTGCCAAATATATGCCCATTGTTGTATTTCTTCCATCCCAAAATTGTAGTAATCTATGCGCCTGCCACTTAGGAATAGGGTCGGTTCCATTTTTAATAGCATAGTTAGTAACATATGCTATTAATTCACGCGGCAGTTCGTCTATGTCATCCCAGTAATGCAAATGGTCTTTAATAACTTTTCTTACACTGAACTCTTTCAAACTTAACGGTTTCGTTACAAAAGGTCTCACACTCATTGTATTGATACCTCACGTTTTTTTAGAAACAGAACAACCAACGTTATGAATTATCTATCAGTTGATAATTTGCGACGACTTTTATATTACACGTAATCATCACTTCATTAACAAAAATTGGGCAATAATAGTAATCAAGTAAACAGAACAATCAACGTTATGAATTATCTATCAGTTGATAATTTGCGTCGACTTTTATATTACACGTAATCATCACTTCATTAACAAAAATTAGTCAATAATCGTAATCAAGTCGTCATTAAGACAAATTAATCGTAATCGATAACGATTACGGGGGGCACAAGCGATAATGATAGCATAAATGATAAGAGATGATGATGTCATCAACGATTCTTATCCCACAATTTTATATCAACATTCGGTCAGCCCCCTTGGTCTAGCGGTCTACATACTAGGATTCGCACGAATCGATCGCGAGTTCGATTCCCGAGGCGGAAAAAATTTTTTTCAGCTCATCCACCAAAATTGTAGCGCCATCTAGCGGTAAGTACCCTCGCCATCTAGCGGTGAGTACCTAAACTAAGAACCTTTATCTAAGTCGGTAATACAGTGACATATTTGAATGGCACCTCCACCAAAAACGGCGCATGCGCCAAACGTTTTGCTCGAAGTGAGCTAGAACCGGCCTAGTATCATCTACTATTTTGTTTCTCAGTTGGGCTAGCAATCCCGAGGAGCTCTCGACGACAACTACTGACGCCCTGCCCCTGATTTTGCTCTCGAAAAACATTCACACGTGTTTGGAGAACCCAATTCCCACGCATTTGTGTTTTGTCAAAAAGTGTTCTGTTTATGGTCATTTGTCACGTTCGGACCACTCGTTTACTGAAACAAAGTTTCCTCTATTACTTCTTTTCACCGCTCATCCATCCTGACTTCAGGAATCAAGTAATTATCATACCAAAACGCCACGGCCTATCCAATCAAAGTCTCAAATCTAAGAGACGCTTCTTACTATCTACAATAGTAACTCAGATTTACCCTTAAATAACTCAACTCTGGTTGCAACAAACAAGCTTCCAATGAATTCACAAAATCGCAACCTCAATATTAGTTCGAGTTTTGTCCACGCAGCGCCAATTATTCGCGATACACCGTACGAGAACGCCAGCCTTAATACTTCGCGGTTGGTTAACAGACGCTATTTTCGTACGTTTCACAAACTAACCCATCGAAATAATTCCTGGAATGTTACTAATTTTTAAAAATCACTGCACAACACTTTTCACCTTCACTTCGATTCGTTGCATGCGTCACTTCCTCGTCTCGCGTTGATTATCGTTTCCTTGTAGACCAAAGTAACGGAACGCAGCAAGCGGCCGTTTACTAAAAGGCATTCGACGGTTTACCATCAAACGTCAAACAGGGTGAACAAATATTTGGCTCAGGCAATAGACGCCCGTAGCGCCGACCGGAAATCAAATTTAGCTCCTTCCATTATTCGTGTCGATTATGTGGAGCGCAATCGTATAGGTTCGACACACAAGGGGAAATTTGTCGATTTTTCTCGATATTTTTGAGCTTTTCTCGAAAACGGCTTTACTTACGGCCGCGCGTTCTTCCGACAAAACGTAGTTAATTTTTTTTCGAATATTTTCGCGTAAGCGGTAATCGGAGGGGAGGCGGGATGGCGGAGATATTACGAAAGGAAACGTTTTTCGAGCGGGACGGTTTAGTTTCGAAATTTTTTCCGGGAAATCGGTAGATCGTACGTCCGCGACGTGGGGAGAAGAAAGAAAGCCGCGTTTATCGTCTATTCGAAAAAAGGGTTCCGAATTTTTTCGGAGCGAGAGGCGCCCCCGAAAAATCGATTCGCGTAACCCGATTTTTCTCTATTTCGATTACGAAGGGCCATAGAGTTTCGGGACATTTTAGCGAAAGATGCGTCGCATCGTTGGAAAACGACTTTTAGAAGATTGTCGCGTCGTCCGACCTACCGCCTCCGAGATATAAGCGAAAAACGAAAAGTTTCGCGTTTGCGAATTTTTTACCCCCGGAAGGGCGAGAGCTACGCTATCGCGTGGTGGGCGAAAACGAAGAGCCGCCGACGCCCTTTTCGAAAACGCAAACCGCGTTCTTCTATCCCGCTTACTTTTCGAGATGCGAATTTTTAAAAATTTCGCGAAAATCGTCGATTTTCGGTTTTTCTCGAAAAAATCGAATTTCTCCCACAGGTCGACCCGACGAAAAAATTCCCTCGATAAAATACCGTTCTTCCCGGATCGCCCCGTTCTCTTACCTACCCGCCCGCACCCCCCCGAACGTCACGAAAAATTCGCGAAAAAACGACCCCACCCTTATATCTCGCGACCCGTTCGACCGATCCCGCCCGTTCGCAATACGAACCTAGTTAAACCCGTATTCTAACGATCCCTATCAAAAAATTCCGTAAATCTCAAAAATTGTGCCAGTTTTCGACGTGACGTCGATCGCCGTACACACACACGCACATACGGCGCGTCCGATTTTGTCACGCCATCGTAATATACAGTATAACAACCGTATTTAAAAAAAATAAACAGCTATTTAATGTTTCGTCTGGCAAAGCTACCTCTCAAGAAGTTGAAGATTTCCTCCTAAACATCAAGACGGCTGGTAATCAACAGAAGTTGCAGTTTGTTTCCGATTGTTCGGTAACTCCTGCAAGATTTGACAAACCTATTCAACGAAACAAAATCATAAATTTTGCTTCTCAATGTGCGACTAAAGCTCTCATGACAAAAGATAAGAGTAAAAAGGTAATCCTGAAAATGGAACGCGATATTTTTGGACGACTACTGGCAATTAGCATCGAGAAAAAAACCAATTTAGAACATTGTTTGACTTTTCCACTGGCACCAATGCCACCTGCAATTTTTTCACCTACTGGTGAAATGTTCAAAACGCCGAAATCTTAATTTGCAAATATTCTAAAATCTCAAACAGAAACAGTTGGGCCCACTAACATTAACGTTGAAATTATAGATGGTTTTTATTTTTTGCACGTAATTGGAAACTCTTTGCCACAAACATTTGATCAAGTTGCAGCGTCAATACTCGGTAAAATTTGTTCATCATCTGCTACAGAAATTCATTTAATTTTCGACCGCTATTTGTCACCTTCGATAAAAGATTGCGAACGCCAAAGTCGAAAGGAGTTTGATACTCCATATAAGATTTCTGGACCCCAACAAATTCGACCAAAAGATATTTTGCAAAGCCTTAAAAATTACCGTTTCAAAGAAGCTCTCATACAGTTTTTGGCTGATTATTGGGAAAACAACCATTTGTTCTCAGTAATCTAAAACAAAAAAGTATTTTTAACAGTTGAACATCGCTGCTACTCGTATCAAGCTCTCGAAAATCGCATTAAAAAAATCGAAGAAGTTGATTATATGTGCTATCACGAAGAAGCGGATACCAGAATGGTATTTCACGCTCATAAAGTAACATCAGGCTCCAGAATTCTAATAAAAGCTTCTGATACTGATGTCCTTGTGATATTGCTCGGGAATATTCATAAACTATCAGAATCTAAAATTTTCCTGGCCACTTCAGTAAATAAGAAACAACCAAACCAACACCTGGATTGTATTAACTGCATGGATTTAGCCCAAAAGTTGGGATCAAAATTGTGTAAAAGTTTACACGCTTTCCACGCATTTACAGGCTCTGATTATAATGCGGCATTTTATAATAAAGGCAAAGTTAGACCATTTAAAATTTTTTCCCAGAATGAGAAATATCTAGCTATTTTTACATCATTAACTGATGAAGCTGATATTTTCATTAATGAAAAAATGAATATCGTTCAAGAGTTTACGGCCAAAATGTATGGTGTTAATCACGGCAATAAAGTTAATGATGCAAGAGTTCGTATTTTTATGAAAACCTACGGTGCAAAGGAAGACAACGAACAATTTTTAAAAAAAATTAAAAGCTTTGATTCTAATACTTTACCACCATGCTGGATTTCCCTAGTACAAAAAATTTTAAGAACTACATATGTCAATTGTATGTGGCTTCATGCAACTGATTCTACATGTGCTAAAGTTAATCCTGAAAACTACGGTTGGCATTTTGATGATTACTTAAAACCAACAGGGTTTATTGGGGACCAAACCCCTTTGAAAATCCATGACATCGTAGAAATGACGGAAAATGAGGAAGAATCTCTTGAATCTTATGATTTCAACGATCAAAGTTTGACTTCAGATGAGTCAGACAGTGATGAATAACCGTTAATTGGATTTTTTTTTATTTATGTTATTTTTGTATTTATCTTTTGGTAATCAAATTTTTTTACTTAATGTAAAGTCCTTCATTTTTTTTTGGATTTTGAATTTTAATTGTCCATTTGGTTTAGTTTTACTTTTCATACTTAAAGAACAAACAAAATTTCAAGTTAAGTATATATTTATTTATTATAAGTAATATTGCTTCATATTTATATTTGAGATATTATTATTTATGAATAATATCAGATTATCACTGATTTATTTAATTATCTTTTTCGCAACTTCCAGTTGCTCCAAAAAAACAGTATTTACAAATATATCTATCTCTTTCTCTATCGCTTGTGCACTCACTTCCATTCGAGGGTCACGTCGCACATAGCTGCCGAGTTGTATCCTCTTTGTCCTCTTTGTCGCTCTACTTCCCGTCGGACTAAAAGTTTAATTTTTAAAAATCGGCAACCGCTATAAGGACCGATATTTTTGTAGTCAACCCTATATCAACGTATTCGCAATAAAACAGCGCTCATTTTGATGTAAAATTTATTTAATAATCATTTTAAGTGTAAGAACCTATATCAATATACCTCTTTATACCTGTCAACCTAGTAGTCGGTCCAGGTAAAAATTCGTCAACCTATCAATTGCACATTCTATAGGCTTCATACCTTCTGTTGGTATAAAATTTTTTTATTAGGGGAAAGCGGGGGAATAGTGGCCGCTGGGGTAATGGTAACCACCAGATGTTTAGAAACATTGTAATATTATTTGGTGTCTAATATCAGTTACGCACTCTATTGGTTAGTAGTTGATACTGTACCTAAAACAATGACAGTATTGTGCCGGTAAAGTAGGAATTTTTGATAATGTCACATTTTGTTGGTGTTGATGTAACAGTATAATATTTTCAAAGGTATGTAGAAGCATTAATTGTTATCATTTAGATACATAATTAATACCAATATGTTCCATTTTCAATGTAGATTCACCTTACATAAGAAGTTCTTGCTCTGATATCACTCATAATAATAACTCAGCCAATTAGTATAAATGTCTATTTTGGGGTTATAATAGCCATGTGAAGAGGGGTAATGCTGGCCGGCCACTATTACCCCTCCCTCATGACCAATATTCAAATTTATAAATTCTTATATTTCAGATGCCTCGAGTTTACACCAGAAAGAGTGACAAAGCACGATGGAATGCTGAACAACTTAGTGCAGCATTGAATGCAATTCATAATGGCAGAAGCGTCCGTGAAGTAGCAAGAAGTTTTTCAATCCCTAGATCTACACTTCAACTACGACTCAAACGAAATGATACAACAGCTGCTTCTTTGGGTCGTAATTCTGTATTCACCAAGGAAGAAGAAGAAGTTGGAGCAAAGCAGGTTATAATGTTGTCTAAACATTTTTATGGAATAACTCCAACTGAAATTAAGAGGTGTGCCTATAAGTATGCCGAAGAAAAAAAATTACATCATCCATTTTCAAAAGAAAAAGAAACTGCTGGCAAAGACTGGCTAGCTGGCTTCCTGAAAAGGAATTCAGCAATTAGATTGAGAAAACCAGAGGCGACAAGCATTAACCGGATATCTGCGTTCAACAAAAACGAAGTCAACTTATTTTTTTCTAATTTGAAATCAATCCTAGATAAATATAAACTTTCGGCAAGCAAGATTTATAATGCAGACGAGACGGGCATAACAACGGTCCGAAATCCTGGCAAAATACTTGCCGAAAAAGGGCAAAAACGGGTTGGATTCATTACAAGTGCAGAAAGAGGTCAGACAACAACTGTTTTATGCTGCATAAGCGCCTCTGGTACATATATTCCACCTTTATTTATTTATGCTCGCAAGAGGATGAAACCAGACTTGAAGAATAATGGGCCTCCAAGGGCCGTCTACTGCTGCTCGGAAAATGGATGGATAAATGAGGAAATATTTCTATTATGGCTCCATCATTTTTGCGATGTTGTGAAACCTTCTAAGGACGACCCAGTGTTGCTAATTGTCGACAACCACAGTAATCTCTGTACGTTGGACTCCTATAATTTTTGTAGAGAACGAGGAATTGTCATGTTAACAATACCCCCGCATACATCACATCGACTCCAACCACTGGACGTGGCCTTTTACTCATCTTTAAAATCAGCGTATAATGTCGAATGTGGAAATTATCTGAGAACCCACCCTCATGAGCGTATCACGACGTTTGAAATAGCAGAAATATTTCAAAATGCATATGGCCGGGTTGCCACACCAGTCAAAGCCATCAAGGGTTTTGAGAATACAGGAATATTTCCGTACAATCCTGAATGTTTTACCGATGAAGACTTTGCTCCAGGCGAATCATTCATAAAAGAAACACATCAACAAAAAATAAATCAAGAGAAGGAAAATGCAATAGATGAAGAAGAGGATAAGGAAAATAAAGGGAATGAAGAAAATTCAATGACAGATGAAAATCTTGAAGTATCGTTTGTTGACATAATTCCACTAACTGGATGTTCAAAAGATTTCCCAGTTGGAAATGAGAAATCCAACAATAAAAGTCGTAGAAAGCAACATTCATAAATAATGACATCGACACCAATGAAGTTACTTCTAGAAGAAAAGCAGCGAAAGAAGGAAGAGCAAAGAAGACATAAAGCTAACAAAGGAACAAAACGAAAAATATGCGTCGAAGAGTCGACAACCCCTGTAATACCTGATCGTCCTCGAATGGTACCAAAAAGAAATTGTTCAAAAAAACAGATCACCGAAGATGATACTTCCACGGAAGACGATGATGACCGTGATGGCGACGTTAATGAAGATATATGCGCAATCTGTGGGGAGTTTGGAAAAAATGGGGAGTTGTGGATACAGTGTACCATTTGTGGCCAATGGGCACACAAAATCTGTACCAGTTTCGTCGGAAAAATTTATATTTGCGATTTTTGTAATTAATTATCCAGAAATGGGGCAATAGTGGCAGTGGCCACATCTCGCGGTACATTTTTTAATTAAAAATCATTTTTTAATTAATTATTTAAAATAGCCTGTCCAGGATTTTTTCCGGCAACCTATATATTTTTTTTCATCAATGTATTAAATTTAATCTAAAACATGTTTCGTTCAATAATCACCTCGGTGGAGGTCGATTTAGGGTCGGATCTTAGACTATAAGTATTTACAGCTTCATAACTTTACAAGTAGTAATTAGTTCCATATAATTTTTGTTATATCAGTACACAGGTTATTAAATTACACATCCATATTCATATAGTTGTTGTTTTGTGTTTATTTTAATAAAAATATAAAAGGGCATCTATCCATATCAAAAAGGATAGTCGCCTCGATTTTTCGCGGTATAGGTGCCCCTAAGATTTTAGTACATAAGTATAATTGTAATTCTGTCTGTTTCAGCTGAACCATGCCTCGGAAATACAAGAGAAAGGCGGGAGTTACAGCTCGAGTGGTATCTTGGACTGCAGATCAATTACATTCAGCTTTCGATGAAATGGACAAAGGAATTATGGGGATCAATGAAATATCCCGACTCTTTGGAATTTCAGCCAGAACATTAAGAAGGCGTTACGCTGCTCAAAACAAAACACAATTAACACTGGGGAAACATCCTGTCCTCGGGTTTGAAAATAAAAAAGGGTTGGTAACCCACATTCTCAAGCTAGCAGATGCAGGATTTCCTCCCAACAGACAGGCTATATGTATGCTAGCATATCAATTTGCTGAAAAACTAAAACTAAAACACAAATTTGACAATGAAAAGCAATCGGCTGGTAATGCATGGTTCAAAAGCTTCATTGAGAGGAATCCAGAGTTGTCCATCAGACAAGTTGAAGGCTTATCTGTTGCTAGAGCTAAAGGTCTTAGTAGAGAAGAAGTCACTAACTTCTATGAGCTTTTAACTAAAGTTATGACCGATAATGACCTTTTGAATAAACCCGAGAGGATATATAATGTGGACGAATCCGGTATCCAGCTAAATAATAAACCCGGAAAAGTTGTCGCAAAGAAAGGTGCAAAGGTAGTTCATTCGGTTACATCCGCAGAGAAAGGTGAAACTATGACAATCGTGGCCTGTTGCAATGCCATTGGTAATTTTCTTCCACCAGTTGTTATAATAAAAGGTGTGAATAAAAAACCGGACTTTGAAAATGGACTTCCACAGGGCTCAAAAGTGTTCATGAATAAAAAGTCTGCGTATATAAATTCTGAGCTTTTCTACAAATGGCTAATAGAACACTTTGTACGTCTGAAACCCTAAGGTAAGGTTTTGCTTATATTAGACTGACACGCATCACATTCATCTGCGCCAGACATGCTGCAAGCTGCTATTGATAACGATATAATTTTATTGTGTTTACTCAGCCACACAACTTCAGCTCTAAAACCGTTGGACAAATCATTTTTTGGACCATTGAAAACGTATTTCAACCATGAAAGCAATCATTTTATGCGAACAAACCCTAACAAAAAGATCAGTCGTTACAATGCTGGAACGCTTATACGTAATGCCTGGACTCGCGCAGCTACTCTTTCCAACGCAATTGGTGGCTTTAAAGGAAGCGGAATTTATCCACTAAATCCAAATGTTTTGCCCGATACTGTTTTCCTTATATCAGATATCGCACTACGCAAACCAATTCCTCACGAACCATCTGAGTCTGCTGCCTTTGTAGGACCGACATCAACACCTCTGTCTCAGGCTTTGTCTTCGTTGGATTGCCAACCAGATTTCGTGGATGAAATAGAAAATTTAGAACGTGCACCTGAAGAGGTTGGACCAAGAATACAAACTCCTCAATCTCAGATTTCTTCTTCGATAGTTGATTGTCGACCAAACCTGGCTAGTGAACGTATAAATATAAGTAATATAGATACAAATCGAACACCGGAAAATCTGATACCGACTCCATTAAGCAGGGAATCTTCTAGCCTTTTGATTGATCCAGACATTATAGAGAATATAAGTATTGTCGATATTGGTGACGATACAATTGCACAGTTTCTAGATAGTATACAAGAAGAACAAAACGCCTTCAAAAATTTTGGTCGAAGCATCACCAATACCACAAATTCCTGTAACAATGTCCAAAAGGATGAAACAATCTGCAGATATACTAAATACAGAAGAAAAAATTGAAGAAAAGATATATATTGTTGAAAGGAAAAAAATAGAAATACAGACTAAATTACATAACAGAAACAAGACTAAAACTGAAAAGATAGTAAAAACTAATGAAAACAAGACTGATACTAAAGGAAAAGGAAAATTAAAGAAGGCAAACCAAGAAACCAAAGATAAAGAGCGAGTTAAGAGAGTTTATAAAAGAAAAAGGAGAAATACTTATAATAAAGATGACTACAGAGAGACTGGTTGTAGTGATAATTTTATTGAGAAAGAAAATTATAATGACGCAAAAGTAAGTGAAGGAAGCCAAAGAAGACTAAGTATTTATAGTTCAAGTAGTGATGGTGAAGATTATCCTCTTAATTGTTATAAAACGAAAGGAAAGAAAACTAAAGATTTACCCGTTAAGAAAACTAAGAAATATAAACAAGAGATCTTTGAAGATATGAACGAAATAAAAAGTTCACGTAAAAGACATATAATTCTAAGTTCAAATAGCGAAACTGAAGATAAACCGGGTACTTACTCTAAAATGATAGAAAAGAAATGTAAAGATTTATCTTTGAAGAAAAATAAGACAGAAAAGTAAGGTAGCACTAAACATAGAGATGAATATAATTGCATACAATGCTTTGACAGCTATGAAAATACACAATCGACATCGGACTGGATTCAGTGCATTTCATGCCATAAGTGGTTGCATGAAACCTGTACACTGTTCAGAAATTATTGCTCAACATGTGGAAAAGAGAGACTGGGTACATGTTGATTTTTTAAACTTTTATTACTTACTTGATTAAGATAATTAAAAATTTTTCATTATTTTGGTTACATTCTTAATGATTATATTACTTGAAGATGACTAACATAACATGTTGATTGGTATACTTCATTAAAACAAATTTCAATAATGCATATTTCTATTATTTCATTCCATACGGCATCAATCCCACACCATAGGCATCTAACCTCCTTAACATTTTCATGGCAGGGCATCTATCCATATAGGGTAGGCACCTAATCTTCAAAAAATGGATCTGCAGAAAATAATTTTTTGCCTAACCAGTAACTGCTAGGCCATCTAAAATAAGCCGTAGGTAATGTAAGATGAAAGATCAAATTAGTAATATGGATCTTTTTTTTTACGGTATATTAGTAGATTAGAAATAAAGAGATAATTTCAAAAAGTGAGGCATCTATCCTGACTTTACCCTACCAATAACGGCTGAATGGAAGTACTTGTATCTGCAACATGACATTCAAAAAGACGGCTACAATTGTGGAGTATGGTGTTGCTTCTTCTTTGAACGTATAGTAAAAAGTATGACATTGCATGGCACAAATGTCAATATTCAAAAATATCGAGAAGCATTAAAGTTAGTAATACTTAGGCCCGATTTCACCAAACGTTAAACTTAGTTTAACACATGTTTAAACTCTAGTTAATGAAATACGGATTTCACCAACATTTCTAAATGCAGTTTAGCCTTAACTGAGGAAAAATGCTTAACTGACCAATATTGATCAGTTAAAACGTTAAACTCGGTTTAGCGCAAACACATAACCTCAAATCGCGATAGTTTGTTTACATTAGTGACAGTTGTGAATTATTGTGAATATGGAGAGAAGACTGTTATTGGTCTTTGAAGAAAGTAGCGACGGTGAAGAAGTTGTTATTCGGCGTCCTAGATGGTTACGTGAAAGGGAAGACCACATGAACAATCTGGACGATTTCGATTTTTTCAAGAGATTCCGGCTTTCCAAAAGAACAGTTTTGGATGTGTTGCATTAAATAGGACATTTTTTAACATTTTTATCCAACAGGTTTGTTGTCTTTTCCCCTCCAAAAGAAATTCATATAAATATATTTTCAGAAACCAGTCCATTTCGCCTATCAACCAATTGTTGTGTGCTCTTCGGTTTTATGCCACGAGGTGTTTTCAAATAAGTGCAGCTGATTTCAGCGGTGTAAGCACATCGACATCACATAGCATAATCCATAGAGTGAGTTGCGCCATAGCCTCATTGGTACATCCGGACATTCATTTTCCTAGCACTAGAGATCAGATTAGAAAGGCACAAGTTGCTTTTTAGGAAAAAGCAAGATTTCCCAGGGTCATTGGTGCGATCGACTGTACCCATGTTAGATTGAGGAAATCACCAGGTATATAAGTGTATTATATGTAGATATAAATTTTCGTAAATATTATTTTAATTGATAGGTGGAGAAAATGCTGAGATATTCCGTAACAGGAAAGGATATTTTTCTTTAAATGTGCAGGCTATATGTTATGCAAACTTGGAATTTATTGACATTGTTGCTAGATGGTCAGGAAGCACACATGATTCACACATTTTCAAAAATAGCCGGAGGAGAGCCCTGTTTGAAGCAAAAGAATATGGTGATGCGGTGTTAATAGGGGATGGGGGTTACAAATGCACAAATTATTTAATGACCCCTCTAGTTAACTGTGATACACGTGCCCAAAATCTATACAATGAATCATTAATACGAACAAGAAACACCATAGAACGTCTTTTTGATGTATGGAAGAGGCGCTTTCCTTGTATGGCAATTGGTTTGGGTATGGCTGTAGAACACACATTATTGCCACTGCTATATTACATAATATAGCACAAAGAGCTGGAGAAGAAATTCCACGTCAATACGAAAGTATCTCTTGGTCAGGTGAAACTGGGAACATGAACCAAATAGAAGAGCAGAGAAATGTGAATGAATATCAAATAACTCGGAATGATATTATAATGAGCCATTTTGCACGAATATAAGAAACAAAAATAAGGAGAAAATATTTTATTCAATTCTAATGTAGAAATTAATTATCATGAGTTAAGCTCTTTTCTTAATTGTGTTTTCAATATTTGCAATTCTATCTCCTCCTGTTTCAATTTCATTCTTTCCTGCCGAACTTTCAGAAGTTCTTGCTCCTCCTGAAGTTGCAAAATTTTCATTTTCGCTGCATGTTCTTGTGACGCTTCCGTATTGGCTGCTTCCACGAATAACAATGAACAAGTTACGCGTCTTTGAGACATTCGTATAGAATTTAATAAATTATGGGAATTTCTATGTTTCTTTTACCCCCGCTTCGTCCTTTTACAGCATTGCCACATCGATTCTCTCGTTTAGTTAAACGCAATCGCTTTTCGTTGGTAAAATCCGAATACCATTGAACTCGGTTTAGACAACCCGTTTATGAAAACGTATTTTAACTAAACGAATGTTTACGCGCCGCCGTTGGTGAAATCGGGCCTTAGTAAGTCCGAGGATATGAAAAGTATTTGTCTGTATGCGAAAAAACCAATTGATGTTAGAAGGTGTTATTTCTCACCAACCCGGTGATAGGGTATAATTTTGAAAATCCTCTGAAAAGTAAGTCACGGCGGGACCGGGAATCGAACCCGGACCTCCAGCTTTACGCGCTATTGCTCTACCATTAAGCTACCCCGACTATGACTTATTTTTCAATTTTTTTTTTTTTTTTTCCGGCTAACTTGTTAACTTTGATAATCTTGGACTTCATCACAGAAAGCCATGCAAGAGCTGGGTGGAAGGACGCGCGACTACCGCACCACCGCCGGAATTTGAAACGCGATCATTGGAACCGCACGCGTAGCTTAATGGTAGAGCAATAGCGTGTAAAGCTGGAGGTCCGGGTTCGATTCCCGGTCCCGCCGTGACTTACTTTTCAGAGGATTTTCGAAAAAACCAATTGTGTAAATGATTTTTGCTGTCAATGCGATTGTTGCTGTCGGTATTACCATATGGGCAACTGTTCATTCATAGCAGGAATACAAAATCGTGTGTGCTATCTCTGTAACCTGCATAGGAATGTTAGGCAGAAAATAATTTAATACGGCTAGCTGTATTATTATGGGACATAATGAATCAATTAATTAATCGATACATTTTTCAATACTAGGCAATTTGGAAAATATTTCTTGTGTTACACCAGCTATTTTAACAATACTTTGTTGAAGAAACCGACTCAAAAATTTCCTTCATTTTTGATACCTGCCACTTGATAAAATTCGTCCGAAATAATAACTTAATCAAATATATGTGGAATAGCGAAATTGGACGCTTTCAGTTACTATGAATAGTATAGTATACAATAGATGACGACTGACCGGCAGTCCACGTTGTATGTAATAAGACGTTTTTTATTTTGAAATAAACCAGTAAGTATTCGTTTGAATAAATCTTTTACGAATGAAACCACCCGCTACATATTATTTTCACTTTTACAATTACTTTGCTCCTTGGGATTCAATAGAACAATTTTACAATAGTGAAAAACAAAAGCCATTAAGAAGAGCGCCAAAATTACCAGATAACACATTCATCCAACACAGTTCGAAAAAAAGGCTATTTCAATCATATACCAAAAAATCAGTACTTCCGGACGAATGTCTATTTCAGGAAGATTTTGACTGGCCTAAAAGACGGATCGTGGCTGTGACGAAGAGATTTTAATAAAGTGTTGAAACGGATGAGTGTTTGATTTACAAGGGCCACCCTTACTGTTTATATTTGGGCCAGATCGACAATTGTTTTGTTAACAAAACTAGACGATCCTCACGGATTAAATTAATAAGCCGTTTCGCTTTTGTTTAGATTTATCAACACTAAATTTCACTTAGCATTTATTTGAAGAAAGTTGGTGTTGTCGTATCGGTGAACAAATAACTACTAGGGGAGAGAAGGGTAATGGGAGTCAGCGGGCAATGGGAGTCACCCACACCACCACGAAACACTACATGAGACCGACGCGTAAACAGCGTCCTCAGCCCCTGCTCCTGTCCCCTGCGCAGTCACGAACGGCTCGCGCCAGTCGACCCATGCGCCACTTAGAAACGACCGTGTTTTGTTTTTGCGCCTCGTTGATGTAATTTAACGTAAATCCAAATTAGAAGGTAAGTGCCAAATATCTTGCAGTATGTGATTATGACATTTACACTTACTTAGTTAGACCTTCCAAATTGTGATGTGCAGTTCAGATTATATCAGTGTATTACATATTTTTTTTATTTTTATTTTTTACTCATTAGTTTAGTTGTGGGAAATGAGAGTCAGGTGACTCCCATTACCCGCAAGTGATTACTATTGCCCACAACTGTGCGTTACTATTGAATCATGTTTTCATTATTTCTTTCTAGATGCCGAAAATACGCGTCAGGACAACTGAAAAGGCTTCCTGGTCTTCTGATAGCCTAGATAAAGCTATACAGCTCATTGATGGCGGTTCTTCTATAAGAAATGCTGCTAAAGTAATGGGAATCCCTTTTTCAAGCCTTCAGAAGAGGATAAAAAAAGGTTCTACCTCAGGACCACATCTAGGACGATTCACAGTCTTTAGTCCTGAGGCAGAAGCCGAGCTAGCGAACTTGGTGAAGAAAATGGCTAATATTTTCTATGGTTGCACTGCTACTCAAATCAGAAAAGTCGCTTTCGAATATGCTGAAAAATTAAATTTGAAGCACAATTTTAATCAAGCTTCAAAAATGGCTGGACGCGATTGGTTGCTTGCTTTTATGGCTAGAAATAAAATTTCTATTAGAAAACCGGAAGCGACCAGCATAAACAGAATCGCGGCCTTTAATAAAACAGAGGTAAGTCTGTTCTTTGAGCTACTTGGGCAGCTGATGGAAAAACACAGATTCGTTGCAAAAAATATTTATAATTGCGATGAAACCGGTATTTCAACGGTTCAAACACCGGGAAAAATTTTAGCTGCAAAAGGACAGAAGAGAGTAGGATCTATCACCAGTTGGGAGAGAGGAAAAAACATCACCTTGTTGTGTGCTATGAGCAGTGCTGGGGGGTACATTCCACCTATGTTCATCTTCCCTAGGAAAAGGATGACTCCTCTACTTAAGAAGGATGGTCCAGCTGGCGCGCTTTACAAATGTTCAGACAACGGTTGGATCAACGAGCATCTCTTTCTTGAATGGTTGGCGCATTTTAAACAGCACGCTAAACCATCTGCAGATGAACCCATCCTTTTAATACTAGACAACCATGCTAGTCACATTTGTCTTTCCGTCTACGAATATTGCAAGCCCAGTCACATTCATATGTTGTCTCTACCACCACACACGTCTCATAGAATGCAGCCCCTTGACGTTTCTTTTTTTGGCCCACTCAAAATGGCCTACAAAAAAGAATGTGACTTGTTTTTAAAAAGCCATCTTGCAGAAAAGATAACCCCTTACGACGTAGCATCCTTGGTGAGGAAAGCATTTAATAATGTTGCTTCTATTAGTAAAGGGGAATCGGGGTTTAGATCAACTGGAATATTTCCACTAAATCCGGAGGTATTCACAGAAGAAGATTTTCTCGCTGCAGAAACTCTTCAATCTGAGACTATTGTAATCCAAGACTGCAATGAATCTCTCGAAGCTACCTGTGTGATTCCCAGCACATCAAAAGAAGACTCACCAGTTCCGAGCACGTCCACACATATTGTTTCCCCAGATCTTATGATGTCTAACCAAGAAGTCCCACTTGATTCTGAATCAGATGTTGTACCACAAGTTCCTGGTACGCCTAACCAGTATAGTATATTGCATGATTTAATAAAAATGCCAGAGAAAGCATCTGATATTAAAACAAGACAGGGCCGAAAAAAGCAACACGCTTCAATTTTAACTTCAACGCCACTCAAAGAAAATCTGCTAGAAAAGGAAATTAATAAAATGAAGAAAAAAGGAAGTAAAGGAAAAGAGAAGACATGGAAAGGCAAAGGACAAGGAAAAAAGACTAAAGTACAGAAGAAAGGTCTTGAAAAGGCAAAGCGCCAAGTATTACAAGAACAGAACAAAACTTCTGTATCAGATGTTGGCGCTGACGACTTATGCCAGGACGATGAAGATGATGACGCAGAAGATGCTAGAAACAGATGCCTAATATGCCACGAATTCGGAAGAAACAACGAGTTGTGGTACAGGTGTACCTCGTGTGGACTATGGGCTCACGCGGAGTGCACTGGATGGGAGTCAGCTGAAGGTTATGTTTGCGATGTATGCTAGATTTTGTTTGACTCCGATTGCCCCCGGGGCGATCACCATTACCCCTGCGTTGGTGTAATGGGAGCCAAATCTGTTTTTTTTTTTAACTTTTATAATTTCCAAAGTTGATTGCCAAAAAGGCTGAAATTAATCTCTAATGATAGTTTAATAAGTAAATTAAGTTTACAGGCGGTTGCAATAAATACTTTCTTTTTAATTAGAATTTTATTTGAGTTCTCGCTTAACTGACCCCCATTACCCTTTTTTACCCTACTCTAAAACTCGTCAGGTACAAACCGCTTACTCACCAACTGGTGGTGCAAATGCAATCAACACAAAGAAAACGAGATTTGTCGGGGGATGTTCAGAAACCGGTTGTTATCATAAAAATTTCTTGGAAAATACGACCTGGGAGTTACCGCCAAATTGCAAGCGGTACAAAACAAATACCGGCTCCCATGATAGGAAAACCCCGAATTCCGAACACTTACAATCGTTAGAAGTGGAATGAACAAGTGACGACTTTTTCTCCATAATCGAACAAATTTTGAAAAAATGACGTCATTAATGGCAGCAGAGATACGGAAAATTCTCAATAGTCACGGAGCACCTGTTTCGGGAACAAAGGCAGACTTGGAACTCCGTCTGGAACAATTGGATCCCGAGGGAAATTGGACGGAAGAATTTTATCAAACGGAAGCCGCCTCCGCCGACAACGGTGGAGACGAACTGCAAACGATGAAAGATCAGATGGCAGGAATGCAGGTAATGTTGCAAACATTAGCATTGCAATTAACATATCGAAACGAAATGAGCTGGGTGGAAGGACGCGCGACTACCGCACCACCGCCGGGATTTGAAACGCGATCATTGGAACCGCACGCGTCAAAGCAACGGGCGGTAGCGGCGCCGGCGGGGCTCTCGGCAGAACCACTAATCGCACCCTTATCTGTCGTGAGAGTCGCCTCTCACTATTCGACTAGCGCAGTAGCGGAATTATTAGGCTTTTTTAATGGGAACAACGAGAATTTAAACATATGGTCACAACAAATTCAATTGATTCGTTCTACGTACGAATTACCAGATAACGAATTACGCTTAATCATTATCGGTAAACTGAAGGGAAAAGCACTAACATGGTTTCACTCTCGACCGGAAAAAGGCCCCCTTATCTATAACTGAACTGATTTTGGAAATTCGTAAAATGTTCGGTCAACGAACGAGTAAAATTGAACGTCGGAAAGCTTTCGAAAATCGGCTTTGGACTATAAATGAAACTTTTAGCGAATATGCGTTTGAAAAAATCATTTTAGCTAATCGAGTAGGAATTGATGACGATGAAATGTTAGAACCTTTTATCGAGGGCATTCCAAACGAATCATTACGAGATCAGGCCCGAATGCATCGTTTTGAATCAAGGGAAGATTTAATGAACGCCTTCGAAAAAATATCGTTAAAAAACCGATCCATGGAGTCAAATAAATCTAAAATTCATAATAGCGGAACAATAGATTTCAAAAACAACCTCGATCATAACCGAAATAAAGCTATAAGTAAATTTAGCGGTACGACTCAAAAACGGTGCTTCAATTGCGGCAATTTAGGGCATATATCGACTAATTGCAAAAGGAGAAAAAACCAAAGGGCGCATGCTTTCAATGCTCATCCATGGAGCACATTATATCGGAGTGTCCTGAAATTGCGAAGAAGAAATACAGAAACTCGGAAATCACTAATGTTGAAGTGAATCAAAACGGGGAAAATTCATGTTATCCGGAATTTACAATGCAGCTGGAAAATGAAGAAGGGGTTTTTCGAATGCAATTTCACGCACTACTAGATAGCGGCAGCCCAATTAGTTTTATAAAAGCTGAGTTTGTACATTCAGATTTGATCGAACGAGAATATTTGAGACAACACAATTACCACGGCGTTAATGATTCGAAGATTGAAATCCTAGGAAAAATAAATCCCCTATGTTGTTTAAATAATCGTTCGCGTAAAATTGAACTTTTTGTTGTAAAAGATAGTACGATGGAGCCGCCAGTAGTACTAGGAAGAAATTGTTTTGATATATTCGGCTTGAGCATTGTACAAATGGAAAATCATGCGGGAAAACCAAACAAAACGTCTTCGGAGTTAGCTAACAATTTCGAAATTATGCAAATAGAAATTGAAGAAATAAACAGTGGAACGGAATTGAATATCAATCCCGATATATCATTTGAATATCGAACCAAATCGAAAAATATCTTTGAGAAAAATTACTTGATGCCAGAAAAACCCTCAACACCAAATACAAAAATGGAGTTGAAACTTAAACTGAAAAACGACAAACCATTCTTTTGTTCACCGCGTCGACTCTCTTTTTGCGAAAAGAACAAACTTAAAGTAATTATCGACGATTTAATCGAACGAAAAGTAATCCGGCATAGCGAAGCAGAATATGCGTCACCCATTGTTCTGACAACGAAAAAAATGGACAATGTCGAATGTGCGTAGATTATCGAGTACTCAATAAAAATTTGGAGGCGAATAATTATCCCCTACCGTTAATAGAAGATCAAATCAGTATTCTTAAAGGAAAAAAATACTTCACATCGCTAGATCTAAAGGACGGATTCTACCATATAGATATGGAGAATAATTCGGTTAAATACAAAGCGTTTGTCACACCATTTGGCCAGTATGAATTCCTGAAAATGCCATTTGGGCTAAAAGTAGCTCCTAGACACTTCCAGAAGTTCGTCAATACAGTTTTAGAAGAACTGATCGTATCAGGTGACATTGTCGTTTACATGGACGATATACTAATAGCATCAAAAACACTTGAACATCACTTGATCATAATTAGAAAAGTCTTCAAAATCTTAACAGAAAATAAACTCGAAATGCAGGTCCCAAAATGTTTCTTTCTAAAAACCGAAATAGACTTCCTCGGATACAAGGTTTCGGAAAGAGGCATTCAGCCAACTGACCGTGGAATTAAGGCCGTTTTGGATTTCCCAATACCCAAAAATATTAAAGCGGTGCAAAGTTTTATAGGGCTCACTTCATATTTTCGAAAATTCATTGAATCGTTCTCTTTGATAGCAAAACCATTGTACGAACTGTTGAGACGAGGTAAGCAATTCAATTTCGACACGAAAGAGATCGAAGCGTTCGAAAGATTAAAACGTGAACTAACCAACGCACCAATTTTGGCGATTTATAATCCAAATGCTGAAACCGAACTTCATTGCGACGCAAGCACACGGGGTTTTGGAGCAATTTTGATGCAGCAAGGTAGCGATCGGAAAATGCACCCTATTTTGTACTTTTCCAAAAGAACAACCAATTCCGAGAGTCGATACCACAGCTTCGAACTAGAAATGTTATCTATAATTTATGCACTCAAACGATTCAGAGTTTACTTACATGGAATGAAATTCAAAATAATAACGGATTGCAACTCGTTAGCTATGGCATTAAAGAAACACGAAATTAACCCCAGAATCGCTAGATGGATTCTAGAATTGCAAAATTACGACTACGTTACAGAACACAGACCTAGGAACAAAATGGGTCATGTAGACGGACTTAGCCGCTGTAATCTCGTCGCTGTTATCAATGACAATTCATTCGAGACAAATCTAAAAATTTCGCAAAGTTTGGACGAAAACATCTTGAAAATAAAAAAAGAACTGGAAAAATCGGAAGGCAAGTTATTCGAAATGAGAAATGATATAATCTATCGTAAGGTTCACGATAAATTATTGTTCTACGTTCCTGCAGCAATGGAAAAAAATATTTTATTCAAGTACCATGACGAATTGGGACACATGGGTACTGAAAAAGTGGTAGAGATTATCTCAAAAAACTATTGGTTTCCACAAATTAGAAAGAAAGTCTTCGAACATATACGAAATTGCTACAAATGCATAGCATACAATCCGATTAGTGGTAAAAGAGAAGGATTCATTCAAAATATTCCAAAAAGTGACAGACCCTTCGAAGAAATCCACATCGACCACACAAGAGTTGCAGATGCCAGAATTCATGGGAAAAAATATATCTTTGCGGTAATAGATGGTTTTACGAAATTTACTAAATTATTCCCAGCCAAATCAACGACAACAAAGGAGGCAATGGAGCAACTCAAATTATTCTTCAATTACTATAGCAAACCGAAAGTGATAATTTCCGACAGAGGTTCGTGCTTCGATTCGAAGGAATTTGAGGAATTTATGAACGAATACGATGTAAAACACATCAAAATAGCCACAGGATCGCCACAAGCAAATGGGCAAGTGGAGAGACTCAACCGGACGCTGACACCAGTGTTAGGTAAATTATCCGATGCGGAAGTAGGGAAATTCTGGACGCATGTACTCAAAGACGTAGAATTCGCACTAAACAATTCAGTTCAAAAATCAACCAACGAAATACCGAGTATACTACTATTTGGAGTGCAACAAAGAGGAAAAGTACATGATCACATCGCCGAATTCGTAGAGAAACACATCAACAAATCCAATCGCTGTTTGAGCGAATTGAGAAGAAAAGCATCAGAAAACATAGAAAAGAACCAATTGGTGACAAAGAAGCAAGCAGACAAAAAACGAAAAGAGGCAAACAACTACGAAATTGGGGATATGGTGATGATAAAAAACTTCGATTGCTCAACTGGAATTTCTAACAAGTTAAAACCACGGTTTAAAGGACCATACCAGGTCATCAAAACGCTACGAAATAACCGATATGTCATCGGAGACTTCCCAGGGAACCAGATGTCGCAGCGGAAATATGAGGGCGTATGGGAGCCATCTAATATGAAGCTGTGGCGCAAAGCAGTAGGAGCAGAAATGGAAAACTAAAAAAAAAAATTTGTTTCTTCTTAAATCATTGTGATATTCTTTGTATTTGTCACTGTGTTGTCTTGTGTCTAAGTTTTTTTTCCTTCTTTTCTTAACATTTGATCCACAGCTCGTTCGAGGACGAACGTTTTTGTCAGGACGGCCGAGCTGTGAGAGTGGGCTGAGTCCGTCCCGAACTGGCGCCTGCCCTGTGGGGGAGCGCAGAGAGTGGCGCGGGACGAGCTCGGGGTAGTTCGAAGAAAGATACGGGGAAAGACGGATCGTAGCTGTGACGAAGAGATTTTAATAAAGTGTTGAAACGGATGAGTGTTTGATTTACAAGGGCCACCCTTACATTAATGAATTATGTAAAATGAGAAATTTAAATAGAAAAAAATAAAATGAAATAAATAGGGAATAACTTGTTCTTATACTTGCCAACTGGTTAGCAATCTTCAAATCTTCCACTGTTCACAACGTATTCACTATTCACTCTAAAACGCGCACAAGTGCAATGGAAGGCGTTAGTACTAAACATTGAGCAGTTAATCTCTATCGGCAAAAAACGGAAAGAGTCGTGCACTTCCGCCAGTAGATGTATACTTGAACCACCAATTGGATTCAACATGAACATGAAAAATACAGCTGTAAAAAATGTCTCACTAAGTTAAAAGTTCGGGTGATATATTATCTCTAAAAAAAATACTTATTCCAGTAATGTTTTTCCTCTTACATGTTTCGTCAATAATTCGAAATATTCCTTACATAATAAATTTTATTTCACTAATTTCTATATTTTCTTAATTCCTGCGAAACTAGAAATTAGTTTTGCTTTCGTTCTCGAACCAATAGAACGTAGTAATTCGGAGACGAATAAGAATTGGAAAAAACTTTAGATGCATTCCATCACTCCCCAATGTAAATTCAGAGGACACGTTATCCAGAAAAGCTTTTTATTTTTTATCGGATGAATGTTGGAAGTTTTGGCTATTTATGAATACGTAGAATATATTGAGACGTTATTCTATTGTATCATTTCCCTTTGTGAAAACAAATTATTTCACACGTCTGCCTTTTACGAACTCTAAACAAGGAATAATAAATTATCTCTTCGACTTCGATCGCCTTCGAGACATATTCAATTCCTATGACCGCCGAAGAAATTGTTGATTATGTCTTTGTAACGTAGAAATATAAGCACGTTCATTCATACTATTTCGTGAATTCAATCTTGAATTCACATTTCGCATTTTCATTCGAATCCGAGTTATACGATGAGTTTCTTTCTTCATGAAAGGTCCCTTTTAAGTTAGATCAATTTATTGTTTGATCGTAAAACCGTTTTGACATCCATTTAAGAAATATATATATAATATAATAGTTGAGTCAACTTAGAGAACCATCTGGGAAACTAAGGGTCACCTTCAATAATCCATCACCGCAACATCCAGGGTCAATAGTTGATCCAACCGACACAGTTGGGCAAGATAGCTCACCCACCACTAACAGTTATCTTCGAGATTTTATGGATGTCAGTTTGGAGACTCTCACTGATGCTATAATTGATGTTCCATCAAATGATGCTCTTGCAGCAGACATCATATGGTCAGAGAGAAAGACTGCCAATGCTCTGGCTAACATCAGCAATGCTCAGACTGAATTCAACAACAATATCACCAGACACATTACGAATATTGTCGATAGTATTGCCGTACTTAAGAGTGCTGTAGCAGAGGTTGAGAAGGGCCTGGCAACTATTGCATCACAGGTTACATCTATAGCTCAACAAAGTGCAACGGCATCAGCAACAATTCCTCCAACTGGGATTCAGAAATCCACAACAACCCCGAGAATTATCCCTGCATCTCAAGTACCTGCAGCTACTGGACCATCCCCAAAAAATCAGGAACTGGAGAATCTATTGGGGGTTCTTCGTCAAGATTTTGCTCCAGAGGATTTTCTAAAGTATAATGAGGAATTATGTGAGACCTTCCTCAAAGTTATCTTAATGCCGCTCATAAGTTTGAAGCTCGAAAGCGTCAACGAGATCAATGGCGGATATAAGATGGGACACAGTAAGGTGGGGATTCTATGTTTTGCAGACGATGCCCTACTAATGGCAGAAAACGAAGACGACCCACAAAAAGAATTGTACCGATTTCAGATAACAGCAGAGAAGTTGAATATGATGATATCAGTCGAGAAAACGGAATCAATGGTTATCTCAAAAGAACCTATTCGATATAAACTGGCCGTCCAAGACAAACCAATCAGTCAAACTATGTGCTGCAAATACTTAGGAGTGGAAATATCCAGTCACAAGAATATTAATCAGGAAGTTAGAGTTCAGGCGAATAAGGCATCAAGAATATCAGGATGTTTAAGAAACATGATATGGAAGAACGAATATATGTCAGCAGAAAGCAAAGTCCGCATATATAAAACCGTGATAAGACCCATTTTGACTTATGCAGCAGAGACCCGAGCCGAAACATCAAGGACAAAGTCTCTACTAAGAACAACAGAAATGAAAATCTTGCGCACAATTAAAGGGGTTACACTGCGGGATCAAATAAGGAGCAGCGTCATACTGAATGAACTGGGAGTTCAGGACGTTGTTCGATTTGTACGATCAAGACGCCGACACTGGAGGGATCACGTAGACAGGATGGATAACGATCGATTGGCAAAATGGGCCAGAAACGAAAAATCTAACACTCGACGCCCACCTGGCCGACCACCAAAAAGATGGCATGAGAGCTGGACATCTACGTCACAGGAGGTTGGATGAACAGGAAAAAACAAGACAATAGTCTTAAAATGAAGAGGAAGAAGAAGAAGAATAGAAGAAATAATGAGGGGAATTATTGGCTCATATATTTGTCAATTTTTGAATTTGTGGAATTAGAAAAGTATTACTTTCAGGACAAGGTGAGATACACTTCCAATATCAAATTTGAATAAAAGAATTTTCGAATAAAAATTATTTCATTTCATTTTAAATGTGTTATTTATTAGCGAAGGGAAACAAACTAAAAAGTTTCAAGCCGATGTCGGCGCGGATACATCTGATTACGTGTGACACAAACCGATTGAAGGATTTAAAATTTGTGTCAGGTCACAAACTTTATAATCGCTAAGCCGCTCGAATCGTATGTCGGCGCGCTCTCGTATAAACGCATAGGGCACAAATCAGTTGAAAGACTGAAAAGCGCATGTCGGCGCTAGGCCTAAGTGCAATATCTCGTGAATCTTGATATGCGCGAGGCGTGGTTTTAATGCTGTACAATTATTTTGAAAACATTAGTTTGCTTTGGTAGTTTATTTGACAGGGAGGTATGAACAGGCTGAAAATGATTTTACTTTCTTGCCTTTGAATTACTTTCTCCCTACTACTCATATCGCTTATATTTCTGTTTGTTCATCTCGAAATTATTTAAACGAATCAAATTTTATCTTGAAAATTAGAATGAAACATTTTCGGTTCTGCTTTCAACATTCATTCAATTTAGTTCAGCGCTTAGTACATATCTGGGACCCTATGTGTTCACGCATTATTCACGTCTATTGTAAAACCCTGTCGTTCGACTACCCTTTGAAGGGAAGGAGAACGCAGGTACTATTTTTATCAACAGTTGTTAACAGACCGTCGACAGGAACGGTAGTACCTAGAAGTTCGCTGTGCACGAACGATTCATTTTGTTAGATTAAACATTGTTACCAGCACTTGGTTTCATCGTTATTGGTTTGTGAGTATCCACAAAAAACTCTCTGGTCCTTCGTGTCTTTACCGTGCCGAAGTAGTTTGAATCACAAGCAAAAACATGATCCTTCGGGCCGGATAACCAGCAACACATATAGAATCATATAACCAGCAACAAATTTGACATCAACAACATACCTGGAATCATCACCATCATCATTCGACATTTAACAAATCTTTGAATCACACAACATCAAATTGACGTCACGTTTAACTGAGTAAGTGCTTCCCTTTATAATCATCCAAACCTACCAGTATTTTACCTTGACCTTAAATTCTTTTTTCCTTAAAGCGATTCGAAATAAATACAATGGCCGATTATTCAAAATTAAAGTCAGAAAAGCGTGCTATTAAATCGAAGTTCACTAAAACCAAAACATTTTTTGAAAATTTAATTGCTACATCCGGGAATCAAACACCACCACTTAGTAGTTTGACAGAACTGGAACAGAGATTGAATCAGATGGAAACGTTACATGGTAAAATTGAACAATTACATGTTGAATTAACGTATCAATTAGAGCTTCAGGGAAAAGATGAAGCGCAAATAGACGAACTAGATACAGAAATTGATGAATTTACCTCTACCTTTTTCACAGTCAAATTTGAAATTAAAAATTTTCTGGATAAATTTCGAATTTGTCAAAGTAATTTCATATCTCAAATAAAAAACGATTCATATCAAACAGCGAATAGTAGTAGTATCAAACTCCCGACGATCGAATTGCCTAAGTTTAATGGAGCATATGACCAATGGACATCATTTTTCAATTCATTTAATTCATTAGTTCATGAGAAACAACACATTTCCACAGTCGAGAAATTCTATTATTTAAAATCATGTCTTAAAGGTGGTGCTAGTAAAATAATCGAACATCTGCCGATTTCAGATGAAAATTACAATATTGCTATAGCATTATTAAAAGAACGGTTCGACAACAAAAACCAGTTAATCCAAAATTTATTTCAATCGTCATGGAATATTCAAAAAATAAACAAAGAATCATTTTCTTCTCTTCGTGAGTTAACGGATAATGTTTCACGCATTACTAAATCACTGGAAAGCGCAGCAAACCCCGAAGAGTTATATAATAACTTAATTATTTGCATAATAAAATCAAAATTGGATCAAACAACATCGAGAGACTGGGAATCGTTAAACAATAGCAACGCCTATATCGCAGATTTTGTAGCCTTTCTGAAAGGGCAATGCAAATTGCTGGAATCAATAGATGTGAATAATCGTCAGAAAACCGATCCTCAAAAAACTATCAAATTATTCGTGACTCATTCTTCAAAATCAAATTCCTTTCAACATACTAAACAATCGTTAGACAAATGCCCAATATGTACAGGTAACCATTTAATTTATTATTGTACCACATTTTTAGATCTAGATATAAATGCCCGGATAGCAAAGGCAAAAGAATTTCATTTATGCATTAATTGTTTACGAAAAGGTCATTCTGTCAAAAACTGTTCTTCCAAACATAATTGTAGATATTGCGAAAAAAGGCACAACTCATTGTTGCATTTAAATCGAGAAACTGAGCAACCGACTACTAGCGTCACTGAAGCAACTAATTGCAATCATTCGAAAATGCCAGCTTCTCATCAAGTGTTATTATCAACGGCAAAGGTTAAAGTAATCTATAATGGTAAATCAGTTATTGCGAGAGCCCTTTTAGATATGGGATCTCAATCAAATTTTATCACTACGGATCTATGTAAAAAATTGAATGCGCCAATGCATGAAATTGATATTTCCGTCAAAGGGATCAATGAAACAAGTTCAATGATTAAGTTCAAATCTACCGTTATTTTACAATCTCAAAGTAGTAACTATAGAACAACCATAAATTGTCTGGTTCTTGACAAGATAACAGGTTCGGTACCAAACGAACCCTTAAACCGGACTTAAACATCCCCAGTAATATAAAACTAGCCGACAAAGACTTCCATAAAACAAATACAATAGATTTACTATTGAATGCTGAAATATTTTGGGAAATACACTGCAATGGCACTATTCATTTAGGTAATAAAAAACCGGTTCTCCAGAAAACATTGTTAGGATGGATAATAGGTGGATCGTTAAGTTCTAATACAAATACATTCATATCGTCAAATACGAACACATTTTGCAATCAAATTGATAAGGAGATAAAAAGATTTTGGTAAATTGAAAATTTTGTTACACCTAATTCCATTACTTACAATCAAGAAGAAGAATTTTGTGAACAACACTTCGTTCAGTCTACAGTAGTCAACAAACAAGGTAGATTTGTAGTGTCCATTCCATTCAAAAAACCAACCACAATGCTTGGTGAATCACGTGATATTGCATTATCAAGGCTACTCGCTCTTGAAAGGAAATTGAACTGTAATTATTTACTCAAATCTGAATATACTAAATTTATCGAAGAGTATGAATCTTTGGGACATATGAGTAAAATCGACGAAACGAAAGTTGGTAGAAATACATACTACTTGCCTCATCATGCAATCATTAAAGAATCCAGTATAACCACAAAATTGCGGGTGGTTTTCGACGCTTCGTGCAAGACGAGCTCGGGTTTTTCCTTAAATAATTTGCAAGCCGTGGGACCTACAATCCAAGGAACACTCTTCTCTGTTCTATTGAGATTTAGATCATATAAATACGTGATCAGTGCCGATATAGCAAAAATGTATCGGCAAATTTTGCTAAAACCTGAGCAAAGGAAATTTCAGTTAATTTTATGTCGAAACCAAAATACTCAGAAAATCGAAACCTTTCAGTTAAATACCGTAACATATGGGACAGCGTCGGCACCTTTTTTGGCCATAAGATGCCTTAAAGAATTGTCATTGAAATTCAAAGAATCATTCCCAATTGCATGCACCAAAATAGCCTCAGATTTGTATGTGTACGATTTATTAACAGGTAGTGATACCATAGAAGACGTTATACAACTAAAAGAAGATATAACAACCATATTATCAAGTAGGGGATTTGAATTAAGAAAGTGGTTGTCAAATGATGAAAGAATTCTTTCAAAAAATCATACGAATTCGAACCAAATTATGTTAGAAATTCCATCTGATACTCTAGCAACGAAAACACTCGGAGTGTGGTGGAATTCTCAGACCGACGACCTCCGCTATTCCATTGGAGATTTCAATAATCAAAGAAGTATAACAAAGCGCACCATTTTGTTTGTAGCAGCACAGATTTTCGATCCTTTAGGACTTCTCTGCCCGTCGACATTAATACCAAAATTAATCATCCAAAAAATATGGTCGCTCAAATTATCATGGGACGAATCCGTTCCCAGTGTTCTTCAACATGAATGGATCACTTTCCGAAACCAATTGTCAATATTCAATTCTTTACGTATTCCCCGGTATGTAATTATTCCTCATTCTAAAATAGAACTGCATGGCTTTTGCGACGCGTCAGAGAAAGCTTACGGCGCTTGCATCTATTCAAGGAGCATCTCTGAAGACGAATGCAAGACAATTTTGTTATGCGCCAAATCGCGAGTAGCTCCTCTAAAAACAATTAGCTTACCACGGCTAGAGCTTTGTGCAGCCTTATTGCTAGCAGAACTCTATGAAAACGTAAAGGCATCATTAAACATAGACTATTCAGACGCATATTTTTGGACTGACTCAACAATTACATTAAGTTGGATCAAATCTGACTCAAACAAATGGAAAACCTTTGTAGCTAACAGAGTTACAGAAATTCAACGGATTACAAGATCAAAGAATTGGATACATGTATCCACCCATGAAAACCCCGCAGATTTAATTTCTCGCGATTTAGAGCCAAATAAGATAATGAAATCAAAATTATGGTGGCATGGACCGCATTGGCTCAACGAAAACTGTACGCTTCCAATATGTCTTGATATAGAGCCGACAGATCTCGAAAAACGATCTAATAAATTTGTTTTATTGCAAACAAGTACCAATTTTTTGAATTTTTTAAATTACTCTTCTTACCGCAAGCTGCAACCAGTCTTTGCGTATTGTTTCAGATTTTCAAATAACATTAAAGGTAAAGGTAGAACGATTGGTCCACTAACGGTTGGAGAAATAGAAATATCATCAATTTTTCTGATTAAAGGTGCACAAAATCAATCTTTTACATCAGATATCGAACGTTTAAAAAATGTGGAAGGTTTACATAAAAAAAGCAAAATTTTATCGTTAAATCCATTCTTGGATGAACATGGTTTACTAAGAGTAGGTGGCAGGATCAATAAATCCATGTATAATTATAACAAAAAGTACCCCATACTTTTAGACTCTTCCCATCATTTAAGTCAGTTAATCGCGAGGCAATATCATCTGGACCTACTACATTGCGGGCCAACCATGCTATTGTCATCATTACGTGAACAATTTTGGCCAATATCAGGTCGTAATCTGTCAAGGAAAATCGTGCGACAGTGCGTAATATGTTTTAGAGCGCAACCAAGAACTGTTAATCCAATTATGGGATCCTTACCATCAGGAAGGGTTAACCCTGCACCCCCATTTTACAACTGTGGGGTAGACTGTGCAGGACCTTATTTAATCAAGGCTAGTTTAATTAGAAACACAAAATACATAAAATCGTATATCTGTTTGTTCATATGTTTCGTTACGAAGGCAATTCATCTAGAGTTGGTATCTTCGTTGACTACAGAATCATTCTTAGCTGCATTGAACAGATTCATTTCCCGTAGAGGCAAACCGAGAAATATTTACTCCGACAATGGAACAAATTTTGTTGGAGCTGCGTCAGAGTTAAAGTCATTTCTGAACGATGACACAAGTGTCAAAAATATTCAGGAGTTTAACACCACACGGGGTATTCATTGGCATTTTATCCCTCCACGTTCGCCTCACTTCAGAGGTCTATGGGAAGTTGGGGTAAAATCGGTGAAAAATCGTATTCATAGAATCGTTGGAGACTCACATTTATCGTACGATCAACTGTATACATTTTTAACCCAGGTGGAAGCCATTTTGAAGTCACGGCCATTGTCTTCCTTATCCACAGATCCCAATGATTTTTCTCCTTTAACCCCCGCACACTTTCTCATTGGACGTGCTATGACGTCCTATCCAGAAGCCGATCTCACCATGACGTCGCCAAATCGGTTAAGTCACTACGAAAGGGTGCAAAAAATGACTCAACATTTCTGGGGAAGGTGGACCAAAGAATATATCGCAGAATTGCAAGGCCGTAATAAATGGAAAACCAATCAAACGAAAGATTTGTACCAAAAGCATGCTCTCGTAATCGTGAAAGAAGACAATGTTCCCCCATTCAAGTGGCAGTTAGGGCGAATCGTCGAGGTACACTTAGGAAGTGATGACATAGTTCGGGTGGTTTCCGTCCGGTTATCCAACCACACAGTGATCAAACGCGCAGTGTCAAAACTTTGTATATTGCCAGTTAACATGTAATTTTATTCATTTATTTTTTAGTTTATAATTATTCATTAATATGTTTCATTTGTATATACGCATTTATGTATTTTTTCCATTTCTTTATTTATGTATTTATTTTTTTTTTTGAAACCTCTTGGTTTCAACGCGGGCGGCATGTTCACGCATTATTCACGTCTATTGTAAAACCCTGTCGTTCGACTACCCTTTGAAGGGAAGGAGAACGCAGGTACTATTTTTATCAACAGTTGTTAACAGACCGTCGACAGGAACGGTAGTACCTAGAAGTTCGCTGTGCACGAACGATTCATTTTGTTAGATTAAACATTGTTACCAGCACTTGGTTTCATCGTTATTGGTTTGTGAGTATCCACAAAAAACTCTCTGGTCCTTCGTGTCTTTACCGTGCCGAAGTAGTTTGAATCACAAGCAAAAACACTATGTTTGAGTTCACTCGTAAAATTTCGCATGCGATATACCACTTGCAACGGTGTGAGGGATGTCGTAACTTGATACGAATCGCCAATAATTGAAAGCTAATTCGGTCACGTGATTGTTATTGTGTGGAGTATCAAAACCTCATTCACGATATAAATATTTCGGTTATTTCTTTGAAACGATTTTCCTATTCATTTTGTGTTAAATGTGAATGTTTTCACTATTTATTATCAGTTTTATTTTCGATCCATCGGTCGTATACATTTACGTGACAAGCGCCGGTACAGAAAAATATTCTTTCAACTGACTAAAGAATGACCAATTTTATGTTGCGAACAATACTCAACGAATATTAAACAAGGTTGGTCATAACTCCAAAACTTCTTCGTTGCTAAACGCAATTCGTGTTGGTAATAAAGACGAAAAGTAAGTAAAAAGTACCAATGTCTAAATTTCTATGAAAGTTTATTTCACTTATATTTTAGATTTGGCAAGACATGCATATTAAAATAATATAGAAAGAAGTGGAGATATCGAAATATGCTAAAGGAACAGGTGGAGGTGTTACTACAGAGATCACATAGAGTCAAACTGAAACAAATGTCCTCACTTTAATTAACAAAGTATTTACAGTTGTACATACTGCAGTACATAAATCAGCTGTATATTTTGTAAGAATAATTACACCGCTCGATATATTGTTATAAATACATTGTTTTAGGATATAACAATTTATTAAGATAGTGCCAATCCCATTCTTCGTAGAAATGGTTGCGATCTGCAAAGACAAAAAAAATGAATTGATTGTGAAGCAGATATTGAACCATATGTTACAAGCTATTGCCTCAACGGATAACCAGAGTCTTCTAAACTATCATTATGTTAATAACTAATTACCTACTGCCAGTAAAACTGCAACAACACTTGAATAAAATAAAAGTTCTAAAAATAATGCATAATTGTCTTACCCAGGAAGTAATATTGATTGGGGTGGTTTTGATGAATAGTGGTTTTAATTCCCTGAGCGTCTAAATGGCCAAATGTCGAAAAGAACATTTGAGGAAAAGCATCATTTGTGCTGCCGGGATACTTGGCATTTACATTTAAGATCAATTTATTGTTTGATCGTAAAACAGTTTTGACATCCATATAAGAATTAATGAGGGGAATTATTGGCTCATATATTGTCAATTTTTGAATTTGAGTAATTAGAAAAGTATTACTTTCAGGACAAGGAGAAATACACTTCCAACATCAAATTTGAATAAAAGAATGTTCGAATAAAAATTATTTCATTTCATTTTAAATGAGTTATTTATTAGCGAAGAGAAATAAACTAAAAAGTTTCAAGCCCATGTCGGCGCGGATACATCTGATTACGTGTGACACAAACCGATTGAAGGATTTAAAATTTGTGTCAGGTCACAAACTTTATAATCGCTAAACCGCTCGAATCGTATGTCGGCGCGCTCTCGTATAAACGCATAGGACACAAATCAGTTGAAAGACTGAAAATCGCATGTCGGCGCTAGGCCTAAACCGCTCGAATCGTATGTCGGCGCGCTCTCGTATAAACGCATAGGACACAAATCAGTTGAAAGACTGAAAATCGCATGTCGGCGCTAGGCCTTATGATCCTCATTTGGGAATCAAATGCCTATAAATTAAATAACGATATGCCTTTATAATAAATATATTTTTCAATATTTACCAACTGCACATTTATAGAATCGTAATTTTTTCTGTTCACATAGGAACATTCATTATAAATGGGATCATCTTTAGATGGCGCAACAATTGCAACATGGGTGCAATCAATGCATCCAATAACACCCGGAAAATTGAATTTTTCATGAAATCTACAACTTGTTATAACAAATTCTTTTATACATATCAAATATAATTTTAACTTACCCAGATCGGTTTTTCTCCAATTCCTTCATATTTTTGGGGAAATGGACGAATCGGTTGAAAATTATTGGTTCATTTAATACATCTACCACTTCACCGAGACACCTTGAAAGGGACGATTGGCTTAACGCGACGTGTACGTTAGAAGCCGTGTCTAATTGATAGCTGCCACTAGCGAGAAATCGAAGGGATGCTAATACCTGAATAAAATACTTCGTGAGATAAATTGTTGTTGATTGATTACATTTTACTTTAGTCTCAATACTTATAGCCGGCTGTCGATTTCCTTGGTGAATATAAGGAGACACTAGGGTAATAACCAGGGCTCGGATAGTTATGCACGAAAAAAGGCTGAAATATGCATGCAAATATGCACGAAAAAACTTAAAATATGCTCAAGAATAAGCACTAAAAAATAACAAAAAAAATAAAAGAATTATGTTAAAGACGGTGAAAATATGTTTGGAAAATTAGTTCTTCATTTTTTATAATCAGCAAATGTTCTTATTTCAGTATGTACATGCATGTCTCACATCATATCATTACATTTGCAGTAGAATATAAAAATTCACAACAGGTCCTTGTTGCATGTCAAAACAAGGTGGTGCTTTAGATGTTCAAACGTGAAAGATCGTCGCTTCTCGCTTAAAACGGACTTGTAGGTTGAAAAAGAACGTTCCACATCCACTGACGTCACAACGGCGAATTTGAATAGCGCGATTTCATATGGCATCAACGATGCTATGTATTCATTCAAAACGCTATGGCTCTCATTTCGTACATTTTCATTCAAAATATCTTTAATCCTAACCAAAACGTTGTAGTTCACATTACGAGCTATAATCTCTTCAAACTTTGTGTGGAAGTCTTTATCCTCCATTGAGTTCAAGATCGAGCGAACTTCTTCATATATATCTACGCACTTTTTCATTTCCAAACCTTTCGTTTCCAATTGTTTAATTTTATGCACGACGAACATGAAGTTGGCTTTTATGAACGCTAAATCATGGCAAATACTGGGGAACGAAAGTATTTTCTTTGCTTCCCTAATACATTCAGCGTCTTTTACATTTAAATCGTCGATTATCGATTTCACTGCTACAAAATGATCGGCATAGTACTCGCAAGCTTCAAGCCAACTTCCCCATCGAGTAGCAATAGGTTCCGGTGGTAACGGTGTATTTGGATATTTCTCTTTGAATAAATGTCGCCGTGCAGGTGACTAAAATAGTTGAAAAGAAATTGAAACAATATTTCAACTATACGACGCGTATAAAAATTCCAAATACTTACTTTTACAAACACCGCCTTTACTTTTGAAATCAAATTGTTTACATCGGAGAAATGTGAACGAATGAATTCTCCCAAGCGGTGTAATCCGTGAACAAAGCATGTAACGTGCAACATCTTCGGAAAAAGCACACGTAAAGATTTCATGGCACAGATCATATACGCAGCAGAATCGGTAGTCACTAGCATCACTTTGTCGTATTGGATTCCTTTCATATAAAAAAAAGAAACATATTCAACAAATTCCGGGATAAGCCGTCGGTCACATCAATGTAAAAAAAAACTATACCTTTCGGCCACAAAAGTATTAGCGATTCATTAAAGAATGTTGCGATTGAGTTGGCGTTGCATTTCTCCAATTCTTTGACATTCAGCAAATACGACTTTCCGCTCTCACTTTCATCATCCAAAATGCCAAAAAGAAAGTTCGCAACTGATCTTTTTTCAACGTCTGTCGTTTCATCCAGAGTAATCCAAATATATTTTCCATCAGCCTTATTGCGCAATTTCTCAATCTTTTCATTGTACAGATGAGGCACATAGTTTCGACGCAGTGTACTTTCATCAGGAACCGAATGTGTAGTGTATTTTTCGATGAATTGCACCAGACTCGAATGATTGACTTTGCTTAGCGGTATATTTGCTTCAACGAAAGTTTTGCATAAATCCAGATTGAATTCCCGCAAATTTGGTCCTGCTTTTGGTTGATGATTCGGTATTAAAGATTGGCTTATTGCATTATTGGAAATTTTCTTCCTTCTATCTAAGGCCACTTTGTGTTTCGATGATGCAATATGTTGTTTTACTTGAAATATTTTTTGTCCTTGAACCACACATTCACAATACGTACAAAATAAAACTGATCCATCAGAGCGAAATACTTTGGGAAATTCTCCTTTCATACGCAATATAAATTCACCGCGTGTTTCTTTTCGATCCTTCGGCATTTCGACTAATTTTGAATCAACCGATTACTTTGAAAACCACGAGACGAATGAGAATTTGAGAATGTAATAGAGTGGTTACTATTACATTTCTACTAACACAAAATACGTGCAGTAGTCGAAGTGTTGATCATTTTAACAAAAAATAAACAACTCGAAATTCGAATGAGTTTCAATTCCACGAAATAATCAGTATTAGTTACGAATCACAAGTTATAAATAGTATTGATTCAAAATCAGAAACATTTGTTATCGAATTTATTCAGATTTTGTCACAATATTAGAAAATATGCTCGAACATGCACTTTAAATCAAAATATGCTTCAAATAGTAAAATATGCACAATATGCATGCAACATGCATTTGCATGACTATCCTAGCCCTAGTAATAACATCTCGCACTAAATTTTTCGGTAATCGAAACATTGCAACAAATTGCGAATCACTAAGTTCGAATGCACCAAATCGACTATAAAAGGGTCTTCGCTGTTCTGCTACCGAATCTGCAGCTACATCAACTATTTCCCCGATCACTACCATTGCAACTTCGTCTGCACTTGCCATTTTTCTCACAAATCAATCAACAAACTAACTTCAACCGATAAACTCACTCCATGAGGTGTACTTTAAGGTTAGAATGTTATCACAGAACTAGTAACTCGTGATACGTCACTTTCGTGCGGAATACAATTTCCGCATGCGGTTCTCCGCTCGATGTTTTGCTTCGGAAAATTACGAACGGTGATATTCGAGAATACCAATTTTGCGGGGATCTATCATAAAATGATATGAAACGGTAATAAATAACAATCTGAGAATTTTTTAAAACATGTTCGGCTATATTCAACAAGTGGATAACGAAATTAAATTAGTTTCGAATCACCAAAATATTGAATTATGTTATGATACTTCATACAATAACAATCACGTGAACAAAATACCTTTCAATTATTGGTCGATTTTATAGATCTAGTTACGACGTCTCTCACACCGTTCGTAAATTGAATACGATCGGTGTGATATTCAAACATAGGGTCCCTGTCAAGCATCGAGTCGGGGCAATCGAGACTCAGCCACGTCGCAGCCAAAATTCGGAACGCGGTGATTGCCTTCAAATCACTTAATTCACTAGGGTATTTGTATAATCCGGAACTAATACGAATGATAGGACAAAAGTTGCCAAACGCCTTGAAGTACGTAACTGACGTTGACGACGGCAAGTCGGAGTTGGAAAAATTAGGAGAATTTTTATACGAGCAAGCCGAGAGAGACGCGAAGATAGGCATCTTAAGCTGGCCGTCCATTAGGTCGGTGGAGCGGTGAGCGCGGCGCGCAGCCGGAATATCCGTTTGGAAGTTTCAGTAGAAACTTATGGGAGTCCGTCAACTAGGTCGGTAGCGCAGAGCGGCGCAGGGCGGTCGAAAAATCTCCGCGCTGGAGATCTTTCGAGACTTCTGGAGCGCGGTGCCGCTCGCCGCCGTTCCGCCCTACCGACCCAGTTGACGGAAGACGGAGCGGAATGGAGAAGGTCAGTGGGTCTGAAAAATCATTTGAAACTTTCTGACCGTGTAGCTAGTAGCTTCAGAAATATATTAGTTTTTGTTTTTTGTTTCATCTGAATTGACTTAGTAGTTTTGAAGTTATGCCAAGTTTAGGTTCCGCATTATTTGAATTTTTCGAGAAGCGCGCCACAGTCGTGTGACGTCAATCCACATCGTTGCGGCGAACCGCCTAACGCGCTCGTGGAGATTTGTTTCGTTATCGAGTGTTTCGGCCGGACGAGTTTTTCATACGTTCGACCGAGTTTAACCTTCTTGGCAGATGTGTTTGAGTTAATAACAGGTACAATACTGTAATATTGTATCAGATATAGATTATGATTTTGTAAAGGGACAATCTGATAACTTGCCTTATATCGACGGCCTGATGGTCGCTAAATATTTTTCGAATAATTCCGACTTTTTAGCGGCCGAGATGCGGGGAGTAAAAATGCAAAAGTAAGTATGTTCTACTATTTTAGTCTGAATGTGATTTCTCATTACGATTTAATTCATTTGATTTGAACACCGACGGCATTAACGCACCTGTCCGCCATCCACCGAACTGCAGATTTCAGATTGGCGCCGTCAATAACGCCGATTATTATCTTCATTTGTTCACATGTTTAGAAACTGAAATGTCCGACTTTTCTCCTTTTCGAATATATCTCCAATTCGTGTTAAGTAACCTCTTTTTCTTCTATTGATATTGCATAAACTACCGGTGAACCCATCTTATTTCCGTTTTCAAAAGAAAACTGAAATGGTCCATCGCTCTCTGAGGTGTCGCGGTCGCATTGCATGGTCCGCGTTCCAAATTCATTCATCGGTAGTAGGTCGCGCAATCTGAGATGCTGTATTTTGTATATCTTTTATACACACATTACTGTGCGTCGCACAATAAAATGCCGCTTAGACTAAATGACAAGAAAATTGGAAGCAGAAGTTCGCGCTTTGGTTCCTGCTTAATGTTAAAGTAACAACATATTATGTGTATTAAATAAGAAAACCTTGTCATTTCAAATATTTGTGAATGAATCGAAGTTATTTAATCATACTTATAGTCTGGAATATATCTTAACTGACAATGTTTAACAATAACACTGCTTTTTATCGGGTGTAACGGCCGTCGTCGGTTGGAATTGCTTCCTAACGTTTCGCATGCACGAGTGGCAAGCCTCCTCAGAGGTGTCGCCATCTCCGATGCACTAATGAAACTATCTCGTCCTGGGTTTTAGGTTGTATTTATACCCATTTGTGGCTGGGTAGCTTGTTGTCCCTGACGTGTTCGTTGATGACGTGGATATTGATGTGGTGGATATTGATGAGGTGGTTATTAATGACGTAGTTGTTCTGACGTCAGGTGTCGATTTGATTGGATACGTTGTTGTCTTTTTGAGCACTGGGTTCCAGATCTGGTTTAACTTCAAGGTCTCTTCCTTCCTGTAGAAATTGTCATGTAACCACCTCATCAATATCCACGTCATCAATCTCCACGTCATCAACGAACACGTCAGGGACAACAAGCTACCCAGCCACAAATGGGTATAAATACAATCTAAGACCCAGGACGAGATAGCTTCATTAGTGCATCGGAGATGGCGACACCTCTGAGGAAGCTCGCCACTCGTGCAAGCAAAACGTTAGGAAGCAATTCCAACAGACGACGGCCGTTACACCCGATAAAAAACAGTGTTATAGTGAACGTGGGCCGCGAAAGCTTGAATCAATATAATGTTTAACAAGTTTTTCAAATAAAAATGTTTCAAACACGAGGTAAAACTTTCTGATGATAATTTTTGCTAATTTCTCATGAAAACATAATCAACTTCTTTCCATTAAATTCTATAATTTCTCAGTTTAATATTAAGATTAATCAGGGTTGATGCACACCAAAATGCTAATTTTGTGATTGCAATTTTTTTGTCGTTTACAGCTTAATCCTGGCACACACTTTATGTATTGTGTTTTATATATATTTTATGAATTTACGTTTATCTCATATTAGATCAGGCAGAAATAACTACGGCGACGATGCTATTGGTTATGTTCAAATTAAAAGAGAGGGTGATATTTGCACAGTGAAATGCCGAATAACCCCAGAACATCGAGTACGTTCAAAACCATATCATTGTGTTTTGAAAAGTAACGAAAAAAAAGAGAAGTTTTGTGCATCGAATGTGAAGACTGTGCAGCTAGTAAAGGAGGTTGCAAGCATTCAATCGCTTGTTTAATGTGGCTTCACCGCCGAAGCGAGGAACCTGCAACGACAGCTGTAAAATGTTATTGGAAAAAATCGACGCTTTCAGGTACGAGTCTAGGCTCTATGTAACATACAATTCGGTGATTCCATTCAGCTACCTACAGCTCGCTCTTTTGAGCTATTCATTGTACTTAAATTTCATTTTTGCAGGTATCGGTTCGTCTGTACGATTTGTGAAGGCAAAAGATTTCGGTGTACACCATGAAGGAATTCAACATAGGTATACTAGCTTTCGTGATGAGTCAGTTCAAAAACTTTGTGACCTCAATGTGAAATGCCCAGTCTCGAATTATTTTTCTGTAAAATCTGAAACAGACAAAATGTCTATGCATCATTTGATCTGTACTTTTAAAGAAAGAAGTACGGATCTCGATGTTGATACATTTATCGAGTTTTCCAAACGTGAAATGACCGATTCAAGATGCCTTCAAGTGAAGCGTGATACCTTGGCACAAGCCTATTCCGATCTTTGGTTTCAGATGCGCTATGGACGCATTACGGCATCAAAAATGCATGAAGTAGCTCAATGTAAAACCAAAGACGGTTGTCTAGTAGAAATGGTGTTTGGAGCTTTGAAATTCAAAGAAACTGCGGCTGTTCAAAGGCGTATAGCGTTAGAAAACGATGTTAGAGAACAGATTTCTAGCATAAAACATCTTAAAATAGAACGTTGTGGTCTCATTTTGGACAGCAATTGGCCGATGTTCGGTGCCTCACCTGATGAAGTAACTGCTGAATACGTAATTGAAATAAAATGTCCATACAAGCAAAAGACAGTGTGTTTCGTCTTGAACTATGATTCTTCAAAGTTCAAATCGAATCGAAGCTTCCTGTGGTTTCAAGGTCGCTTCGTAGTTATTATCACTTCTGACACCAATTTGCGTTTATTTTGTACATTTGATATGACAAATCACTTATTATATAAAATGAAAATAAACATAAATCAACTTTCAAAGGGAAATCGACATCAACAATCGCGTTTCAAACGTCCCAACCATTCGTATTTTTATCACTCTAGTATGCTGAATGTCTACCGTCGCACTCTCTTTTGTGTTTCTCCGTACCCTTTTAATACTATTTTGCACAAAGAAATATGATATTTCGGAAATTCCCACCTTGGTATTCTCGATGGATCGGCTGGTTTCTGTTTATCCACTTTGGGGCAATAAACCGCTTATCCGGCCGATTCTTTGAAGGTATGACCGGAAACCAGCACTATTTTACGGCGGACTTAAACCTATTGTCCTTCAAATTGCTGTTTCCACGAAACACAGTGAATGATTATTATGTAAACGGTAAAATAGGCAAAAAGTATTATGCTCAAATACAAGCGCAAATGCACCTGAGCGGTAGAAACAGAGGTCTTTTTTGTATTGCGCACGTTGATTTTGAAAGTACAAAGGAGGTCGATGTATATGAAGTGGAATACGATAAAGATTACTGCGAGAATATTTTCGAAAATTGTGAGGTATTTTGGAAATGTAATATTTACGATAAACTCATTATTTAGAATTTTTTGAATAGAATAAACATAACATATTTCATGTATAATTTGTTATTTTATTCAATAAGTTTAAATATCAATCTTGATTAAACAAACAATTCTGCAAATTTACTATTCCACATGCAGAAAAGACAACAAAATTTAGCAAATCAACATGCTTTAAATCTACTGTAGCATGCGGAACCATAAATCCAAAATTTCGTAGTCGACAGATAGCTCTTTCTACATGGATTCGTAATGCTGCAATTTTTTCCGTTTCCAAAACATCTTTCTTCGTCAGTTTAGCTTGGGCACTAACGCTAGGGGGTCTGATCAAGATGTATCCGTTTTGTTGCAACAAATGTGCGATATTCTTAAAACCTCTGTCGGCCAATACAGCTGATCTTTCAGGAAGTGCTTGCAAAATTCCGCAGTCTTCGAAAATCCATGAATCAGTTGTTCGTCCTCCATACCCTTCTGATATATAATTTATCAGACCATCCGGAGTTATCGATATGAGATATTTTATGGTATTACAGCTTTTATAATCTGACCATGTAGGGGCTTGTTTAACAGCATCGGTGGATTTCTCTATTTGTTTTCAAAGCAGTCAATTATGCTTTGAACATTCCCATACCTTCTTCTAATGGAATAGGAGGATTTAATCGTATATTTTGTGAAGACGGGAAAAATATGAGTGATTTGAATGACAAACCTATAGCTGGAATGGTACGCCTTATTATTGTGCCTACTGAACTTTTTGCTAACCCAAAATCTAGAGCAAGAACGGCATTAGATTGATGCAGGCGAATGTTTTTCAAAGAAATCATTATGTCTCTTGAAGTACAGTGTGTAGTTTTCGATAAAATATCTATGCAAAAGAAGCACTGCTGGGGTATTCCTAATAACAGTTGGGGTTCTTTTGTTATGCACATAAGAGCTGCTTTCTCCATGTACCGCTTGAAAAAAACTTTTTCACAATCTTTCACATTTGATCCCGAACTTGATTCATCTTCCTCGTATATATCTTGTCGCATATCTGTAATAGGCTGAAAATTGCTTGAACTGAAAACTGAATTTGTATCCAGTAGTTCCGGACCGTTGTGTAGATTTTTTATATTTGTTTTTTTCTCAAAATGTTTTTCTTCAGTGACTGTTCCTTTATTGCGAGTTTTATTTTTCAATTTAACTTGCACAGCTTTGTGATTCATAGACTTTTTTATGCTTTGACTATTGTTGTCATCGTCTTTCAAACTAATAGGAAAGTCTTCCGGTGTGGCTGATATTGAAGGATAATTTTTGTTCACAACTTCTCTGTCAAGCTCAACCTGGTTCTGTTTGTATACCGTAGATACTTCAAGGTTCGATCCACTTGATTGCTGACATTGGAATTTATGTGGGAGAGTCCCTTTTTTGAGTTTTATTCTTCCTCCAACTAATCTGAATTTTACGTAGTTCTCCATGTCGTTTTCAATCTAAAATAAAGAAAATGTGCGTTAATAGATAAAAAAAATATGCCCAACTGACCAAAGAGTACTCTTTACACCCGGTACTCTTTTATGTCGGAAAAAAACATAAAACAAAATTCCTTGAACCTCTGCCTTTAATTTAGCGTATTCCATAAACATATACTCACATCAAAATGATCTTCGGAACAGTATACACAACTTTTGGCTGAAATTGGCTTAGGTCTCCCAATGACTCGCAACCACTCATTTCGACTTTTTGATTCCGAAGGAACAATGAAAAACAATTTCTTGGGTGCATTGTTAGTTGTATTCCTACACATCGGTACAATACACGTTTTTCTTGTCGCCGGATTCGACATCATACATTCACGTTTCGAAGCTAATATAACTAAGTATCAATATATTCCTTTCATCCGCTTTTGCCGTTCACCGGAAGGAGTAAAGAATACAGTATAAATTGATTTACATTAACCATCAAGACGACGGCAGCTAGAACCCCCATTAAATATTAAGTGTTAATTATTCATACTTTTCAACACATTCAGCAATTCAACATCGGTTTTTCAGTATTGGCCACTCATAATTCGCGGTTTGAAGATCATGTAAATATCCTTTCCGATTATATTTGCCCCCGTCTCCCGAGTAAAAATTTGGTAGTACGACACAGTTCCCCACCTAGCACGCACCCGCAATAAAAGGCACGCACTAGGAACCCACAAGCACGCACCACGAACGACACGAACTTTTGAACGGATCCACAGTAACGACACGGAATAGGAAAGAACGCACCAGTTCCGCACCTATTCCGACACGGAATAGTTTCGATTTTACTGTCGTACCATAAAAATTCGGAGAATTCTACCCCGCAGTATACTTTGAAAATTTGCCTGAATTTTATTGGGATCTTCAGGTCTCCGACAAACCATCTGCTGTATTGAAGTTTCACTTTATTTCATAGTTAGTCGTGTTTGAGATTTCACCAAAGCTAGACTATTTTGTTGCTTCATAAAGGAATCAAATCAAGGAAGGTACATCTCAAAGTAGCAACTATATCAGAGTAAGTTAAACCCGTCAGTTTGACAAATCGATGATTATTGAAAGAAATGTTTTATTCTAGGTTCACTCCAACTTACTGCAATCAGGGAACCATTCTTGAACGATGGTCAAAAATATGCAAGAATTGACGAATAAAGGTAAATTACGAAATAAATATCTTAACATTCTCTTTGAAGCAACTTCATCTGACTGGTCCTAATCTTCTAAGAGTGCATATAAGCAATAGGAATGAAAAGTTTGGATGAGACGTTCAAGAATGCGATAATTTATAGCCCAAAGTGTAACATTTCTGAAAATATTTTGATCGAGATTTATATCGGCAAACTCTGTCAAATATTAATTTGTCGTGTTATAGTTTTCCTATATCGATGATATGTTTTCCTTTTTGTACGACAGATATACATATTAATATTTTTATTTTTTGCCCAGCTGCACATCGTCGAAACGTCATCAGCAATTGGATGTCCATTTTCACATCTGTTACATTAGCGGTCTATCGTTTTCCAATCCAGCGACACCTCTACGGACAACAGGATCAATATCTGTATTTTTGGAAACTATTCTAACTCATCTTCCACAACGTTCTAATTACTATTATCAAAAATCCTATAACCAGGTTCACCTTATTCTTAACGTAAATATATATGATTTTTCATCATTAAATTGTTAATTAATTGAAAAATTAATAAAATTATACAAATTAATATGTATTGTTTTATTACGCGTGATTCTATGAACCACATTCCAAAAGTGCGTTCCTATTTCATCTATGTGGGGAATAGGTGCGTGCCTGGTGCAGTCCTATTTTATTGGGGTCTGGAGGCCATAAACTGGGGGCCGAATCGGCTGTTACCCACAGAGATCGAAAACGTCTCGTGGGGAACTGGTGCGGAACTGTGGGTACTATGTGGGGAACGCCCGGTTCGCTATGCGTGCTAGGTGCGGAACTGTGGGTAACAGTTTTATTGCACTTGTGCGTGCTACGTGCGGAACTGTGGCGTTACTTCGAAATTTTTACTCGGGCTGACGGCGCCAAGATCCCATGTTGATGAAACATGAGAACCAAGATAAGAAATGCATTGAACAATAATTTAGACGCAGATCAGGGACCCTATGTTTGAATATAACACCGATCGTATTCAATTTACGAACGGTGTGAGAGACGTCGTAACTAGATCTATAAAATCGACCAATAATTGAAAGGTATTTTGGTCACGTGATTGTTATTGTATGAAGTATCATAACCTAATTCAATATTTTGGTGATTCGAAACTAATTTAATTTCGTTATCCACTTGTTGAATATAGCCGAACATGTTTTAAAAAATTCTCAGATTGTTATTTATTACCGTTTCATATCATTTTATGATAGATCCCCGCAAAATTGGTATTCTCGAATATCACCGTTCATAATTTTCCGAAGCAAAACATCGAGCGGAGATCGGCTAGTGTAATAGTATATTTCATAACGAGTGCGGAAAGTCGATGATTTCATGCGAGTGTCAGTTTGACGAACGAGGCGAAGCGAAGCGGAGCCGAGTGAGGCTAGACACGAGCAATGAAATCTTACTTTTCACGAGTAATGAACGACATTTTTCAGGCGACCACAAAAATGGCATTATACGATAATGATTTTCAGAACACACAATGAACGTTTCGACCCAAACAGAACTGAATAATTCAATCTACTGCTTCTAGATGGCGTTGTAGAGAAAATAATAGATAACTTTATTTGTTTATGTTATTTCGTACCTTCCTTTCAGATTTGTCCGCAATACCCGTTTTACCCGTGCGGGAATAACATTCCCGCACAGTTGCATGTAATTGTCAACCCTCTTCGACAGGTAGGCGTGGCGATATATACCACTTTCTGACGTGGTCGCCTGAAAATTATATTACGACCGACAGTGACGTATCAATATTTACTAGTTCTGTGATAACATTCTAACGTTAAAGTAGACCTCGTGGAGTGAGTTGATCGGTTAAAGTTGGTTTTTAGATTAAAGTGTGAGAAAAATGGCAAGTGCAGACGAAGTTGCAATGATGGTGATCGGGGAAGCAGTTGATGTAACTGCCGAATCGGTAGCAGAACAGCCAAGACCCTTTCATAGTCGAATTGATGCATTCGAACTTAGTGATTCGCAATTTGTTGTAATGTTTCGGTTACTGAAAAATTTAGTTAACTATTTCGTTAGCAAAGAGGATACGCCTCCGATTTTCAGTTGTGATTTCCATTTATCTAATTAATATCGAATAACAAACAATTCATGATTATTGTATGAAAACCCTCCTCAAACTTTATTATGTAATTGGATTAATAAATCAATTGATGTGTATCAAAAATTTGTTATTTATTTATGAATATAATTCGCTTTTTTCCGAGTTTATACTTTGAAAGGATTTTGAAATATACCACGGGCCCAATGCATGATGATCGGTAGCCACCGTTGGCAACCCAACGCTAAGTCAGTACTGTTAGCCGAGGTTTAACAAATATTGCAATCCGACTGCGTATCGTATTGAAAGAAAATAGAAGAGAGAATTTAAAAAAAATGTATTTATTGAAATGAATTACAGACATAAAGTTTTTATCTATGAGTATAAGAATAAAAAGTAGTTTGTTGAAATAGGTAGTTTCTATTTAAAAATAAATTGATATGAATTGAAAAGTATTAAGAAGCCTGATTGGACAAAAAATACAAATTGAACAAACGATTCTAATTTATAATAAAACAGACAGCACTTGACGAATTTGTAAAGTAGAAGTATGAAGTAAAAATAAAATATAGAAATATATACATTTATTGATATTACTCATAAATACAGAATGTAGCAGTGAAAATTGAAAACAGGAATGTTTGTTTATGAATTTCAAAATGGATATTATCCATGCAATAACATTTTTTTAATTAATAAAAGAACAAATAATCATTAGAAATACAAAAAGCATTGAAATAACTTGAAATTTTCATTTTTTTTCTTTTGTCGGATAGGTTGCTTATGGATGTTTGATTGATTTGGTAGTTTAGTTATCTGAAAAACAAAATTCAAAGAACGATGGAACAAACTTTGAGAATATTAATTTACGTAGCACGATTCCCAATACAATGTATATTTAATTCACTGGATTATCCAATTGTATTGTAGTAAATGTAGTAATGTAGGAGCGTGAATACGTTAAGTGGAGTAGATTTGAATAATCTCCGAAAGGGTTCTAATTTTTTCCTGTAGGTTATGAATATATGCATAAATTTCTCTTTCATTGTCTGTAAAAATTGAAGGAAAACTAAGGCATTATTATTATTTATCGGAAAATGATTGATGCTCATAAAAAACCTTCGCATCTATCAATCGAATTGAGTACATTTCCGAAATTAAATTATCCCTTACAAAGGATGTTTTGAATGCCTCAGATGCGTTTCTAAATCACCTTCGCCGCGAAAACAGTTGTGGTATTGAAAGTGAATAAGAGGACTTCATTTCATTGAATAGCGTGTGCTTTCTAATCAATTTCAATTCATGAGTACCTAGTAAATAGGTAGTAATTCATTATAAAATTAAATTTGTTAAACAGATCTTCGCCATACGAAGGTTTGTATTTATTCGTTTTATTTCAATTGATTTATTTTTGAAGTAGATGTAAAGATGACTATTCTGTAAATATTTTCAGCCTCTACTGGCAAGACAAATGTTAAATTCATTTGGAATAACTCTTAACGTTGTTCTTTTTAGCATTTGACCATTTAAACGCTTAGGAAATTGAAACCTCTATTCACCAAAACCATCCCAATCAATGCTACTTCCTAGGTAAGACAATAATGCATTATTTTTAGAATTTTTTTGTTGCAATTTAACTGGCTGTTGGTAATTAGTTATTAAAATTATGATATTTTAAGAGACTTTGGTTATCCATTGAGGTGCAATAAAGTCGTCACTCACGGTCCACTTCGATACCTCTTTCGCTATATGTTGGGTTATAAAGTTAAACCACTCGTCACATGAATAGCATCTTTATTCGGGGGAGTTGATACACTAACGTACAGCAAGTCGTTCGAGTTACTAATGTTCTCTCTCACAAAGGTAGCGCGACCTTAAATAATATTTCTCACCAAAACATACGTGCCTCGTTCAATGTGACTCTTGCGGTATGTTTTGGTGTTTTACTTCCTATAACAAATATATAACAAAACATGCCCGTGGCCCCGTTACTCGTACCTTCACAGAGGCAATGGCTTCTAACATATGGTTCAATCTCTGCTTCACAATCAATTCATTTTTTTTTTAGATCAAAACAATTTCTACAAAGAATGGGATTGGCACTATCCTAATGGATTACGATATCCTAAAACAATGCATTTATAACAATATATCGGGAGGTGTAGTTAGTTTTACAAAATATACAGCCAATGTATGTATTGAAGAATGTACAACTTTAAATACTTTGCTAATTAAACTGAGCGCATTTTTTCCATTTCGACTCAATGTGATCTTTGTAGTAAGACCTTCCTGTAGCATATCTCCATATCTATACTTGATACTATCTTATTTTACTGTACATATGTTGCCACATCTAATATATAAGGGAAATCAGCTTTTATAGAAATTTAGACGTTAACACTTTGTACTTACTTTTGGTCCTTATTGGCACCATCAATTTCGTTTAGCAAGGAAGAAGTTTTGGAGTTATGACCAACCTTTTTGTATGAAATTGGTTGATTCGTGTCGCTTAAATGAGTATGAACGATCGATGAACCGAAAATAAGAGTCATAACGAGTACTCAAAACATCCACATTTAACACAAAATAAACAGGAAATTCGTTTTAAAGGAATAACCGAAATATTTACATCTGAATGAGGTTGTGATACTTCACACAATAACAATCACGTGACCGAATTAGCTTTCAATTATTGGCGATTCGTATCAAGTTACGACATCCCTTACACCGTTGCAAGTGGTATATCGCTTGCGAAATTTTACGAGTGAACTCAAACATAGGGTCCCAGGCGTATAAGTTCTGCGAAAATATTCTCCGCGGCCACCCGCTTATTGCCGTAATGCAGGTCGAGGGTACGGATTATTTTTGCCGGGTCCTCGCTAGTCGCGAATAAGGCGCTTACTAATTCTCGCGCCTCGCCCTTGATGGCATCGAACAACTTAGCGAAGTTTTCCCTATCCGTGAAACCACCCAGATTCGCCGATAACTCATACGCTTTCTTAAAACTAAAGTAATCTAGTGTATTTCCCGAAAAAGTCGGCAACTGTTTGACCGCGGTAATTCGGTTAACCATATGTGAGTTCATTTGACTTACCGCGTTTTCTCGATTCGCGGTCAGCGCCTTCTCAATCGCGTTTGCGATGCGTAGAACCGGATCCACCGCCGGTGATGCCTCTATCTCTCGCGATGATCCTGGCAGTTCGGACACCGAAATGATCCGTGCGTCGCTGTTTTTCGATCCAGGTCGTTTCCGGTCCCTAATCTCCATTTCTCCTTGACTTCCAGCCACTGGCCTGAATTTGTCGCTGGTCACCTGCTCGTTTTCCGGGAGGTCGTTTCCCTCCTCGGCCTCGGGTGTAGCTTCTCGGGCTCGACTAGCATGCTTTTTTCCGTTGGCTTGGTAGGACTTATTTTCTTTGGTCTTGTAACCGGCTTCTTCGCGACCTTGCTCGGTCTGCCCACCTTGGATTTCGTCGTCACCTTGCTCGTGGTGGTAACCTTGGATTTCGTCGCCGTTTTCATTTCGAACTTGTATAATGATTCAATTGTCAAAATTTTTTTTTAACTTTCACTCCTCACTGCACTAACCCCGTATTTTCCGGTCAATGTCCCGGGTTTTAGTTGCACCACCTGTTAGTCACGTCAGGGGTTTTACACTAGTCAGGGGACACTAGTCTCGGGTTACCAAATCAGTTTTATTTTTGTTTTCAAGTACAAATCGCAAAGTATCACGAGAGATATATATCGGCCGAAAGCGTCAAGTGTCGCCATTAGACTGCCGTTCCTTCAAACCGTGAGGTAACACTTCAGGATCACGGACGGCTACCCTTCCAGAGGTTCAGTCCTATTGGCTGCCGGCAAGCTGGTTCGGGCGCGAAATCACTACCCCCAAAGTAGACATTGGCTGCTTCACCCCTGAACTTGACCCGCACTGGTCCGCGGCGACCTGATTCGCACTCCGCGCTACTGGCGGTCGGTACGTGCCGACACTTTCTACCCCCGCGCACCAGGGCTACGCGTTACCGAGCGAGCTAAACGATGCAAATCGGCGTCACTTTATTTCTTAATGCTATAAAAGATTATCCTAGCAATATAACAATAGCTGGATTTCAATAGATGAAATACAATATTCCCATAAACATGATTCCCAATGTCAGTTTTCAATCCTGCCGTACGACGCGGTGACACCAGCAATGCGTGTACAATTGAACGTTTCTGCGTTCCTTACGCATTGGGGGTGTGAGATTGGAACCTGCGCGACTATACGACTATACGAGTATCAAGATATATTAAACTCAAACCGACAGTTTGACGATGGCACATCATCCATAACCCTTTGATTAGATTCATTTCTCGGCCTATAGGTGATTGCCAACGCTTTTATTCGGACTGGGGGAGGGTGAGTTCAGCGCGATCGTCAATCCCGCAACCGTCCAATGCGCCGTAAGCCAGGGACGTGCTGGGCGACAGAGCCGGATACCCATCAAGGATATCCACGCCAATTTATCAATCTGTCGCCAATCAATTCTGGAAAACGGCAGAAGAGCGCGCGGAAAACGCCTGACGTCCGAGACTATCGACTGCGCTTGACGATGATTCTCGAAGCCAGGAAGTTTCTCGAGACCGTTCCCCGCTTTCCCGCATCCTGTGCCCAGGATACGTTAGAATGGGGACTGATAGTGCATATTATCTACCAGCCGACCGCCTGCGTCCACGGACCCCACGTTGCAATCATCACCGATTTACCAGCGAAACATCGCTGGCGACTCAGATCGCTGGCCTCCACACTACACTTGTTCGTAATCGCCGTTTGTCAAATTGCCGAAAACCGTCACAATCGGTTAGTTCAATCATGTAACAGTAAATTGCTCTGGTTCCAATCTCGTTACCATAAGTTCATTATATAATCTAGTTGCGAAGATAGCGTATCAGTGCTTTGTAATACTTTATCTCGCTAAATTCGGCGACGCCGGCGGCCGTAACCGATATCGGTAGTTTATCTGGGTGGGTGGTTTGCCTAATACGATTCGGGGTGGTCCAATTCTAAATCTCAACGGTCAAGGGAAGAAATGTGAGGCGAACGAAACACGATATGTTAAATTTTACGTTTTTAACTTACATTTGGATACGATGACAAACTATCGCCCCGTCAACCTATTTTCTTCAAATTTCCGCAATAAATGCCAGTCGCGACGTATTTACGACGTCCGCCCTTAGGGGAGTGGCGCTGACCAGGCCCCGGTTTCACGCATATCCTATTTCGACCCGCATTTTTTTCCCAAATTGTTTCGTTTACCTACAATTACATTTCCCGTACTATAAACAAATATAAACTGATATAAGCGAATATAAAATGGACTAACATGAGAACTTGGGGAAAAATGAAATAGAATATGTTTCAAAATTATTAAATCTTCATCCGGCCACTATGCACTTCGAAAAAACAATCATCGCAAAAGTGTTTTTCGCATTTCAAACATTTTTTTGTTGTTGTTTGCGGAGTTTTTTGTCTACCATTGAAAAACCTATTTTACACTATTTATAATAATAATTTCTTGCTTCTATCAGTTCGCCCTTTTGTATTGTTGCACATTTGAGTAAATCCTTAAACGTTGTTCAATTAAATTGCATGAAGCAACAAGAAGTTGAAAATAATTGTACGCGTGATATTAAACCAGATCGCTCGCTTCGCTCGCGACCTGACCGGCCTCCGGCCCCTCCGGCGGCCTTCGGCCGCCTTTTTTTATTTCCATACGATCTCTTAGGTCAGTATAGGCATAACGAATTTTTCTGGAATATTACCAAAATAAGGACGTTTAATGCTATATTCTTTTATTCTACTCCATTGAAAAGAAAATTTTTTCCTTATATAAGTAGTTTTCATAGTAGTAATCGAAAATCTGTGAATATATTTTTCGTTTTTTCATTTCGGCTTTCATCGAACCAAAGCGGGGCTATACGATTTTAAAGTCAGTTATGGATGAAGGACAGAGATTAATTTTGCTCTGCTAATACCTGAACGGGAGGTATACGCTTGCAAATGGTCAGTGTAACATATTAGATGCGTAATAAAGGTTGCAAGTATTAATAACGAGAATTCGAGATCGCAACGACGCGACGCGACGACGAGGATGATGAAATGGAATTCGTATTCGGTCCCGTATCGTTCGAAGTCGGAAATGCGTGCATAAGAATGCCCAAGTTAAATGCACCGAATCGATTATTTTTACGTATCACATCGATTTTCTTGAAAACGGTAGTCGATAGCTAAAAACGATGAGATAAGCAATTGTTCATGAAAATATGGCGAAACATTTGGTGAAAGATCGAAAGCGGTGCAATTATTATCAGTCGAGTTATCACTCATCGAAAAACCGATACTTTAAGAAGGTTTCAAAAATTTTTTTCTCAGAAACGGTTTATTTTAGGTAGGTAAAGTAAACGAGGCGAATGTAGCCCTATTTGATAGGAATTGAATGGTAAAAATCTCAAAGCGTTGGTGGTTTTAGAAATTGAGTTATATCAGAAAATGTTAAAACATCTTTGGCATTTTGATGTTTTGAATCGATTTTGCTGCAAAAGCGCTATTTGTAGCATTTTCATCGACAAAGGCAATTATAGTGAAAGAAAATAAGACTCTTTTAGTGAAAATTTGGGAGCGCTGACTGTAATGGGGGCCATGCTATGGATGAAATATCCGGCGAAAACGTACATTTTTGAGATTTTGAATTTTTTCTCAAAATCTATAAACACCACTGTTAAGATGTTCCTATAAAAAAGACTTCAATCAAGATTTTCTTTGATATAAAAAAGTTTCGTGTCGCTATCTATAATAGCTTTTGAGTTATCCAGAGTAAAAGAAGAAAAATTCAATTTTCTTTCACTTTTTTCATCAAATCTCAAAATTCTCGCCAAGTCACCATTCGTTTACTCATTCTATCTAAAAAATACATTCTTAGGTACATTTTTGCCGAATCTCGAACCCGTAGCTCCGAAAATAAGGTCGCAAAAAATTCCCGAAATTTTTTCAGTTTTTCGAGTATATCTGGAGAAATAATTTTCCGATTGCGATGGAATGAGGAATCAGACCTGGAGACCGTTGCTGTCCATCTTTTCCCAAAATTTCGTCGTTCTACGTAGCGCCGTTTAGGCTGTAGCGTGAACAGAAAATTTTGCCGCACACACATACACACACACACACACATACATACATACATACATACATACATACGCACATACTACCTCGATCGCGGAACGACGGCAAGGTATAACGCTTTACGCCCGCTCACTTCGTGAGTCGGGCAAGCGTATACAACAAAGTAGTATTGTTTCATCAGAATCAGTCATGACATGCTGAAATGAAAACAAATTGAATTATAGTCGAAAAAGAAATTTTATTCCAATGATGAATAAATGATTGCCGCACGAGAGATTAACAAATATAATTACAATGCCTATATGATGGAATAATAGCGCATAAACCCAACTTGAAGAGCATACATTCGTTACATTGTCAATCAATTCTTAACTTTGACATCAATAGAATTTTTCTGTGGAGAAAAATGCTTTGCTTTCGCTTTTTTTTCCGTTATTGGTATCATGCAATGATACCTAAAAATAATAATTGAGGCCTATTTGAATCTACTTTCGCCACCGTAAGGCTGTGCTTTAATGTGCGTACAATCTAGAGCGCCAATGTACTTTGGAAAGTTGGATATGTTAAAAAAACCTTCCTCACTTTGTTGATCTCATTTCCACATGACATTTGAGATAAAACGGCTCGCCGTAGATTTATCCACTCCTAGGAAATCCCCAGTAGCTTGTGAAACCATCCCAGTTGCTAAAAACCGAACAGTCGCCAACATTTCAAATTCTTCCAATATATTTCCACACTTCTAAGATCTTGCTGAGAGCTTTGTCCCCATTAGATTTAGGCGATACATCTCGTTTGTATGAGTTTCCCTTGGATCTGGTCTACTACATTGAAGCTTTATAACTTTGTATACGTGATAATAATCCAATCAATCTAGAAAGTAGGAACTTTTATGGCAAGTTGATGTTAATCTTACAAATTCGGAAAAGTAAAAATGGATTTTTTCGCGATTGATCTCTCATAGGAAAAGAGTTGAATTAGAAATTCGTAGTTCTTAAAAAAATCTGTCGACTGGATGCGGGAAAATGTGAAAAAAATCAGCGAGAAGTTTTCAAATTTTTCATTAACTATTTCTTTTGTGAATTTGATGATATTTTAGTTATAGGTTAACGTTAGAACATTTTATTTATGTAATGTATTTTTTAAGGTGAGAAATCGGCCGGACACCAAAGGGTGAGTTGAGATCAGTCGGAGTTGCTTATGCAATATCATAAAGCAACTCTGACACTTCTTTTCCAGCTCTTTGAATAAACGTTTATTTAACTTTTGTCATTCCACTATACACGACTTTTTTGCTTTTATGGTTTTGTAACTTAAAGGTATCACTTAAAACAACAGTTAATAAACGTTTGGTACTAGTTATTTTAAGCAAAAAATATTGATAATTTTCTGAAATATTAGGTGTTTTCGGGACAAAGCACTTTCGGTAAAAACTATCTTCTTAACCGGGGATTTATCGTAAAATAATTTTACGAAGCTCAATCTCTCAAACCTTTCTTCATTATCAATACCGAAACCGGGTACCGAAAAACTCTCGAAGGCACGTAATTGGAAGAAGTGGGAGTCTAAAAGAAATTGTATGTACAATCTTTTCTTCTTCAACACCTTTTTTCACGGATTTAGTGATGAGGGCAATATATTGGAACATGTAAATTTGCTGTTTTGATACGGGAGACATTCAATGAAATAGATTTCCGAGCTATTGCAAGGCAACTGACGGTTCCCTATAGCCCCGAGCAAAACGGTGTAGCGGAAAGAAAAAATCGAACACTCCCAAGAAATTGCCAAATGTGTGATTGAATCCGAGTTCCCATCTTTTTTTGAGCCGAGGCCCTCCAGGATGTCGAACGCGTTAAATCTGCATGAAGTATGAACCGGAAGGTTCCCCATCTTGAGCCGTCTTAGAGTGTTCGATTCAAAGGTTGTGAATTTAGCACCTGATAAGAAAAGAAAATTCGAATCCGAGTGAAGATATGGGATTTTCGTTGGGTGTGAAAACGATCGAAAAGGATGACGAATTTGGTCCCATCAGGGTGAAAATAGTCATAGATATAGGGAGTCAGATTTGACTAAAAAGGAAGGAAAACGACCACTATTGAAAACGTTTTCCCAAACACCAAAAGCGACCATAAAGACGGAAAGATGGAGTCGAAGTTATGTCGGTTATCGACCCTGACAAAACAGAACACGAAGAGGAAGATTCATTTTGCCATATGACCGCGAGGTTGAGGAAGACCTAGACTATGAAGAACAGGTTGCCGTTGAAGACCCCAGAAGCTATTGCTGAAGAAATAGGGTAAAAGGTCATGTTATCAGAAATTCCAATAAAGCTTGCATTAGCGTCGTCGACGGTTGGAACTGATGAAGAAATACCATCAATTCTGAAGAACTACACTTGGTCAATGATTGATAAGCCAAAAGACTGATGGATACAATACTAAGAGAATCGCAGCGCAAAAGAGCAATAGCGTTATTCGTAACAAAGCAATAGAAATGCCGTCTTAATTGAAAAAAGGCAAGCTTGATTACTGAGTGAATCGCTATGTGGCCTCAAACAAACAGAGCGCAACTGGAATCTGATGTTGCATGAAACCCTAACGAAGTCCGACTCATTGTATATTATCTCGACTCAATGGAGGAAATGGCCATCGTCATAATTGATATTTATAACATTTTGATACTCAAAGAGCCGAAATAAAATCCACCTCATCGAAGACCTTCCGTCTTGAAATTATCGGAACCAAAATCGGAAGATCCGACTTATCGGATCCGAATAGAATATTCGTAATATCCCTAGTTAGTTATAGTCCTGGACCTCTGAAACTTGCCCACTCTAGTCTAGAATTTTCCGCTGCATGTAAAAAAGTATGTGTATTATAATTGTACCCTTCAACCTATGAAGACTACGCCCTAGTGGATTTTGCGAAATTGTCCATCTTCAATTGTATGGAACGATGTGTTGATTCTGTTAATGCGAGTTGAGGGACTGCTATCCTGATCAGAATTATGTTTTATTTGTGGAGCGCTAATTTGTAGATCAGATTCGTGAGGAACACTCAATGAAAGTTTTGAAAGTGATGGCGGTTGTTGCATTGGCACAGTAGGATGGATTTTTTTAAGCTGTCCATTATAACTTGATATACTCGCACAATCATCACATTTTGCCTTGTCTCTATTGATTATGGCAAAATGCTTCCAAATTTCATTTTTTTTGTAGCTATTTCCGTCATTATTCAAAAACTTATTAAAAAAGTGTAACACCAAGAACTAACCAAGCTTCCCATGACCGATATGTCGTTATAATATTATTTTATTATTGGCTCATAAATGGAGTTCCTTGAATTGAAGTGGGAAGCTCAAGGTAAGCAAAGTTATGATTTTGCTCTATCATATCTCAGAATTCAATATTTGTTGATGAAACAATTTCTGATTTTGCTCTATCATATCTCAGAATTCAATATTTGTTGATGAAACAATTTCTGCATCTGCCCTTGCGCGTTCTCCTTGGGTCATACTATTACTGTTTATTATTAGCTGTGAATTTTATAGATACTCGCTGTTTCATTTAGCAACAATAAAATATAGATGATATCCCATTTTTGAATTCGACAGACAAACCGAATCGCACGATGTTACTATAAAGATTCTCACTAGGGCCTGCAATCTCAGTTCATAAAGAATTTTTTCTATATTGAGTTCCAACACCTTGTTTCACTTCACTACTTGTTTGAAAAAATTTTGCACAGCATTTGAATGATAACAGACCATGTAAGGTGTTGGCGACACAGTTCACAATTCAATTTTTTCGACACTTAATTAGTCGCATAACCTGCTACATATGCTAGAACAAAAATCATGGGTTAAACAAATCCACCCGTGATAGTATTTTTATTAAGAAACACTAACTAAATAATACTTAAAATACATAAAAATTCCATTTTATTCCCATCGCAGTTATTGGAGAGTTCCATTCCCGATGGTCCTAACACATCCATATCTTTAAACCAACTCCAGTCGAATCACCATCAGTTTTTCTGGGTCCTCCTCCTGGAAATTTAAGCGGTGTAACAGATAAAATACAGGGTGTGGCAGAGAGGACGGACGGTTGAAAAAAATATCACAAAATCGTTCATTTCTACTGAAAAGCAAATTTATTGATAGGATTCGGTTCGCGACGAAATAGCATTTTGGACAATCAAATGTGGAAAATCACATCAGGCATGTGGTGGCTTAGATCGTTGATGCAGTGCTGGAGGCGTTGTTGGACGCTCGTGTAGACTCTCGCCAACATCGCTTTTTCAATTTGGGCGACTTCCACCCGAATTGCATCCTTCAATTCGTCCAGAGTTCGTGGCTTGTTTTCGTATCTTTAGCTTTGAGATGTCCCAATAAGAAAAGATCGTATATGGCACCGAAGAGGCCAATTCAATTAATACCAAATTTTCGTTGGGTATGAAAACGATCGAAAAGGATATCGAATTTGGTCCCGTCAGGATGAAAATAGCCATAAATATTATTATATTAGCATGAAATCATTGTCATTAGTACCGTTATTTCCAGATATAGTTCATAGATGTTTTCTAATAGACAACATGTCAACTCCTTGGAAAGCGAACTGTGTTATCATGGTTCTAATCTGACCTTCATTGAAACTTGATATTTTTCCAAGAAGGTTAGTATAAATATTTTTCACATTTTGAGAATTCATCTTGATACCTATTAATCATAAGCAAAGATCGCATATGTGACCGAAGAGGCCAATGAACATCGGTAAACCTGGAAATAAGGCGGCCAGGAAAGAGACAGTCAGACAGACAATTTATTTTTTTTTATCTAGTTCCTGAGCCAATTGCTCTTATCTAAATCATAATACAACTATTAACAATTGAAATATTAGAATGAAATCACATATAACATATAACCCTTGAATCCTTCTTATATCTAGACCAGGATACCCGTTTATACTATAACAACGTCATAAACCTTTCGGAAGGACCGGACTGATCCGCGCGTCTAACGCTTCAAATGGGCAATAAGTTTACAATGTTACAGGCCTCTAATAAACCTAGAAACCCGACAGATGCCATAAATGCTAAATTATATTTTTTCACATTTCTCGTAGTGAAAGAATTGAAAATATCAATTTATTCATCGATGTCACAGTTACTCCCGCAGAACTAAAACCGTGTAATGAAATGTAGATTGACATTCCCACGGCAACCGATTCACTTAATAGTAACATGGCTTCTGTTTTTCACAATTGTAAAATTGGTCTATTGAATCCCAAGAAGCAAAGTGATTGTAAAAGTGAAAATAATATGTAGCGGGTGGTTTCATTCGTAAAAGATTTATTCGAACGAATACTTACTGGTTTATTCCAAAATGAAAAACGTCTTATTACATACAACGTGGACTGCCGGTCGGTCGTCATCGTCCGAAAAAGTTTGCGATTCTAGGAAATCGAAGCATCTCCGGCTCCATACTAAGGCCCGATTTCACCAAATGTTAAACTTAGTTTAACACATGTTTAACCTCTAGTTAATGAAATACGGATTTCACCAACATTTCTAAACGCAGTTTAGCCTTAACTGAGGAAAAATGCTTAACTGACCAATATTGATCAGTTAAAACGTTAAACTCGGTTTAGCGCGAACACAACCTCAAATCGCGATAGTTTGTTTACATTAGTGACAGTTGTGAATTATTGTGAATATGGAGAGAAGACTGTTATTGGTCTTTGAAGAAAGTAGCGACGATGAAGAAGTTGTTATTCGGCGTCCTAGATGGTTACGTGAAAGGGAAGACCACATGAACAATCTGGACGATGTCGATTTTTTTAAGAGATTCCGGCTTTCTAAAAGAACAGTTTTGGATATGTTGCATGAAATAGAACATTTTTTAACATTTTCATCCAACAGGTTTGTTGTCTTTTCCCCTCCAAAAGAAATTCATATAAATATATTCTCAGAAACCAGTCCATTTCTCCTATCAACCAATTGTTGTGTGCTCTTCGGTTTTATGCCACGGGGTGTTTTCAGATAAGTGCAGCTGAACAAGTTACGATTCTTTGAGACATTCGCATAGAATTTAATAAATTATGGGAATTTCTATGCTTCTTTTACCCCCGCTTCGTCCTTTTACAACGTTGCCACCTCGATTCTCTCGTTTAGTTAAACGCAATCGCTTTTCGTTGGTGAAATCCGAATACCATTAAACTCGGTTTAGACAACCCGTTTAAGAAAACGTAGTTTAACTAAACGAATGTTTACGCGCCGTTGGTGAAATCGGGCCTAACTATACTATTCATAGTAACTGAAAGCGTCCAATTTCACTATTCCACATATATTTGATTAAATTATTATTTCGGACGAATTTTATCAAGTGGCAGGTATCAAAAATGAAGGAAATTTTTGAGTCGGTTTCTTCAACAAGATATTGTTAAAATAGCTGGTGTAGCACAAGAAATATGTTCCAATTTGCCTACTATGGAAAAATGTATCGATTAATTAATTAATTTATTATGTCCCATAATAATACAGTTAGCCATATTAAATTATTTTTTGCATAACATTCCTGTGCAGGTTGCAGAGACAGCACACACGATTTTGTATTCCTGCTATGAATGAACAGTTGCCCATATGGTACCGACAGCAACAATCGCATTGACAGCCAAAATCATTTACACAATTGTTTTTTTCGCATACCAGACAAATACTTTTCATATCCCCGGACTTACTAAGGCCCGATTTCACCAAAGGCGCGTAAACATTCGTTTAGTTAAACTACGTTTTCTTAAACGGGTTGTCTAAACCGAGTTTAATGGTATTCGGATTTCACCAACGAAAAGCGATTGCGTTTAACTAAACGAGAGAATCTAGGTGGCAACGCTGTAAAAGGACGAAGCGGGGGTGAAAGAAACATAGAAATTCCCATAATTTATTAAATTCTATACGAATGTCTCAAAGACGCGTAACTTGTTCATTTGTTATTCGTGGAAGCAGCCAATGCGGAAGCGTCACAAGAACATGCAGCGAAAATGAAAATTTTGCAACTTCGATGGAACAAGAACTTCTGAAAGTTCAGCAGGAAAGAATGAAATTGGAACAGGCGGAGATAAAATTGCAAATATTGAAAACACAATTAAGAAAAGAGCCTAACTCATGATAATTAATTTCTACATTAGAATTGAATGAAATATTTTCGCCGTATTTTTGTTTCTTATATTCGTGCAAAATGGCTCATTATAATATCATTCCGAGTTATTTGATATTCATTTACATTTCTCTGCTCTTCTATTTGGTTCATGTCCCCAGTTTCACCTGACCAAGAGATACTTTCGTATTAACGTGGAATTTCTTCTCCAGCTCTTTGTGCTATATTATGTAATATAGCAGTGGCAATAATGACTGGGAATGTGTGTTCTACAGTCATATCCAAACCAATTGCCATACAAGGAAAGCGCCTCTTCCATACACCAAAAAGACGTTCTATGGGGTGTCTTGTTCGTATTAATGATTCATTGTATAGATTTTGGGCAAGTGTATCACAGTTAACTAGAGGGGTCATTAAATTATTTGTGCATCTGTAACCCCCATCCCCTATTAACACCGCATCACCATATTTTTTTGCTTCAAACAGGGCTCTCCTCCGGCTATTTTTGAAAATGTGTGAATCATGTGTGCTTCCTGACCATCTAGCAACAATGTCAATAAATTTCAAGTTTGCATTACATATCGCCTGCACATTTAAAGAAAAATATCCTTTCCTGTTACGGAATATCTCAGCATTTTCTCCACCTATCAATCAAAATAATATTCACGAAAATTTATATCTACATATATCAATCTAACATGAGTACAGTCGATCGCACCAATGACCCTGGGAAATCTTGCTTTTTCCTAAAAAGCAAGTTGTGCCTTTCTAATCTCGTCTTTAGTGCTAGGAAAATGAATGTACGGATGTACCAATGAGGCTATGGCGCAACTCACTGTATGGATTATTCTATGTGATGTCGATGTGCTCACATCGCTGAAATCAGCTGCACCTATTTGAAAACACCTCGTGGCATAAAACCGAAGAGCACACAACAATTGGTTGATAGGCGAAATGGACTGGTTTCTGAAAATATATTTATACGAATTTCTTTTGGAGGAGAAAAGACAACAAACCTGTTGGATGAAAATGTTAAAAAATGTTCTATTTCATGCAACACATCCAAAACTGTTCTCTTGGAAAGCCGGAATCTCTTAAAAAAATCGACATCGTCCAGATTGTTTGTGGTCTTCCCTTTCACGTGACCATCTAGGACGCCGAATAACAACTTCTTCTTCGTCGCTACTTTCTTCAAAGACCAATAACAGTCTTCTCTCCATATTCACAATAATTCACAACTGTCACTAATGTAAACAAACTATCGCGATTTGAGGTTATGTGTTCGCGCTAAACCGAGTTTAACGTTTCAACTGATCAATATTGGTCAGTTAAGCATTTTTCCTCAGTTAAGGCTGAACTGCGTTCAGAAATGTTGGTGAAATCCTTATTTCATTAACTAGAGTTTAAACATGTGTTAAACTAAGTTTAACGTTTGGTAAAATCGGGCCTAAGTATTACTAACTTTAATGCTTCTCGATATTTTTGAATATTGACATTTGTGCCATGCAATGTCATACTTTTTACTATACGTTCAAAGAGGAAGCAACACCATACGCCACAATTGTAGCCGTCTTTTTGAATGTCATGTTGCGGATACAAGTACTTCCATTCAGCCTTTGCGAGACACGATCCGCGTTTCCTATCAATGTCTCGCAAAAATGAACAAAAGTTTCGAACATACTTTTTAATGTTTCCATTTGCAGATGAAATGTTTTGAAGAGGATCTATAGGGTAAAGTCAGGATAGATGCCTTACTTTTTGAAATTACCTCTTTATTTCTAATCTACTAATATACCGTGAATAAAAAGATCCATATTACTAATCATCTTACATTACGGCTTAATTTAGATGGCCTAGCAATTACTGGTTAGGCAAAAAATTAGTTTCTGTCTGGATCAATCAAAAGGCTAGAAGATTCCCTGCTTAATGGAGTCGGTATCAGATTTTCCGGTGTTCGATTTGTATCTATGTTACTTATATAATTATGTTTTTCGGTTTGGAAACCAAGTTTTTAAAAACAAAACTTTTATTAGAACGCACGGTACATGAGAAGCACAACTATGTATTGATGAATAGATTCTGAATGGCTCGATACAATTCAATTTCCTATATAGAATTATAAAGGCTTGTGTAATTAATTTATGCACTGGCTTTTGTTTTTACACTTATTTATTTTTATTTGAACGTATTAGATGACGAAGTACATGAAACAAACGCGATACGTGCTTGTTCACTCGTCGTAATGGCCGAAGTAACACGTACGCGCGCCGTCGTTCACTCGAACCGACCAAATCCGAAAACTTCCGAGCTTGTGCAAACAAAAACGCGCGAACATGCCCCCCACCTTGAAAGACGCAGCTTTCGAAAGTAACTAGAAATAATACAAACAAGTAAATAGAAAATGAGATAAATAATATAAATGCAAGAAAGATATAAATACAAATAAATTGAATACAATTAAGAGCAATAAACATGAAAGAAACTTCACGTAATAACATTGCTCAGTGAGCATCAGTGAAGTTTGTAGGCAAAGGACACAGCTTCGAAAGCGCACGTTTTACTTCCCCACACCCGGTTTTCACTGTAGCCACTCGCGATATTCCATCAGTTCCGGGATGTAACCTAGTTACACGGCCTAACTTCCAACGCAACGGAGGAAGAGAGTCTTCTTTCAGTAAGACCAATTCTCCAACCGACAGTGCTCGATGATTTTTGTTCCATTTGGAGCGTTGCTGTAATTCGACTACGTATTCCTTGTGAAAACGTGTCCAAAAATGCTGCTGGAGTTGCTGTGTTCTCTCAAAGATGCGCAATCTGTTGGGGGCTGTGCTTTGAAAATCCTCTTGCGGTAAGGAGGTAAGTTCGTGTCCAATTAGAAAATGGCCAGGAGTTAAGGCGGAAAGGTCACTGGGGTCAGAGGACATTGGAGACATAGGGCGCGAGTTAAGGATTGCCTCAATTCTCGTTAAAAGAGTGTACATTTGCTCGAAAGTCATTAAAGCGTTCCCGGCGACCCTTTTTAAATGGGATTTCATTGACTTGACTCCTGCCTCCCACAAACCTCCGAAATGAGGAGAGTGGGGAGGAATAAAATGCCATTTTATATATTTATTCGCGGCTATTTCGAAGATGTCATTTCTTGACGATTTTAAGAATTTACCTAGATGAAGCAACTCAGAGTTAGCCCCAACAAAATTGGTCCCATTGTCAGAAAAGATTTCTACCGGTAAACCTCTTCTCGAAACAAATCTATCCAAGCATGCAAAGAAGCATGCTGTCGTCAGATCGGAGACCAATTCTAGGTGAATCGCCTTAGTACAGAAACATATGAAAACAGCGACATAGGCCTTAGTTACCTTGCACCCGCGACCTTGTCGATCCTTGATTTGTAAAGGACCGGCGTAGTCCACTCCGACTCTGGAAAATGGTGGAGAAGGGAAATGCGCTGTGAAGGCAAGTTTCCCATTGGAGGAAAAATTATTTTGGGTTTTACCTAAAGCATTTAACGCAATTGAAGACTGTTTGCCTGGCAAGATTTCTTCCTCCTATTGGCCAATATCTATCACGAATTATAGACAAGAGGGTCTGAGGTCCGACATGTAATTGCTTGAAATGTTCTGTTAAAAATAGTAATTTCGTAAATTTATGCGCTGACGACAAAAGAATTGGGTGTTTTTTGTCATACGCATAACTAGAGTTACAAATTCTACCGCCTACCCTAATCAATCCATTTGGATCTAGGAATACTGAGAGTCTAGCCAATCTGTTGGTCACTTTGTTGGAATTTCCGGTCTTTAAGTATTGTAAATCCTGGTTGAAACTGTCACTTTGAGAAATTTTCATCAAGGCTCTTTCAGCTTTTCGAATTTCTACAACATTGAGAGGACCGGTGTTATCTCTGGATGTGCTCTTGCAATTTGAAATAAATCTAAAACAATAAGCTACTGAACGAATAAGTTTAGTGAAACATGAAAACCTGTCAAAGGAAAATCATTTATTATGTTCGTGTTGTATGCATTCAAATCATTTTTTAATTCCGGCAGATTCTCATGAAATACCTGAGGCGTTGACCATGTGGCAGGATCCGCATGGAGCCAATTTGGTCCTTGCCACCAAAGATTTGATGCCGCCAGACATTTTGGACTAATTCCTCTTGAAAGAATATCCGCAGGATTATCTTGTGTGGCGACATGTCGCCAATTTTTGTAATAAGATAATTCCTGTATTCTAGAAACACGATTTGCTACGAAGGTTCTCAAAAGATGAGGTGAAGTATTCACCCATCCTAGGACGATTGTGGAGTCAGTCCAATAAAAAATCTGCTCAAATTGTACGTCCAGGGAATCTACAACTTTCTTTGTTAATTCAGCTGATATTAGGGCTCCACTTAATTCAAGTCTAGGAACCGAAATTGTTTTTAAGGGAGCTACTCTTGATTTAGCAGCTACTAAATGAACATGGCATTCACCATTTGAACTGGTCGATCGAATGTAAACGCATGCTCCGTAAGCTATTTCAGAAGCATCTGAAAATGAGTGCAACTGTATGCTGATAGGATCCTTACACATTACATGACGTTTTATTCTGATGTTATTTAGGTGAATTAAATCTTTACGAAATATGTCCCATTTTGTCTGCAATGACAAAGGAAGTGATTCATCCCAGGTTAATTTCTGCAACCAAAGTTTTTGAATAAAGGATTTAGCTATCATAGTGCAAGGACTAAGAAGACCAAGGGGGTCGAAAATTTGGGATATCTCGGATAGAATTGTGCGCTTTGTGACTCTTTCATTTTGAGTATTAGAAATTGAATATAGGAACTGGTCCGATTCAGTTGACCAATGCAAACCTAAGGTTTTGGTATTTTCTTTGGAGCCGAAATCGATAACTTCAAATTTTGATCCGCTATCAACATCAAACATTTTTCTTAAAGAATCAGTGATTTCCTAGAATTGGATGTCCATTTCCTCAAAATAAAATGACCTCCCTTTAGGACATTATATAACTCTCGACAGTAATCTAATGCCCTTTCTATTGAACTGGCTCCGCTAATCAAGTCGTCGACATAAAAATCATTTTTGATAATTTTTGATATATCAGGTTTTCGCTTTCGCAGTCTATACCTAACTGAAATAAGCATCTTATGGCTAAAAACGAAGCCGATGCTGTACCGTAAGTAACGGTTGTTAATTCATATGTTTTTATTGGTTGAGATGAAACTGGTCGCCAAAAAATTCTTTGCAATGAATACTGACTGGGACAGATCTTCACCTGCCTGTACATTTTTCAATGTCTGCACAAACAACGAAGTTATGTTTTCGGAAACGCAATAATATGGATAGAAGATCGTTTTGAATAATTGGACCTACCATTTGAAAATGATTGATCGAATAACCAGTGTCAGTTGCTGCTGAGCCATCAAATACGACTCTCATTTTAGTAGTCAGACTGTCATTTTTAATCACCCCATGGTGAGGCATGTAGTAAACCGGCGATTTTGGGTCACGAATTTCATCAGATTCGTGTAATTCGCGCATATGACCAAGAGCTTCGTACTCAAGCATAAAATCGCAATAATTTGTAAATAGTTCGGCATTTTTTCTAAATTTATTCTCTATTTGCGAGAATCTCTTTAAAGCTAGAGATTTTGAATTGCCTAAATTGTGAATGCTCTCTTTTAATGGTAAAGAGACAACAAATCTACCATCTTTGTCACGAACAGTAGATTTTGCAAAATGCTCTTCGCAAGCTAATTCTTCCGCGGACAAGATTTTTTTTGTGTGAACATTTTCAATTTCCCAGAATTTTTGAAGTTGGCTATCAATTGACATATCTTTCATAAAATTACAATGTATTAAATTTGAGGAATTAGGAATTCGCCCGCTAACAATCCAACCGAAACGAGTTTTCTGTAAAATCGGACCGTTTTCGGACAGTTTGATTTGACCTACGCATAATATATCCCAAAAAATATCAGCACCTAATAGCATGTCAATTTTAGACGGTACGTAGAATTTAGGATCAGCTAAATATATGTTTTCGGGTATAACTAATGTGTTTCGGTCGATTTGACAATTAGGCAATGAACCAGTTATAGTAGGAATCACTAAACAAGAAATTTTAGAGTTAAAGCTCTTATTTTTTGAAAAGATGTTAGCTATGCAATATGAATTTATTTCGCACACCGACTGATTGAATCCGCCAACTTTGATACGAGTTTTTTGCAATTCTAAGCCTAACGAATCGCACAGCCCTGAGGTAATGAAGCTGGATTGGGATCCTGCGTCTAATAAAGCTCGAACAGTTTGATAATTTCCTCTACGATCCAAAATTTTCAAGCTAACGGTTGAAAGTAAAATTTGAAATTTTGGTGCTAATCCGTTTTCAGATGAATGGAGAGACAAAATTCCTCCGTTAGGGTCAGTCGAAGTTGCTGTTGCATTTTCCGGAGATTCGAATATGACTTTGTTTTTTGAATTAATGTGTAACAAGGTATTGTGCTTAGCAGAGCATTGCCTACAATTCCCGAAAGTGCATTTATTTACAAAATGTCCTTCCTGAGACAGTTCGTGCATAATTTTAAGGTTTTCACCTTGCTTATTCTGTCTTGTGGCGACAAAGCGATAAATTTTTCACATTTTTGTATGTAATGATCTTTCCCACACAAAGGACAACCTACTTTTGACAAAACAAACGAACGAGAATGCGAAACTTCTCTATTATTGAATTTCTTAGGATTGGAGCTAAATTCCAAAGTTTCTAATAAGTCGGCCTTACCTTTGAGAAAATTCAGCAAATCATCGAGGCAAGGAATATCCTTTTGATTCTTTTGCTCCCACTCCTTGCGAGTCGTCATATCTAGTTTGGTTGAAACTAGATATACCATTAAAATATCCACGAATTGACTGGTTGTTCCAGTATTTCCAATGCCCTCAAATGCTTATTCAAATCATCAATTATTTTCCTAATTTTTGAGGCTGATTCCTTTTGGATTGGCTCTAATTCAAATAAGGCTTTGATGTGATTGTTCACAAGAAGCTTCGTGTTATTATATCTGCTTTCTAAAACGTTCCATGCTATTTTGTAATTGGCGGAAGAAAATTCAATTGATTTTATGACTTGAGCAGCACTTTGTTCTAAAGATGCACGCAAGTAATGAAATTTTTGTATATCTGCTATTCCAGGATTAGAGTGTATAAGTGACTCAAAAGTGTCCCTAAATTCTAACCAACTTTCATAATTTCCGTTGAATTTTGGTAATTGAATTGTAGGTAGTTTTATAGCTTGAGAATTGATCCCCGATTCTGAGACAGATTTTACAGATTCCATTTCAGCAGGTAGTTCAGTAGACGCAATTAGTTTTTTAGCAACCGCGATTATAGAGTAATAACTTTTTTCGAAATCTTCTCTGACAACTATTTGCTCGTTTAAATCTATAGAGGTATTCTGCTCAATTTGATCTTGAACGGAGTCGAACTTATTTAGTAGAGAACACGCTTTGTCAAATCTGAGGTTTAATTCAATAACGGCTTCTTCCGTAAGTACCGATTCGTCGCGTTTATATGAGTCGAGCGAATTTTTGAAAATGGTTAATTGGGCTTTTACAGCCGATCTTTGACGCTTCAAACTATCCAAATCCGTCATCGTATGAAATTTATTACTCACCTTGCAAATGATAACTCTTTAAACGCGAATTGACAACAACGGAAGGGTAATGATATAGGAAAGAGAAGAAATGGAACGAACTCACTTCCAGTTATGAGAGATCTCTTGTTACCGGATGTCGAACTAGTACGTAGTGTGGCGATGCAACTGATGATCCTTGAGGGTGTGGCTCTTGGTACAGTTGATCTCATCGAATACTTGTTGTACTTCGATGCCTGGTGATTGTTTCACGATCGACGTGCCGTTGGTGTCTTGTTGACGTTGAGTACTTGTTGTAGCTCACTTGTTGAATACGACGATGAACCAAACGTTGAAACGATTTTCTATTTTGTAATAACTTGCTTTGTAGCTTATTTCTTCAAAATATGGATGTCTTGTATCCGGCTCGAAGGACCATGTAATTAATTTATGCACTGGCTTTTGTTTTTACACTTATTTATTTTTATTTGAACGTATTAGATGACGAAGTACATGAAACAAATGCGATACGTGCTTGTTCACTCGTCGTAATGGCCGAAGTAACACGTACGCGCGCCGTCGTTCACTCGAACCGACCAAATCCGAAAACTTCCGAGCTTGTGCAAACAAAAACGCGCGAACAGCTTGTGTTGCATTTTCACAATCTAAAAATAAAGGTATGGTGATATATTCTCCTTATGATTTCCTGTTGACAAATTCTATCTATTAAATATAGAAGTCCGATTACATAACTCCTCCCCGCTTTGGATAAAGGTATCTCCTGTAGGAGTAGCTTTAGTCATAACATATTTTCTGAAATATTTAAAATAAGAGTAAATAAAAATAATAATAATTATGATAATAAAGATGATTATTATAATGAAGATTAAGTTCGAAGGTTGGACGTTCCACGTTTCGATTTCTTCTAACTCGATATCTGGGATGTCCTCAATGTCTTCGTTGTTGTGTTGATTGCTTCTTGTCTCCTTTGATGGGTTAGAGTGTACTCTTGGTAGAATGATGAATTTTTCTTCATCTATTGATGCTGTGGGGCTGACTTCTTTGTCGCCGTTACTTATAGCACATTTAGTTTTGATAAGCGTTATCGTTGATATGAACTGATACTTGGTTTGTTGGTTACATTTTTCCAATATTTTGTTGTTTGCGATGGACAAAATATTTCCATCTTCTAGTAATTTCAAATCTGGATACGGTATTTTAGTTATCTTCTCGCAATTTTCGTTATGGGTTTTTAGAATATTCCGCATACAATTTGGTGCTTTTGATAGCGTTTCTTGATCGCATAAATAATCTTCTTCAATTGGATGGCATATAGTTGTTGACCAGTTTAGTATTTCTCCTCGAGAGAGCCAATAGGGATCGGTATAAGGAATGGTTAAATTATTTTGAGACAAGAAATAAAGCCTGTATAAATCGTAATTCTCCTTGAAAACTAATGGAATTGATACCAAAAGTAATAGAATCTTATTTTTCAGAATAATTTTTGTATGGCACAATTGGTAATAGTCCTTCAAATGATGTACAGGTATTATTGTTACATTTCTTATTAATTCTGAGAATATCGAATAAGGTAAAATCGATTCATGTAATAGGTGTAATCTTGCAAAGCTTACGGATGTTTGTATTTCATCCAAAATGTCCTTTATGTCTTTAGTCTGAAATGTTATAAGATGCATTTGTTCAATTTGTTGTATTTCTGGTACACGTTGTAACAACTTTAAATTATTAGTTAGTTCTTTGAATTTGTTACTGTATTTGTCTTTTAAATCGTTTACAATTGTCGCTATCTGTTTTTGATTTTTCATTAACACTCTCTCATTTTTCGCTATACTATTAAAATAATTCTTGTATAATTCTTCGTCATCAGAGTCCAGTGTTCCAAATAATATTTTCGATATTTTACCACCAAGATTTATAAGTCCTTTTCTAATTCTAATTTTCTCATTTAGAATTTCTTCGAGTGAATTCATGTTCATTTTATTTGAGTTTTGTAAATATTTATAATGCGTCAAATACGATGATGAGAATCTTTTCTCATTGAAACGGTCAATCTGAGTTTGAAATTGCAAAATTATATCTTCTATTTTCTTTAAATCGATATGATAAATTAATTGCAAATTTTTATTTGTTATATAGGCTTTTCCTAGTGAAATGGGAAGTATGTTATTTTGTATAGGAATGATTTGTAGTGATTCCGTAAGAATAATTACTTGGGTTAATATTAGGAAAATTGTTATATCCATTTTTAATCTGGAAAAGAGAATTTGAATTTATTATTTTCTTTGTTTCAAAATCTTTTTATGGTATATGTGTTTATTCTTTTTATCTTGAATTAGTGTTTTATCAATTTCATGAGCATCTATCTTTTTATATACAGGATCTAATTTACGAGTTATAGGATTTTTTATGTAAGTGGGATTTTCATTTAAAGAATGGCTTTCTTTAGCTTTCCTTTTCTCGTTTAGTTTCTCTAATATTTCTATTTTTTTCTCTTGACGTATTTCTAAGTGATTTGTTATGTCATTGAGATTTTCAATATAGTTTTCTACATAATTTTGTACTTGTTCATTATGGGATTTTTCTATTGGTATTGAGTAGTTTAAATCTGCTTTTATTATTTGCATAGGCGTTATTTCTAGAGCTGAATGATTTGAATTATTATAACTGAGTAATGCTTGTGATATTCTATTTTGAAAAGTATTTTTATTTCCGATTGTTCTTAATTGTTCAATTAAAGTTGAATGGAATCTCTCGACTAAAGCGTTTGAATTAGGATTGTAATTTGTTATATAGTGAATGTCAATACTATGAGTTTTACAAAAATCTTGTACGACACTGTTTTCGAGTCCGTTATCGCATGTTATTTTATTTGGTACGCCGAAATGGCTGAAATAAACTAACAATTTATCGACTATTTCCATACCTGTCTTCTGTAATAATGGATAATATTGTCCAAATCTAGAGAATGAATCAATTACGCTTAGACAATATGTCTGATTGAATCTAATTGTATCACAATAGATGTGTGCAAAGGGTTTTGTTCCTATTGGGTTTGATTTATACTGTAATTGTATTGGTGTTCTCTCATATTTATTTTTTTGACATATTTCACATGAATTTACATAGTTTTGAACATCTTTACTCATATTTGGCCAATAGTATTTTTTCTTTAAACTTATTAGATTTTCTCGTAATCCTCTATGTATAGTTTTAGTTTCATGATATTGTTTAATTCTTACTAATTGTTCTTCTTTTTCTTCAACGTCTTCTAGCAAAATTCTAGAGATTTTAAATTTTATTGTTCGACTTTCAAATTTATCTTGTAGAATTCTAATTATTGTTTCTTTTAATTCTGGTGATGCAAAGTAAATTGTATATTGCTTTTCTGGCTGCACATATTCTTTAATGAATTTAAATAAATCTTGATTTAAACCATTTAATGAAACTCGTAATCTTGTTTTATCTCCAAATAATTTAATTTTTACAACATTATAGTTTTTAGCTGCTTTAAATATTATTTGTAGTGTGGAGGAATTTAAACTCCGTTCAGTATAAGGTAATTCCAAAATAGGGTTTTCAACATTGCTATGAATTGTATCATCTGTTTCTTGTTCCTCTTTATTTTCATTTGGTTTCCTTATTGTAATATCGCTATGAATTATGACGTTTTTGGGATTTATCTCAATTAAATCATCATCATTTAAAATTGCTAATTCTTCATTTAGATTTTCTTTGACTAGTGTAGGAGGTTCTTCATCCGAATCATTATAAGCTTCTTCTTGTAAAATTTTTAAGCATTCATCTAATTCTTCATTTGTAATTTGATTGGCTAATGACAATATATCATCTTCTATTCCGTTTATTTCTATGAAATCATTGTTAATATTTTCTGGTGATATTTGCTCATCTGCATTTAAAATAACTCGACTTAATGCATCTGCATTATTTAATGAAGCTTCTCTGTATTTAATTTCATAATCAAATTCTTCAAGTTTTATTCGCCAACGCATAAGTCGTGAATTTGGTTCTTTTAATGAGAATAGCCACGTTAAAGGTTTATGGTCTGTATAAATTGTGAATTTTCTTCCATAAAGGTAAGGTCTGAAGTGTTTACATGACCACACAATGGCTAATAATTCTTTTTCTATTGTACTGTATCTAGTTCCTGTTTCTGTGAGAGTTTTACTTGCAAAGGCAACAGGAAGATCGTTTGGTGGATCACCTTGTGATAAAACTGAACCTATCGCATAACCTGATGCATCTGTAGTAAGTACAAAAGGTTTTTCAAAATCTGGATATTTTAATATTGGATAATTCAATAGAATTCTTTTACATATTTCGAATGCTTCGATGTATTTAGAATCCTCGATATTTATTTTAGATCCTTTTTTTAAACATGTTGTTAATGGTTTAGTTATTTTTGCAAAATTAGGGATGAATTTTCTGTAATATCCTACAAGTCCTAAGAAAGATTTTATTTCTTTCTGATTTGTTGGAATTGGGAAGTTAGAAATTGCTTTTAATTTATTATTATTGGGTTTAATTCCTTCTGGTGAAATAGTATGTCCTAGAAATTCAATCTCTGTTTTAAAGAAATGACATTTGTCAAGTTGAATTTTTAATTTATCTTTTCTGAACACTTCTAAAATATTATGTGTGAGATATTGATATCATCTGAATTAGACAGAGATAGATTGTGGAAACCTGTATATAGAAGTCAGTATTAAAACGATATCGAAAGCATCTGGACGTATATTAATAACCCGCACTACAAATACCAATAACTAAAATATTACATGGCGCAGTCGTTTTTTCAAGTGAAAATATGAACATGAATTCACAAAATAATAGTGTTAAAGTGCCTTCCGAAATGGATTTTGATGGAAACCTTGCAGAATCATGGAAATTCTTCAACCAAAAATTTAATCTGTATCTGATAGCGTCAAAAAGCAGTGATGAATCAGAGGAATTCAAATGTGCTCTTTTGCTAAGTGTTATAGGTGACAAAGGTTTACGTATATATAATACATTGCAATTTTCAAAGGAAGAAGATAAGAACAAATATTCGAAAGTTCTAGAACAATTCGAATCGTATTTCCTACCAGCAAAAAATGTTACGTTCGAGCGTCACCTGTTCTTCAGCTGCGACATGAAAACAAACGAATCGATTGATGATTATGTTACACAGCTACGCGAAAGAAGTGCAACATGTGAATTTGGTAATTTAACTGATAGTTTGATCAGAGATCGACTTATACAGGGGATCAAAAATACTACTGTGAAAGACACATTACTTCGTACGAAAGATCTCGATTTATCGAAGGCGATTGAAATTTGTAAATCAGCCGAAACTACGCAAAAACAACTAAAAGAATTGTGCAGAGGTCAAACCTCCCGAGAAGAAAATATGAATGAAGTTTTGGGAATAAATTACAATAGGAAGAAGGCAGAACAAAAATTTGACATGGATAATCGAAAAAATCAAGGGAATTGGAATGGTCAAAGACGTCAAGAACTCGAGAGTTTCAAGAAAGGATGGAATGATAGAAGACAAAGTGAAGGAAGAAACAAGAGTGAGAGTTACCAGCATCATCAACCCAATCGAGGAGATGGTTACAATTGCTCTAGATGCGGATGCAAACATGGAAAAGAATGGAAGTCCTGCGAAGCACTTGGTAAAAAGTGTGATTTTTGTGGTAAAATGAATCATTTCTCGAGATTTTGTAAGTACAAAAACAATAATGTGAAAGTGAATGCTATTGAATGCGAGGATAATTTGAAATTTGATAATTTATTCATAGGTACATTAATAAATGGTTCTATTAAAAGTTGGAATGCCGACATATATGTACAGGGGGTCATGATAACATTTAAAATTGACTCTGGTGCCCAAGCCAATTGTTTATCTTATGAAATTTATAGTAAGCATTTTAAAAGTAATGAATTATTTACCACAAATAATAGTAAATTGACCACATATTCAGGTGAAAATTCAGAAATAGTGGGAAAAGTAAGATTGAAGTGTTTGTTCAGAAACAATTCTCATAGTTTGACATTTTATGTTACAAAATGTAATGGTCCACCAATTTTAGGATTGGAAGCTATAGAAATCATGGGTATTGCTAAAATGGTTGGAGTAGTGGAGAGAGAGGACCTAACTGAAGGATTTTCTGATGTTTTTCAAGGAATAGGAAAAATGCCTGGAAAATATTCGATCAAAATAGATTCTTCTGTACAACCTGCCATACATGCTGCGAGAAAATTTCCACATGGTATTTTAACGAAACTCAAAAGTAAGTTAGATGATTTGGAAAATAAGGAAATTATTATAAAAGATAATAAACCAACTGAATGGGTTAACTCATTGGTAGTTGTAGGCAAAAAAGGGGGTGATTTTAGAATTTGCATGGACCCATCCCAGTTGAATAATGCTATAAAACGTGAACATTTTTATATCCCAACATTTGAGGATATTGTAACAAAATTACGAGGTTCTAAATATTTTTCAGTCCTTGATGTAGCAAATGGTTTTTGGACTGTCGAATTAGATGAGAAAAGTTCGAAATTATGTACTTTCAATACTCCTTTCGGTCGCTATAGATATTTGAGACTCCCATTCGGTGTAAAATGCGCTAGTGAAGTTTATCAAAGAAAAATGTCCGAAATCTTTGAGGGAATGGAAGGTATTCAAATCTACATAGATGATTTACTAGTTTATGGAAAAAATAAAAAAGAACACGATGATAGAGTAAAATTAGTTTTAATGAAAGCTAGGGAAGCAAATTTGAAATTTAACCGAGAAAAATGTAAATTTGGTCTAAGTGAAATCAGATACATGGGTCATATTATTAGTTCAGAAGGTATTCGACCTGATGATGAAAAGTTAAAGTCATTAAATCATATCCAGAACCGAATGATGTTAAATCATTACAGAGATTTTTGGGGATAGTGAATTATCTCAATAGATTCATTCCGAATGTAGCAGAAATCACTGCACCGCTTAGGTTATTGCTCAAAAAAGGAACTGTTTTCATATGGGATTGCAAACAAAAAGAAGCATTCGAAAAATTAAAGCAATTAATAACTTTTCCACCTGTTATTAGCTTTCATGACACCAACTCACCATTGTTGTTGACAGTAGATGCTTCTCAATATGGTTGTGGTGCTGCTCTTCTTCAAAATGGGAAACCTATCGCATTTGCCTCCAAATCTTTCACAGCTACTCAAACATATGCGCAAATAGAAAAAGAACTTTTCGCAATTGTTCATGGCTGTAAAGCTTTTCATCAATATATTTATGGTAAAACAGTAACAGTAGAGACAGATCATAAGCCACTGTTAGGAATTTTTAAAAAGCCATTAAGTGAGTGTCCCAGTAGGATTCAAAGAATGTTACTGGACATTCAATTATATGATTTAAAATTTGTTTATAGACCAGGTAGAGAGATGTACATTGCGGACGCACTCTCAAGAATTATTATCCCAAAAACATGTGAAAGTAACGTACAATTAGAATATGATGCGCAAATAAATTTCGTTCGAAAATATATACCTATGAGTTTTAAAATGCAAGGAATTTTCAAAAAGGAATATCAGACTGATGAGGAACTAAAAGTTGTCATTAAATATGTTAGAGAGGGTTGGCCGAATAATAAACAAAAGTGTCACATGCTCGCTAGATCATATTGGAATTTCCGAAGTGATCTGGTTATCATAGATGATATTTTATTCAAGGGTTTAGCGGTTGTTATACCAAAAAATCTTCGTAATCTCATCTTGCAAAAATTACACTATGGTCATCTAGGCATAACAAAAACAAAGTTAAAAGCTAGAGATACGGTTTTTTGGCCAGGAATTTCTCGTAACATAGAAGACAAGGTACAATCATGTGAAGCATGCATGAGATTTTCAAAAGAGAATCCAAGGCAACCACTCTCTCCACACCAGATTCCACACCTACCATGGGAAAAAATATGTGCTGATATATTTGAACTTGAAGGTGGACGATATCTAATCGTTGTTGATTATTTTTCGAAATTTTTTGAAGTGTTTCAATTGAATTCTACGTCGTCTGTCACAATAATCAATATTTTCAAAAATATTTTTTCCAGATATGGAATACCTTTGGAATTATTCACTGATAACGGTCCTCAATTTGAAAGTAACTTATTCAAAACTTTCGCGAAAACATATGGTTTCATTCACTCTACTTCACGTCCTTTATACGCTCAATCGAATGGCATGATAGAACGTACCATACAAACTATAAAAAACACAATAAAAAAATGTATTTTCAGTCAAAATGACATAAATTTAGCTCTTTTAGAAATAAGAAATTGTCCAATTAGTAAAAATATTTTATCTCCATCTGAATTGTTCTTTGGTAGGAAAACTAGGGGTTTATTACCAATTCAATACAAGAGTCTCAAGCCTAAAAATATCAATTATAAAAAACAGAAAGAGTATTTATCTAAAAGACAATCAACTCAGCAATATTATTTCGATAGAGGTACAAGAAACTTGAAACCATTATATGAAAATGAAAATATTTACATTAGAGAAGATAAATTATGGATTCCTGGAAGAGTTTTAAAAGTTTTGCCTAATAGATCATACTTAGTTGAGAATTTAAGTTCAGGCAGCATAAAAAGAAGAAATAGAATGTTTTTAAAGTCAAGATATAATTTACAATGTTATTCAGAAGATCAATATCTTGATGTTACGGACGAAGAATGTTCAAAGGATAATATAGTTAAGAATGAATTAGTTAAGAATAAATTAGATAAGGATGAATTAGTTAAGGATCAATTAGTTAAGGATAAATAAGTTAAGGATCAATTAGTTAAGGATAAATTAGTTAGGGATGAAAATATTGTAAATATAGAGGAAGAATTGTCAGATACTATTTCTGATTCGTATTCTGATATTTCTGAAGATTCAGATACCGAACTGTCAAGAAAACCTGTAAATAAGAATAGAAAATCTATCGGTTTGAAAAGAAAAAGTTTGTACACTAAATATGGAAGAAAAATTAAAAAACCCGAAAGACTTCAAATGTAATTATTTATAAAGTTTTATATCTTTATAGAATTTTGTAGATAGATGTAAAAAGTAATTAAGAATATTCAACTCTTGAAAAGAAGGAAGATGTGAGATATTGATATCATCTGAATTAGACAGAGATAGATTGTGGAAACCTGTATATAGAAGTCAGTATTAAAACGATATCGAAAGCATCTGGACGTATATTAATAACCCGCACTACAAATACCAATAACTAAAATATTACATTATGTATATCAGCTAAGTGCTGTTCTATTGAATCTGAGAAAATTACTATATCATCCATGTATACGTAACATATTTTTCCAATAAAATCTTTTAAAACATTATTCATTGTTCTTTGAAACGTTGCTGGTGCATTTTTTAGACCAGACGGCATTCTTAAGAATTCGTAGTGTCCATTCTCTACTGTGAAGGCTGTTTTTTCAATTTAACTTTCATCTAATTCGATTTGATGAAAACCTGATGCTAGGTCAAGGGTTGTAAAATATTTTTTATTTCCTAATTTGTCTAATATGCTTTAAATCTGTGGTATTGGATATTTGTCATCAATTGTTTTATCATTAAGTTTTCTATAGTCAATTGCAATACGCCATTTTGTTTTTCCGGATAAGTCCTGTTTTTTAGGAACTATTACAACTGGAAAAGACCAAGGGGATATACTGGGTCTTATTATTTTTTTCTCTAACATATCTTTTATTTGATTCTGAACTTCTTCTCTGTAAATCTCTGTGTATCGATATATTTTACAATGAACTGGAATATCATCCGTTGTTCTGATTTTATGTTTTATTTTTCCTGAAAAATTTAATGGTTCACCTGGTAATTGTAAGACATCTCTATTTGTTTCAAGTTTTTTAGTTAATTGACTTTTTATCTTTGGTTGCAAATGGCTCAAATCTACTGGAATATCATTTCGTTTTTGACATACTTGTTGGAAATAAAAAGGTATTTGGCAATATTCATTAGCTAGTATTTGATTTTTAAAATCTAGTTTTAATTCGTATTTATTTAAGAAATCTGCTCCAATTAAACCATCATAGTTTTTATGGAATTTGTACAGAATAAAAGGGTGAAAATCATCTATTTGAAATTCTGAAAATAATGGTATTAATACTTTTTCGTCTGAAGTTTGACTTTTCATACATGCTGTGAGAACTGTACTTTCTTTGAAAATATTGTTGGGGAAATTATTATAAGCAAATTTTGGATCTATTAGACATACGGAACATCCACTGTCTATTAATAATTTACATTTTGGATATTTAAATTCGATATATGGTAATTGATTAGTATTATCTACTGTTTGATTAAGGTCAATGTTTCTTTTTCGGCAAATTTCTGAAAATTTCGTTTTGTTACCTCATTGGATACCTCTTCTTTATAATCACGTTGAGGTTTTTTCTTGTAATATTCGTTTCTTGGATTATTTGATTCTACATGTGTTACCTCTTCAAATGTGTAAGGCATTTGCGAATTGAAATTCTTTTTTTGAGTACCATTTTGATAGTTGGTATAATAATTAGGTTTTTTATAAAATTGATTACTACTTTGAACTGTCATTTTCTCAGGGGGTGTGAGAATTCGTCTATTTGGATTAGGCTTAAATACGTCGATTTGATTTTTCGAAGTACTTGGACCGAAAACCTGTTCATTTGTAGGGTAATGCGTTTTAACTGGACGCGTTACAAAATTAATTGGTTGTGAGGGAAATTTATTTTGCTGATTTTGAAATGCATGGTTATTATTATAATGTCGATTATTCGGAAAATAATTATTCCTTGGATTAAATTGATTATGGTTGTTGTAATTATTGAAAGGTTTCTGATTACTTTGGGGCGTGTGTCTTTTATCATTAAAATGTCTATTCATTTGTGATTTATAATGATCAAAGGGCTGCTGATAATAGTAAAAATCTTGTCTTATGAAAGTAACCATTTGATTATAATCCATTATATTATGGCCTCTAAGTGCTGTTTGTAAATCAGAATTTAAGTTGTATAACAGAACGCGAGTTGCTACGCGAGACGCGATGTTTTTCTCTTGATCCTTTTCTATAGTAGGCAAATCTGATAATTCGACCTGCGAATCGTATTTGTTTTTCATCTCGACAATTCTTTCGAGAAACTGTAAATCATTTCCGTGTTTCTTTTTTCTCGCATTTTGTAATTCCCAAAACAATACTGTTAAACTTATTTTTTCTTCAAATCGTATTTTAAGGAAATTTTTTAAATCGTTCCAATTTTGAGTAATGCGTTCATTACTACTTACTGCTTCACTTGGTGTTCCCGATAGTTTGCTTTTTATCGTATCTATTATTAACTCATTTAACAATGCATCTGTTGACTTAAATCGGTCATGGAATTTTTCACAATGATTAATGAATCTCGTAAGATAAGCAGGATTGCCATCGAACGGTAAAATCGGTTTTGATAATAAATCTATCGCTTTAATGCTATCAAAAAGGGCACTATCAATTGAAGTCATTTTCTGAATCGATTTGCGCTTATTTTCTTTACAAAAATGTTTGATCGAAGTAATATTGACGGTTATTTATTTTTCAATTATCGGAAAGAACTATTATCGATCGGTTTTTATAGAATGAAAACCTAGAAAAAACTTTGATTTGATCGGTTTTTAAAGAATGAAAACCTAGGAAAAACTTTTACACAAGTTTTACGCTCAAAACTGTGGGGAAAAAGATTGAACTAACTTTGGGCCAGGTTAGATGAAAACTGGGAGAATAAATTCGATAGAATTGGCTCTATCACCGTTGTAGACGTTCTGGAAGTCGTCAATCGATCGGGCTTCTGATTTCACCGATGTTCTTTGGATATGCTCAACAGTTGAAACTGACAGTCTTTTGAAGATTCGATGTGATGCACTTTTTATTTGATACACTTTTCACTTTCCTCTCAATTTGACTGGCAATATCCCATCCTCGTCGCCAATTATGTTTTTCGGTTTGGAAACCAAGTTTTTAAAAACAAAACTTTTATTAGAACGCACGGTACATGAGAAGCACAACTATGTATTGATGAATAGATTCTGAATGGCTCGATACAATTCAATTTCCTATATAGAATTATAAAGGCATTTTCACAATCTAAAAATAAACGTATGGTGATATATTCTCATGATTTCCTGTTGACAAATTCTATCTATTAAATATAGAAGTCCGATTACATAACTATATTTATACGTTCACTGGCCAGTTTTGGTCGACAATCAACTATCGAAGAAGAAATCTGAGATGGAGGAGTTTGTATTCTTGGTCCAACCTCTTCATGTGCACGTTATAAATTTTCTATTTCATCCACGAAATCTGGTTGGCGATTCAACGAAGACGAAGCCTGAGACAGAGGTGTTGATGTCGGTCCTACAAATGAAGCAGACTCAGATGGTTCGTGAGGAATTGGTTTGCGTAGTGCGATATCTGATATGAGGAAAATAGTATCGGGCAAAACATTTGGATTTAGTGGATAAATCCCGCTTCCTTTAAAGCCACCAATTGCGTTGGAAAAAGGAGCTGCGCGAGTCCAGGCATTGTAACGACTGATCTTTTTGTTAGGGTTTGTTCGCATAAAATGATTGGTTTCATGGTTGAAATACTTTTTCAATGGTCCAAAAAATGATTTGTCTAACGGTTGTAGAGCTGAAGTTGTGTGGTTGGGTAAACACAATAAAATTATATCGTTATCAATAGCAGCTTGCAGCATGTCTGGCGCAGATGAATGTGATGCGTGTCCGTCTAATACAGGGGTTCCCAAACTGGGGGGGGCGCCCCCTGGGGGGGCGTGGAGAAAGACCAGGTGGGGCGTGACACCCAAATTAAATAAATAAAAAAATTACAAAAATAATTTCCTCAAACCTTAAAAAAAGTCTTTCTAAGTTTTCATAATTGTTTTTTTAAAGTTTTAATGAAGTCAAAGAAGGCTACAGTTTTTAAAACTACAAAACACTCAAGAGTTCAAGGTTCTCAAAACCGTCCCCCTCCATAGCAGTTACTGTCAGACGCAACGGCCGTGTGTACCGATACCTCCGTTTGGCTTGGCGTGAGTGCGAGTGTCCCCGCACCCCTCCACCCCCACCCCCGCCGCAACTTCAGTCCAATGTCAATAACCTTGCAGTTTGTTCAGTGCTTGCGTTGTAACTAGTCTTTCCATGAAATATCAGTCAGCGTGTTTGCTGTATTGTGGGTGTTCTATAATTGCTGCGACGTTTGAATTGGAGTAATTGTTTTTGTGTTGTGTGAGTTCTGTGTGAAGCTGAATCAGAGAAGATGACCACGGCAAAGAAACGCAAGTATATTGACGATTATATTCAATATGGATTTATTTCCTTGCTTAAAGATAATGTTGATCACCCTCAGTGCGTTATTTGCTATGAAGTATTAAGCGATGACGCGATGAGGCCTAATCGTCTTCTGAGACATTTGTCAACCAAACATGCCTCTTTAAAGGACAAACTTAAAGAGTTTTTCGCTGCAAAATCTCAGAATTTAAGGCGCATGAAGTTAGATAGCACTGGATCTGCTGCTCAGTCATCTCTAAAAGTGCTTCAAGCTTCCTATGAATTATCTCTTCTTATTGCTAAGGAAAAGAAAAGTCACACTATTGGTGAAACGCTTGTTAAACCGTGCCTTTTAAAAGCAGCCGATGTTGTCCTTGGAACTGATAGTAGGCGAAAGCTATCACAAATACCTCTTTCAGACAACACCGTAAAACGCCGAATTGATGATATGGCCGAGGATATATAAAACCAGGTGGTTGATGCAATAAAAAATTCCCTGTTTTTTGCTATCCAGCTTGACGAGAGTACAGACATAGCACAATGTTCTCATTTGATTGTATATGTTCGTTACATTGAGAATGAAAGAATGAAGGATGAACTGATGTTTTCTACTGAGCTGGTGATCACTACTAAAGCTGTAGATGTGATGAAAGCAGTATCAGACTTTTTTGAGAAACACAAACTTTCTTGGCAAAAACTTATTGGTGTATGCACAGATGGTGCTCCTTCAATGCTCGGTTCTCGCTCAGGCTTTATGCAGTTGGTCAAAAAGAGGAATGCTGACGTGGTTGGGATCCATTGTTTTATTCACCGCCAAGCCTTGGCAGCAAAAACGCTTCCCAACGAACTCAATGCTGTTTTAATGCTATGTATTAAAGTAGTCAACTACGTAAAGAACAGTGCATTAAATACTCGACTGTTTAAAATTCTTTGTGAAGATTTTGGAAGTGACCACAAAACCCTGCTATTTCATACAGAAGTACGATGGCTATCCAAAGGCAATATGTTGGGAAGACTATTTGAGCTCCGTGATGAAGTGATTACGTTTTTGGCACTGCAGAAACAAAACGAGCTTAGTGCAGAGTTTAAAAAACCCAGTAACCAAGTGATTTTGGCCTATTTATCAGGTTTTTTATGACACGTTAAACAATCTAAACTTGAAACTGCAAGGTGCAGACTCAAATATAGTAACACATCGGGATGCCATCAAGATGTACGTTGAGAAACTACAACTTTGGATACGTAAAGTGTCAATGAACCCCAGCAACTATCCAAGTTTCAGCAAAGTAGTGTCAGTCTCAGAAGAAGCATGCTTTGTGGACGTTTTTGAACGACCGCGTTTGAAAAACTTGATAATTGACCATTTGAAGAACCTCAAGGAGGAGTTCAGCGGGTACTTTCCTAACTTGTCAGAGGAGTTTTTCAGCTCGCGCCTGGCTGTTCTGACGAACCAATCACAGAACTGGGCACGATTCGGAAAGTCCCGAGGCAGCAAATTTTGTACCCGTTGTTTTTTAAACGGGTAGAGGTTGTTGTCATGCAGGATGTGCCAGACAATGGACTGACTCGTCCCCACCTCAGCTGCAATCGCCCTTGTGCTAGTCGAGGGGTTCTGCTCAACTCGAGCCAGCACCTCCTCCTCTACGGCGTACCGGACAGGTCGCGCGCGGCCCGCGTCAGGATTGCCCTGCGACAAATCAACATTTTCCCGTCATTTGCTGTTGAACATAGAGATTCACGGCTTGACTTGATATTCAAGCTACTTGACCTGACTTGACTTGAAATCAAGTCAAGTTCAATTCAAGTTGTAGTTTTTCAATCTCAAGTCAAGTCAAGTGTTCATTTATCAAGTACTTGAAAGATCAAGTACTTCTATCAAGCTACTTGATTTTTAACAGTTTTATAAATGATGAAATTGATGAGAATGAACGTTGCGAAAAACACTTTTAATTATGAAACTTATTGTATAAAAGAACCAAAAATATGAACTATTTTAAAATTGATACACAAATTAAATCTCTATAACATAAACGTAAAAACTACAAGATAAAAAAAATTCAAAATATTGATAAAAATTGTTTCTTAATATTGAGAAGCCTCCAAGCACTGTTTTATTTCATCATTTTCCATCCAGGATTTAAGGCACATGAGGCATCACCTCGCCTGGATTTCTCACCTAATCTATTGCGGGTTTTTGTAATGGTCAGAGCAGCTCTTGAGAACTTTCTTTCAACAGGAGCTGAAGATGCTGGAGTTGATAAAAAATCTTTGGCCATTTTGGCCAAATTTGGGCAAATGTTTTCGTGCCTCTTCGACCATTCTAATATATCTTCAGAACTGTTAGCACGTGGTTCAGACAAGAATTTGTCTATTTCATAACGCCAAGCCATTTCATTTGTTCGATTCACAGGAGATTTCTCGAATAAACTCAGGAGATCGATGTCAAACTCACTGTATTTATCCTTTGATGATGAAGATGATGCTGTTGTGCTCTGTAGATCTGGCTGAGAATATTTTGATTTGAAAATTTCTTCAAAGTGTTTGACAGCTTCCTTTTCCAAGTCTTTTCCCCAACTTGTATTGGAGAATGTTTCCACTTTATGCCGGGGATCTAAGATTAATACAACACAGTACATCCAGTTGGTTCTTTGGTAATGCTTGATGATTTTTTCTTTAGCCGCTTGAATACTGTCGATAAATTTTTCATCAGTCTCATTTCTACTTGGATTGTTATCGAATTCATTAGCCCATTGTTCTAGCTTATCCAGGAGCATATTTATAACAATTATCACCATCGGAAGTGTGCAATATGTTTCACCCTCTAATGTTTTGGAAATTGTCATGAAACTGTTTAGATATTTGCAAACTCGATCTAGTATCGACCACTCCGTGTCTGTAGGCTTCAAATTTTTCATATTTTCTGTATTATCACAAAGAATGTTTATAGATTTCTTCATATTGAGGCCCCATCGCAGCATATCCAAAGTTGAATTCCATCTTGTAATCACATATAATTTTGGCATAGCCATTGTTAAATTCAAAGTAGTGCAAAATTTTTCGAAATCATTGCGCAGATTTTCAGAATTTTTTAACTTCTTTCCAAGGCAATGAATTTTTTTATTGGAGATAGTGAATTTAGATCTCCAGTTATCTCATCACTGTCCGATAGGGTTGCATCTGTCTCTGTCTCTTGAAACTCAGAATTTGAATCAAGTATTTTTATAAAATCTCTTGCCCCCAAATTTAAAATATGCGCAAAACATACGAAGTGACTATTTTTAGGGTCAATGTCGGAAATAAAGCAGGTAAGCTCATTCATAAATGTAAAATTGCTGTTTGCATTGTCGGTTGTAATTCCTTGCACAGAATTTGTCAAATCGAAGAATTCCAATGTATCAGCAAAAAGCTTTGCTATCCATCTGCCAGTATGTTGTCCATGCGCCGAAACAAAATCCAAGAGGATGGCTTGCAGTTTCCAATTATTATCAATGAAATGAGCAGTAATTCCATAGTATCCTTTCATACTAAAAGAAGACCAACCATCTGTTGTGAATGAGATTTTTGATTTATATTTCTTGAGTAAACTTTTGAGAGTATTCTGTGCTGACCCGAACATTTTCATTGCCAAAGAATTTGTTTTATTTCTACCAGGCAAAATTGCGTTAGAATTTAGGTACTTATAAAGTTCTAAACTTATTTCGTCCTCGAAAAAATTGAACGGTACCATATACTCCACAAGTAGCTTTTCAAACTCATCTTGTTGGAAATGCTGAAAATGTAGGAAAAATCGAATTAATATATAAATATATTGATGTTTTTACAAATTATAATTTTTAAAAAGTAGTAATAAGTAGTTTTTGCTTCAAGAAGGTAATATCTACGACCACATGACCCGAAAATAACAAAATTCGCACTATTTGATTGTTTATATACTACTAAATTTCACACGTCCGCAAAAATATTTACATACATGTGGGAAAAAAAACATATTCGCACATGTGTGGAAAGTAATGTTGATATCGAAATTTTTTCCACACACGTGCAGAAAATGAATAGTAAAAATTGGAGAAATTTATACAAATCTCGAAGAAATTTTATTGTGTTCGTAGAAAAAATAGTGAACACAACTAGTAAGAAAGTAACTTTCTTACACTCGTGAGATTTTCTCATTCAGCTATCACCACGATCAACAACACTCTTACCGGTGTGAAATGTATCACCTTTTACACTGGTTGTGTAATATACTATTATGTGAAACTTTTCCAGCGTTCAGCGATTATCTGCCTAAAGGCTGTTTTCTGTGGGATTTGCATTGTTTGGTTGCAAATTCCTCTACACAGTGGCATATAAGCAGCAGCGAAGTCTATGCAATCTGAATATATTGAATATGTTCTACACCTGCTTTTGAAGAAAATAGATAATAGAAAATAACTCACCCTTTCATTTGTATTACTGCCATTAACACTTAGCCAACTTAAAATCGTACTTTCCTCATTGGTATTGGTGCTTGCAGAGGAACTTGCGCGGGAAGTCGAATGTTGCAATTTCCCAAAAGTTTGTTCATAGACTTTAGTATGTTCCACAATTTTTCATTTTTAGTACGGCGGGTTTCGTTGTGCAAAGCGTGCATTTCCCTTGCTTATCAATCTTTTTCGTACTTTTCGGATCTTGTTCAACTATGAAATAATCCGTGACTTTTTTCTTTCCATTAGTCTTAGTTTTTTTGTGTGCCGGCTCTTGCACACGTTCACGATCTTTGGATTGAGAAGTATTTTCCTCTAACACATATTCTGACTCGCTGGTTTCTGATTCCATTATTCCCGATGAATTACTCATTTTTTTCTGCAGAGCACAGGTTTAAACACTTATGTAATTTTGTGATGAAACAAGTCACACACTTGAACAAAACTACCAGTCACCAAGGGCTTGTATGTATGCATTATACGCAAGACTGCGCGATTGATTCAGTCAGCTCGGAGCTCGGGGAACCCCCGTATTTTGTCTAAACGCGAGCGGGCTTGCAGAACTATACGCCGTGCGTATCAAGATCAAGTAATATCAAGTAGCTTGATTTCAAGTCAAGTAATAAATATCTTAAATCAAGTCAGGTCAAGTATGTAAATTGCCACGAACTTGATTTTCAAATTAAGTCAATCACTTTGTTAAAATATCAAGCTGCTTGACTTGATGAATCTCTAGTTGAACATGACCCGTTAAAATTAAACTGATTTTCGAATGTGTACTCACATTGAAAGCCCCTCTCTCCCGCAGACGCCTGTCCACGCCGAGGAAAAAACGTGCGCAGGGTATGTTTCTTTGGGGAAAACGATTGGTGTAAATTCGCCGCGCTGCAGTGGCATTGCCTCTTGCCTCACCTAAGGCCAAGTGCATGTCAGACAGCTCCGGCCATGTAAATTGCGCCATTGAATCACCCACCGCGATGTAAACAAACATGCATCGCACGCACTCCTATGGCTGCATCCGAGGCAACCAGCATCCAGTAGCGGTGCATGCGTGACACGCTGCCGAATGCGTTCACCCCGGCCGGCCAGTTGGGTTGCCTACCTCTGAGGCGCAATCTGTAATCGCCGATAACTCCGAAACCGAGGGTTTTAGAACCCGGGTTCCAAATCTCAAAATGCTTAGTTTGTTCATCTCTATCAGCCCCCAAAATATTTTTCTCTCGAAAAAAATCACCCGGTATGAATATGGATGTATAATTTAATAACCTGTGTACTGATATAACAAAAATTGTATGGAACTAATTACTACTTGTAAAGTTATGAAGCTGTAAATACTTACCTAAAAAAAGTCCGAGCTGTTTGACACGTTTGCCGTGAAGATTATTGCACACACGAGCGATACTCGTCTACTTTGCACGACGCACTTGCGGGGACTGAGGTGTGTGGCGTCTGCGCTCCCGTTTCAACTTATTAAATGATAAGTAGCTATTTCGGAAATATGAGTTTTAGAAGACGAGGCACCTATCCCACTGCGGCATCTATCCCGGTTTTACCCTAATTTAAAATTTGCAACTTAAGAAGGTCCCTTTCTGCAATTTTTTTTTCTTTTTCTATTTCGTGGATTTCCTTGTTTCGTAGGTTTTCCTCCTCTGATCTAGCAATTGTTGTTTGTATTAACCGCAACTTTTCTTCCGTCAATCTCGTCGCTAAATTACAACTAAGAATTGGTCTTCTCCTCCTTAGATTTCCTGCTTGTCTTTCCCTGTCGACCGTACGACTAGTACTGGGAGTTACTCCTGTTTGTCTTTTGTGTTCGATTGTTCCTGGCAAGGAAATGGCTGCTCCTTCACTCTGGAACAACATTTTCCGTTAAATCGATATTGATAATTAGTGATGGGCAATACTGCGATTTCTCTGTCACCGTTCCAACCCGTGACAGCTGTGTCACGGCGACAAATACTGGTGATTTTTTGTCACAGCTCCGATGCGACCGCGGAACGGTTGTTTACTAGATTCCGCACCAAGGTATCATTTATCGGCTTCGCTGTGACGATGTTACATTAGGGATATTTATATTTCATATAAATGCAGGATAGCTATTTTCTTCTGCCTTTTCTTGTCGGTCCATGTAGAAACAGGTCACTGTTTTTTTCTCTTTCATAATCTTCTTTTTTATTTTGCTTATATAATTTCATTCTCGTGACTTCATGACTCGCTGGAGCGGTGTGGAGATCCTGAACACCTAACCCTGCAGCCACACGAATGCAGTTGACTGCAGGAAATGTTGTAGGGACTTATCAAAACCGTCATGTGGCTGGGTTATGTTATCTGGTCGGTCTCACGACCGCAGTCAAAGGGTAATAAATGAGATAAGCTCCTTGACTGCTTGTCTGGTCGACAGTACAGATCGAGCGCTCTGCATGGAAAAACGATATGCCATTTAAGCGTAGCGCCACAGCTGCGGCAACTTTTATGTCCATCCAAGAAAATATTCAACGTCGTACTGACGGTCGCTGATAACGACGACAGCCGAGCAGTGTGTGGCCGGTCGCGGCAGTGCAGGTGCAGGAGCAGCAGCAGTAGCAGAGGACTGTGTGTGGCTACGGCATAATGCAAAATGCTGGCGGAAAAAATGTCTGGTCGCTTTTTGTTGGTGTATCTGGGGTGCAATTCTGGGAAAGAGAAAGTGATCCATAATTGAAAGGGAAAAAAACTTTCGAACTGATTCATTCGGTCTCGTGACGTACGTGCTGCCGGCCTAATTCCAAACTAATAAAGGGATTCCGCCAAATACGAATTTTTGGTTCTATCATAAACGCCAAAAGCGTTTTTATTCTTTTGGTGACACATTTTTATCTTTTGAAGTTGAAAATAATTCTACCTTTCCTCACTCACTACACGTTTTTTACTCCGCAGCCACACGAACACAGTTGACTGCAGGAAATGTTATGAAAATCGGGTAATATGGTCTGGTCGGTCTCACGATCGCAGTCAAAGGGTAATAAATGAGATAAGCCCCCTTGACTGCTTGTCTGGTCGACAGTACAGATCGAGCGTTCATCAGGTAATAATTTGCACAATTCGTCACGCTGCGGCAACTTTTATATCTATCCAACTGAATATTCAACATCGTACTGGCGGTCGCTGATAACGACCGAAATAGATCCTCGCAGCAGCAGCATTAAGCTGGCCGTCCATTAGGTCGGTGGAGCGGTGAGCGCGGCGCGCAACCGGAATATCCGTTTGGAAGTTTCAGTAGAAACTTATGGGAGTCCGTCGACTAGGTCGGTATCGCAGAGCGGCGCAGGGCGGTCGAAAAATCTCCGCGCTGGAGATCTTTCGAGACTTCTGGAGCGCGGCGCGGCTCGCCGCCGTTCCGCTCTACCGACCCAGTGGACGGACGACGGAGCGGAATTATCGCAAATTTGGTCGTTCTCGACGTCATCTGTTTAGTCTAGACATGAAGATATTTGTCGATATGCGTGCACAATTCTTTATTCCAATAGATTCCTCCCTCTGTTCACTTGCATTTAATCTCGCGATGTTTTTTCTATTGATATTGTTACCCTTAAGTAATACTTCCATCAAATTTCTCCATAGAAATTATTAAACAGATCGCATCCACTACCCTCTTTCTTCCACAAACGAGCCCAACGGTTCAAGGGCCCTCAGGGGATAAAAGGAGCAGCGGTTCGGTGGAGAAAGCCAGTCGAGAACCAGTCGAGAACGAGAAAACTAACATTAGACGTCGTCGTTACCATCCACCGACTCCTGGCCAAGAAAACTCAACCAGTTCAGCGCTACGCCGACGGTCCGACAGCCTTCGCTTCCCGTCGCCCGTTCGCTTTCGATACTGCCGTCGCCTGGTCTTCTGCCGTGCCCAGCTGCCGAGAAACCAGGCCGTTGATACGATCCCTTGAGGGTGGAGTCCCGCTGCGAATTGTGGAAAGAGGGTACCTTTTCCCCGAGTACGATACTTCACCAAAGGGGTGGAGTTCCTCGGGAAGTTGTACGTTCAACTACCCTCTTTCTTCCACAAACGGGGCCCTCAGGGGATAAAAGGAGCAGCGGTTCGGTGGAGAAAGCCAGTCGAGAACCAGTCGAGAACGAGAAAACTAACATTAGACGTCGTCGTTACCATCCACCGACTCCTGGCCAAGAAAACTCAACCAGTTCAGCGCTACGCCGACGGTCCGACAGCCTTCGCTTCCCGTCGCCCGTTCGCTTTCGATACTGCCGTCGCCTGGTCTTCTGCCGTGCCCAGCTGCCGAGAAACCAGGCCGTTGATTTTCCGCCAGAGCTTCCTCCGACGAGCGAAGCCGTACCAACGTCGTGTGTTCCCCTTTTCGTTCGCCGTTCCGACCCGGAGCGCTACAACATCAGCGTCTTCGTTAATCGTCGCCGACTACCGTTTTCAGCCCTTTCGTTTTCTTTTCACGTTTGCTTTCGTATTCTCGTAATTATTTTCCAGACACCCAACGGCTGGCTCTACCATCTTCCGTTTCGACGTCGTTTTCCGGAGGGCGCATCCACCATTTCCAGTCGTGTTAGCCAAACTTCGGAATTCGACCAACCGCAAGCCGTTGGGAATTCGTCAAAACCGAACATCCCGTTGTTGCCAGTGGTGTTCCCGCAACCCATGGTAATAATATGGACACGCAGAATAAGGGTCCGCTTCACGAAATTGTGTAGTTGGCCTTTCAATTTCAGGCCTTAATAGCTGCCAAAGCTTAAAAAACATGTCTGGAGATATCCTGAAGTATTTAAAAAATTTTTTTTCGTCTTCAAGCAAATCGTCGAAAAGGTGGTGAAATTTGCCAAATTCTTTCCTTTTCATATTAATGTCATGAACCCATTTCCTCTTCTTTCGGACTTTTTCTTCTTCTTCAGCATCCGCCAAAGTAGCAAATAGAAAAACTTCATCGTAATGCGAACAACGATTCAACGATAACTGACGCGATAATTCGGTATATCGTTTTACCGACCTGGCCGCCCGCCCCACAATGGACGAACCTACACCTTTTGGCGGCGCGCCGCGCCGCGCCGACCCACCGACCTGATGGACGGCCAGCTTGATAGGACTCGTCTGGCTGCAGTATTAGATTAAAGCAATAATCAATCGCTACTCGCTATCGAAATATACAAACTCCTTACTTTGTATGAAACAAAGAATTTAGTATAGGCAGTTTTTTTATCTACCGGGCTATGGATTACACCATGAATGGGGCCTTTGTAGCCATTCGCAGCCACAGGCAGAATTTAATTCAATCATTTATTTGACACACACGAAAAGAGTACGTTCGTTTTGTCTTGCGTTTTTGATGGTGTTAGATCATTTAAAATGGATAAAAGAAGAAGATCAACGATGTGGCGCTTCTTTTCAACCAAGAGCGAGACTCATGCTGAATGCAATATTTGCAAGCAGCTCATCAGCTACAAGACTTCAACTTCAAATTTAAAGAAACACATGGACCGAAAACATCCGCTAATACAAATACCGACGTCGGTGTGTAAGAAAAATTTGCCGACTTCTTCAAGACCTATATTAGTGGCGTCAACATCACCAATTCCAACAGCTCCTTCGGTGAGTTCCGTAGATATAGATAATAGGATAACAGAATCGAAGGAGTTACGTCAGACGAAAATTTCATTCAAATCTAAAAAAATCAATCATCAAATGCATAAAAATATTGATGAAAGTTTAATGGGTTTATTCATTTTGGATTTTCAACCGTTTAGTATCGTTAAAGACGAGGGATTCCGACATTTCGTTAAAACAATAGAACGGTCCTACAATCTCCCGAGCAGAAAAACAATCTCCAAATCATTTTTACCAATGAAGTACGAACAAAAAATGCAACAAGTCAAGGAGTTGATTAAAACCGTTTCATACGTAACATTGACGACAGACTGTTGGACGTCAATTAAAACAGAATCCTATCTAGCTGTTACTATTCACTTCATTGATTCAAATTTCGACCTAAAATCTATTTTACTAGAATGTGAACAATTCAGTGAAACTCACACAAGTCAAAATCTTGCGTCGGAAATAAACAGAATAGTTGAGCATTGGGGTTTATTGGGAAACGTGATGCTGGCTATTTCGGATAATGCACCCAATATTCGCAAAGCTTTGTCGGAAATATTGAAATTTGACCATTTTGGTTGCTACGCACATTCCCTCAACCTTATTGTCCACAACAGCTTGAAGAATGGAGAATCCATTTTATCAAAAGTGCGATTGCTGGTTGGTCATTTCAAAAGAAGTACCACGGCGAACTCCAAATTGATGGAAATTCAGATGAAAAATGATAAATTGCCGAGGAATGTAGTACAAGATGTCGTAACAAGATGGAATTCGACATATTATATGGTCAAAAGAGTTCTCGAGCTGGAAGAAGACTTGCGGACTGCAATAGCTCTGCTTAACAATTCAAGGATCCCGACAATTTCTTTCGAAGAATGCGAATTTCTGAAAGATTTGAAGAAAATCTTGGAGCCAATGGAAGAGGCGACAAAACTTATTTGCGGCCAAAAATACGTCACATTATCTTCCATCATTCCCTTATCCAAAAGTTTGGAGGACGCATATAATGAAATGATGAACGAAACTTTCACACCTCTTGCAGACAAAATCTGCTACGAAATATTGTCAGGAATAAAGGAACGATTTAAAAATTTGGAAAGTTCAAAAACATTATTGGTTTCCACTTTCTTAGATCCCCGGTTCGAAACCCTCGTCTACAGTTCCCAGGAAATAGCTGAAAGTACCAAAACAACCGTATTGGAATATGTTCAGGAAGAAGTGAAAAAACTAAACCCAACATTCAACAAAAGCTGCAAAATGAATTAGGGGAAGCTAAAAGAATGGAAGAGAAAAAAGATAATCTTTTGGCACGTCACGTTAAAAAAGCAAAATTATCTGTGAAACATAACAAATTTTCTATCACTTCATCACCCAAAGCTTTGATAGAAATCCAGCGATACTTGGAAGAGGATTTGGTAGACAGCGAGGATGATCCATTGGAATGGTGGAAAAACAACGCCTACAATTACCCCTTCCTTTCGAAAGTTGTTTTGATTAAATTTGGAAGTGTTGCAACGTCTGTTCCATGTGAACGTGTTTTTTCGAAATCGGGATATCTCTTATCTGAAAGACGTTCCCGACTGTCATCGACCAAAGTCCGGGAACTTATGTTCCTAAATGCAAATGAAGACATTTGATTTGGGAGATATTTGTGTAATCTATCAACCATGATCTTTTCCCTATATGGGTACTCATGTACATTCTATTGAACTTTATTTCTTAATTTTCCCTATATTTGCGGTACTTTACGTTCCATTCATTTTTTTATGTATATATTATTGATAGTTTTTCATTATATTTTCATATCTATATTGTATTTTTCACTTCAATGTTCATTAATTTTTTAGCTAGCTTTATAATCTGCGTTCTAAAAATATTGTAGTAATAATTTCACAAAACGTATAAATATGTTCGTTGCAGATGCGTCATCGGACTCTTTTGTTTTTTATCACACGCATCTAACAGATTGTAAATTTTCATCTAACAACAGTGTTTCTATTGGAAAATATATCGCATATTTTTTATTATTATCATTATTATATATAATTCATTTGGTTCAAATCAATTCAGTGAAGTTGAGCATTCTTTCTTATAAAGCGAATACCGTTCCAATATAATATGGAACATGAAAGGATAATATGGAACAATGATAGTTCAAATGACTTTGAAAAGAAGAACCTATGCTGTAATGGCGACGAACGAAGCAACGAAAGATCTCCTCGTAGTTTTCCGAACAGCGATTTAAAGCCGACTACTGTACAGAAGCAGTGGCTCTCAAAATCACTGGCTTGACAATCGGAACGCAATCGATCATCGGCGACTTGTTCCGAGTAGTATAATACGCCTGAGTCTCGTCACCGTGACAAAAAAGCACGGCGACTTTTATAAATTTGGAACTGTTCCAACCCGTGACAAGATCGTATCAGTGACAAAGTCACCGACTGTGACATCACGACCCATCCCTATTGATAATCACCGCCATCAGTGACTTACTTCGTTATTGGAGGCCTCGCTAATTTGATTACTTACAATCTCCACAGCTATAAAGAAATATGAAAATAAATGTATTGTTTTTTTGGTAATAGTATTTTACTTACAAGGAAATTGAGGTGTGTCTTGGATATTTTTTGCCACCGCACCCTCAAATTGATCATTTGTTTCGTCCACTATTGAAATGTCGAAACATTTATAGTATCTTATTAAGAAACACTAACGAAATAATACTTAAAGAACATGAAAATTCCATTCTATCCCCATCGAAATTATGGGAAAGTCCCATTCCCGATGGTCCTAACACATCCAATATCTTTAAATGAACTCCAGTCGGATCACCATCCGTTTTTCTGGGTCCTCCTCCTGGAAATTTAAGTGGTGCAACATATAAAAACGAGCAGCGAACATGGTATGTACATCAACTTGAGCAAAAGAATTATAGGATACTTATCAGTTGCTGAAACATAAGTATTTAATTGAATAATTTTGAAAAAGAACAAAGGTACTGCGAGTAGCCTTTCTTACATGATCGTTTTCTGATCGTGAAGATCAAAAAATTTACAAACGCGGCAAAGCGTCTTCAACGGGGAAATGAAAGCAAAAAAAAATTATTTTTTCATTCGGGTCTTTTTGATATTCACGTCGTCTTAACGATAAACATCGATTTTAAAAATACACACGACAAAATTTTTCTGCTTTCATGAATAATTTATGTATAATTCCTACAACAGTTTAAAGTTGACATACACATATTGTTCGAATATCATTTGTAGATAAAGAAAGATACTAACCTGTTGCAAAAGTCTCCCTCCTTTCGTTTGCTTTCGCTTTTCGGGCACTTTTCTTCAATTTGTCCCACAAGTTTTTTAAATTTTCCTCCGTCCGAAGACAAAAGCTGGATGAACTATTAAATTCTGCGCACAATTCGCCCCAAGCTTTAATTTTTTCGGCTCTCGTAATTCCGTCCTTTTGTTTGTTTTCTATCACTCCCTTATACTTGGGGAGGAGAACTTCAACAAATAAGTTAATTTCCGAATCTCAAAAATTTTTTGAACGTTTTCTCTTTTCGACATTCATTTTCAAATAAACTTTCGGAATGTATAACGATCACGCAATACGACTAAAAACCGAATGAAGTTTTTGGTCGACGTTCTTGTATTATAGGGAAGCATGTGGGAAAGAAAAGGCCTTCTGTTTAATATCTAAACCTAAAATTCAATTAACTCGATACGCTTTTCAGGGCCGTATCCGCTCTCAGAAGGTTTCCCATAGCCGAAGAGGTCAATTCTGCCGAATATGCCAACATTGTACGTTTAGTTATCCCCGCAGTTCTTATCTTGAATTTAAGCGTGGTGAAAGACGTTTCCCGTACCATCGATGTAGGGTCGGTCGGTAAAACTAGCTACTCGGTAATTGCCGAAACGATAAAGCGATCGTGGTGAAAGACGGCATTACCCACGAAAAATGATCGCTAACAGCCCTTAGGTTAGGCCCGTCGCATACTGAACCGCCGAGTCGCGAGATTTGTGCCGAAAGGAATGTCAAAGGAAACGGGGGCGATGTTGCGACTCCGACAAAAAATATCCCAACCGCTTGCGACACGCTCGATGCTCGATTCGTCCCAAGCGCGATTTTGGTCATAAAATTTAATTATCTTGTTGAAAGACGAGGGTGAGCGCGAGCCCAACTGCCGTATAGATATGGGATTCCAATAAATAACTCTGATCGGGGCGAGAGATTATTTCAAATTTTTGCACTTACGATCGTTCTCATTTTAAAAATTTGTAATTATGACTCCGTTGCATATTCATACATTGAATTCGTAGGCATTATCGAGTTTTGAAGTTGGTTTGTCTATTGAAAATCAAATACATATAGGTATATACATATAGCTATACAAAAATATTACATGCAAACATAAAAGATGGTAAAAAATAACTCACTTATTTAGGATCCAACATGTTAAGGACGAAGGATTGTCGTCTTTCGTAACAATTAGAAACCAAGTGGTTCAAAACACGTTTCGGCCCACTGCACCCCTGGCCTCGTCAGTACAACGGAGGTGCAGCTTGTTGCATACGCGTTTTACATCTGCATGCACGTTCACAATTGTGACTGATATTAAATTAAGAGGAATGAAACAGTGTTGACAGAAGTCAAAACTGTTTCGTGGCAACAAGCCATGGATATGAATTCAAAAATATTACATGCAAACATAAAAGATGGTAAAAAATAACTCACTTATTTAGGATCCAACATGTTAAGGACGAAGGATTGTCGTCTTTCGTAACAATTAGAAACCAAGTGGTTCAAAACACGTTCCGGCCCACTGCACCCCTGGCCTCGTCAGTACAACGGAGGTGCAGCTTGTTGCATACGCGTTTTACATCTGCATGCACGTTCACAATTGTGACTGATATTAAATTAAGAGGAATGAAACAGTGTTGACAGAAGTCAAAACTGTTTCGTGGCAACAAGCCATGGATATGAATTCAAAAATATTACATGCAAACATAAAAGATGGTAAAAAATAACTCACTTATTTAGGATCCAACATGTTAAGGACGAAGGATTGTCGTCTTTCGTAACAATTAGAAACCAAGTGGTTCAAAACACGTTTCGGCCCACTGCACCCCTGGCCTCGTCAGTACAACGGAGGTGCAGCTTGTACCTCCTTACGTGGCTTGTTGCCACGAAACAGTTTTGACTTCTGTCAACACTGTTTCATTCCTCTTAATTTAATATCAGTCACAATTGTGAACGTGCATGCAGATGTAAAACGCGTATGCAACAAGCTGCACCTCCGTTGTACTGACGAGGCCAGGGGTGCAGTGGGCCGAAACGTGTTTTGAACCACTTGGTTTCTAATTGTTACGAAAGACGACAATCCTTCGTCCTTAACATGTTGGATCCTAAATAAGTGAGTTATTTTTTACCATCTTTTATGTTTGCATGTAATATTTTTGAATTCATATCCATGGCTTGTTGCCACGAAACAGTTTTGACTTCTGTCAACACTGTTTCATTCCTCTTAATTTAATATCAGTCACAATTGTGAACGTGCATGCAGATGTAAAACGCGTATGCAACAAGCTGCACCTCCGTTGTACTGACGAGGCCAGGGGTGCAGTGGGCCGAAACGTGTTTTGAACCACTTGGTTTCTAATTGTTACGAAAGACGACAATCCTTCGTCCTTAACATGTTGGATCCTAAATAAGTGAGTTATTTTTTACCATCTTTTATGTTTGCATGTAATATTTTTGAATTCATATCCATGGCTTGTTGCCACGAAACAGTTTTGACTTCTGTCAACACTGTTTCATTCCTCTTCATATAGCTATATATAGGAAGTGATTATCAATGAAATTTTTCTTTTGAAAATCTCTGCTTGTGCTTCAGTTTCAAAACATATACATGAAGATGATTCCATCTTGGACCACTTTTGAAAACTGACTGCATACGGTACCCATTCGGATTTCTGACCTGAGCGTCACTATTTTACCCTAATAAATCCTGTCAAGTTTAATCGTTTTTATGTCATATAACGACTCCCAACTACTTCTGTAAACCTTTTCGGCACGAATCGCGCGACTCGGCGGTTCAGTATGCGACGGGCCTATAGGCCCCATACACATCGTTCTTTCACGACGATTTTACCCGACGGTCCTCCAAAATGGAACGAACGGTCGAGAAAACCGATGTGTATGGCCACATCGGGTCGTGATTGCCCGACGTTCAAAAATGTCAAATCGGTTCGAAATCCAACCGGCGGACCGACATCACGACGGGTAAACACGATGTGTATGGACTAAACCCGTCGTGTTTTCTCATAGGCGGCGCTTCCTATTTATGAAATAATTTGGGGTACTGACAAATCGATTTTGTGAATGCTGCCAGATTTGAAAAAAAATGTTTTATTAAACTAAGTGAATTAATTGCTTATCTTGATTATCTCTTAATCCATAATACCTATTTATATTCACTTATAATATCCGAATATGACGATTGGAAAGTAGCAGTGAGGCTAATCGATTGGCGTTTTTTCTTCTAATAAATCGGGTAACAAGTTTCAGTAACGAAAGTAAATGTTTTCATTCATCCGAAGACAGTTGAACCAATCGTTTCCCTCCAATTTGCTTCACAGCTGGAGCCGCCACTGCTATTAAGTGCGAAGGTTCCATCGCGAAAAATCGGTCACTTCTGGACCGATGTGTAGGTATGGGCGTTCATCGGTTTCGTTCCCTGTTCTGTCGGGTAAAATCGTCGTGAAAGAACGATGTGTATGGGGCCTATTAGGACGATTTAAATTAGTTACGTTTATTGCGTGCTGAGAGATTAATCTCATCGTTGATGCACGTGAGTGCGAGAAGGGAAGCCGACGAATTTTCGTTTATAAACATCAATGAGTGTTTAGGTTGGCCCGGACTTGGGCCGGTGGTACACCGGCGATCAACATCGGCAAACGGTCGGACTTTTCAAATGGGCACTTTACATTTGTCGCACATAAAAATTGTTTGACTGTGGCATTGTGGGCATCTTTTTCTAGATTCCGTCCTTTTTATGATGCGCAATTTTGTGGACGATGTCGGTGTTGAACCTGCGGCTCTCGCGGGTGGAAGTGGACGTGCTACGCGGTCGGTTTTCAAAAATCTCAAAGTTGTAAACGATTTGAACTGTAGTTGTGAGATCTTCGTTTCATTCACCTTGTTATAGAGTTTCCATCCATTCACCAATGCGCTATCAACTGTATTGATGAATAAAAGCTACCACCATTTTCTCGATTTTATATTTATCCGATAATTTGCAACCGCGTTATCGTGCAAGTCCACGCCACCCATATACCGATCATATAGTGATATTACATTCGGCTGTGGTATAGATATTTCTTTTCGTTGTTTTCTATCATATCTTTTTGTGGGAACAATTTGTTTACATTATTATGTGTAGTGATGACTGTCACGATTGAATTGTCGGTCCAGCGAACCAACGAGATTCCTGTGTTTTCGTGACAGTCAAATGAGCCCTGGCTTCTCTTTGACAATATTGTTGACGTTATCACTTGTTTCAAAGAAGGATAATCTTTCATAACTTTAGAAAACAGATCTAGTGAATGCAAATCTCGCGAGATTGGGCTCAAGCGAGATCTCGCGAGTTTATGAAAATCAATCTCGCGAGATGTCGGCAATTGCGAGATCTCGCGAGATTAGCAGTTTTGTGTTTGTTGTTATCAAATGATAACAATATTTGAATACATAAGGTACATTATAATAAAAAATATAAATATGTATTATAGAAATATTTATTCAAGACACTTTTTTCAAGACTTTTTTATGTATTATAATCATAGATGACGTAACGTAACTAACTAAATTTTTTAAATAAACTTAAGTAGTATGCTCTTACGCTTTTAGGTATTTATCTATCAAAAAACAATAAAATTAATTATATCGAACAAAACTTGAGTTTACTATTAAACTGAGATATTGTTATTAACAATTAAATAACAAACTACTCAGTGGAGTAGAACATCGAAAATAACAGATAACAAAATATACCAATTAAATGAAATATTTGTTCAATTAAAATCACAAATTTATTACAATTTAAGAATTATTTTGAAAATAGTTCCTTAAGAAGCACAAAATGTCTAAAGTGTCGTCTGCTAAACGGCTAAACGGCCAGCTGCTGAAAAGGCTCTTTCGGATTCAATGCTAGTTGGGACCACAGATCTCAGGCAGTTACTCACAAACTTTAATAGTTCGCCTTTTGATCCCCCGGACTCGTATAAATTCATTTCTTTTTTGATTAATGATTCAAGAGAATTTGTGGTTACTTTTCTGTTTCTGGGTTTTTGGAACGCAGCATTCAATGTTTCCTGTAGTTCTTCTTGCAATGAAATACTCTAGTGTATCTCAGAGAGAGATGATAATGGTTCATTATCGTCATCATCAGAATCAGATATATCATATGCTGTCGCAGCTGATGTTGATGCGATCGACAAAAGATTGATCAGACTTTGTCTGTGTCTGTGAGTTAGTCAGACTGTGTTGCGGATGCAAACGTTCTAGAAGCGATTTAATTTCGTTTCGAATCAGGTTTTTCGAAGGCAATTTAAATGTTTCGTCATTCGCCAAGTCTTCTTTATCTACTTGGTATTTAGCTGGATCTCGAATATACAACAAGCATGCTGTCAAATTTGTCCGACACTCAACAATGCGCTTTCTCAAAGAGCCAGCTAGTTTTTCTGCCAATGGAGTTTTTAACTCTTCCAGTTTTGCGAATCGTAAACCTAATTGTTGTTTCTACGACAGCTAGGTCTGTATCTTGACGACATAAAACCTCCACCGCTAGCTTTACAGGTTGAAATACCTTATCTAAGTTTACTAAAACCGCCAGTTCTTCCGCATTCAAAGAGTAGTTCGGATTAGCTTCCAGGCCCATGTCAATCAAAGCTTTGCTGATACACAGCTTGATTCTAATAAATGTAGAAATCATGTCTGCTAGGCTCGACCATCGAATTTTACAATCAAGTTTCAACTTAATATCTTTGCCAAATTCTTGCTTTTCGTATATTTGCATAATATCACTTTTAGTAGGAGATCTTTTAAATAATTTCACCAATTTCCTAACTTTCCCAATAATACCCGCATATTCTTCATTTAGGTCTACTTCTATTTTGGACAAAGAGCAATGAAAAACATCATCTTCTGATTCTGTGTTAGAATTGTCGTCCATTTTCTGAGGCTCCTCAACATCAGTTTGTTTTTTATAAATAGTATCTATTATGGCAAGTTGGACTCCATGAGCGTAGCAGAGCTGATGTGAAGGTGATATCAATCGACCCAGTTTTTACATCACACTTGCCCCATCTGTAGTAATATTGAGAATATTTTCATCCAGATTGAGGCCAAATTCGGTCAATTTTGTTTTCAAAATATTGACGCCACTTTCAGCAGGCATACTTCCAAAGACGCGAATCAGCCCCAAGTTCCAAAACCGAGCATTATTGTTTAAAAATGTGTGTGCGTTTACATTCATGTATCGTTTATTCATAGAAGAAGTCCACTCATCAAATGTTAGCGTAAATCTGTGATCATTATCGTTTAGTTGAACCAATTCACGCATTATTTTCATTTTCAATGTCATACCATAATTCATAACTATTAATGTAATCGTGTTTGGGGACATAGGCAGTTTGTGGCCAGAAGAATTGAAGAGATCTCTCATATCTTTAGAAGCGCAGAAAACACGAAAAGGTAGTCCATCTTTGGCTACCATTCTTGATACTTTTACCTCCAGAGAATCTTCAACTGTGTGAAAGTGATCTGTAATTTTTTGCCTCTTTTTTCTTCCTGGTGATGGTGCCACTGGTGACGACAATCCTGGTGATTCCGAACGAGCATTCGACGTAGATACTGGTACTAATTCCATGTTTTGTTTAGTAGCTTCAGTGCCCCCAGTAGTTGACGGCAAGGGCGCGGGTGATACAACATTCTTCGTATAATTTGTATTCGTGTCAATTTTATGAATCGATTTTAAATGTACATGTAATCCACGCGGAGGTCGATCTTTGGTTTTAAGAATCTTCTTACAAATTTTGCACTTAGCACTCAATCCGTTTTCCGCTCTCGAAAAGTATTTCCAAACTTCCTTTACACTCACATAGTCTTTATAAATTATATTCGCCGACATCGTTCGTTATTGCACTCGTAAATAACAAAAGAACCTTCTTTTAACATAAATATTCAAAAATACTCTAACGCAATCAAACTTAATTCACGTTCACTAACAAAAACTGTAGGTAAACAAAACAAATGCTCGGTGCCGACTGCCGGCGCTGCACCGCATTAATTTCTGACCAATCGCACGACGCATGAGGCTGAGCGAGACCTCGTCCCGCGACCGCAACCTCCCGCGCATAACGAAGGTCCGTTCGTGTCAGTTCGCGCTAGGTGTTTGGGATGGATCGACTATTCCTCGATGTCCACCAAAGAAAATCGGTTGATCCACGCGGATTGACTTCACAAGCCGCGTATTCGTTTTGGGTTGGTTGTTATGTTTTACTCAGCAAATGATGTAGGGCTAAAGAGCTATTTTACAAGCTATTTGCAATACGATTTGAGAACTTTATATTATTTTTGACAACGTACAACAGCCAACTAGTTATTTCCTAACAAATTTACTAAAACTGTCAGACTACTTAGATTTAGACAGGGAATACTAGTATATAATAAACTTAAAATGCAGACATACTCCCCGCCTCGAACGAACATGTTCAACAAATAAAACAATTAACTTAAGATGGCTTAAATAAAAGAGATAATATTATTGACACAAATTACAAACAAATAGCTTAATATGAAAGCTGAATTGATCTTTCTGACAGATTCATAAAGGCAAATACAAAACATTATTCAATCATTTCAATGTTTTTTTTTTTAACACAAAAGAGACACGATTATTCAACCGGTAACGGTGCCACTCTGGTAATACTTCGTTTCAATACACCCGATATAGTTTTCACTTCCACTACGCGAACAAAGCCGTCTTTTCCAGGGAAAACGTTTGTAACTCTCCCCAATTTCCAATGACGCGGTGCCACATTATCTTCTCGAATAGTCACCATGGTCCCAACTTTAACATTAGCAATGTTTTTCGTTTGCCATTTGGAGCGCACATGAAGATGATTAAGGTACTCAACCGACCACCGACGCCAAAAGTACTGCTTGGCCCTTTGCACGGATTCCCAATTAGATAATCGATATTCAGCAACTTCGGCCAAAGGAATCTCGGGCAAGCTCGTTAATTCAGATCCAATTAGGAAATGAGCGGGACTCAGAGCACGCAAATCGTTGGGATCTTCGGAAATGGGAGTGATGGGTCGGGAGTTTAGGATGGCTTCGATTTCACATACATAAGTCAATAATTCTTCATATGTATACAACCTGTCTCCTACGGCATTGTAAAAATGTTTTTTGAACGATTTTACGGCAGCCTCCCATAGCCCACCAAAATGGGGAGAGTTAGGGGGAGAGAAGTGCCATTCGATATTTTTATTTAAAAGATAATCCTGAAACATGTTGTTTTCCTTGAACGACAAATAATTGTTTACAAATTCCATTTGATTCTTAGCTCCTATAAAATTGGTGGCATTATCGGAATACAATTTATTTGATAATCCACGACGTGCAAAAAATCTATTAAGACCGCCAATAAAGGATTCTGTTGTCAAATCCGTAACTAATTCGATGTGAACGGCTTTTGTCGAAAAACATGTAAATATGCAAGCATAAACCTTCGCCGTTCCACGATTTCTCAATTTCTTTTCCTTGATATGAAAAGGTCCGCAATAATCAACTCCTGTATGTAAGAAAGGTCTAGAAGGTGTTATCCTATCGCGCGGTAGGTCTCCCATATAATAAGGAGATTTTGACGGTGTAAATCGACAACATTTAACACAACGACGAATTATATTCTTTGTCAGAACTTTGCCGTTTAAGGGCCAATACTTTAATCTGACAGCATTTAGAGTAGCGTGAGCGCCACAGTGATAGTTTGATTCATGAACTTGACGAATAATTAATTCGGTTGTATGTTCATTCTTTGGCAAAAGTATGGGATGTTTCGCGAAATACGTTAATTCTGAACATCTTAATCTACCACCCACGCGAAGGAATCCTAATTCGTCTAAAAATGGATTTAATGCGGTTAGATTATCTTTATTGGGAAGCCCTTTATTGCTTGAAAGTGAGTCAATAGTTTTTGGAAATGTTTCCTTTGAACTACCTTTATTATTACACTTTTAGCATTATCCATTTCCATAATTGTTAATTTCCCATAAGTTTTGTCTTTTACTTTACGGCAACCTTCGACAAATCTAAGCAAATAGGCAACGATTCTTTGTAGTTTAGAGAAATCAGAATAATTTTCAAAAAATGCTTCTCGGCTATCCTTGTATGGAAAATCTTCACTGTTTTAAGTTCGATCATAGGAACTTTATTTGTCGTTTCGACAGGCCAGAACAATTCGTTCTTATGAAGCCAATCAGGGCCCGTAGTCCATTTTTTGTTTTGCAATAATTCATTTGGTGATTGGCCGCGAGACAAAATGTCTGCCATGTTTTCCTCAGAAGGAACGTGTTTCCAAAACATGGAAGAAGTTAATTCATTTATCTCAGCCACACGATTTGCTACGAAGGTTTTCAAAGTGCTGGGATGTGTAATTACCCATTGAATTACGATAGAAGAATCCGACCATAAACAAATTCTATCAATAGTTTTGCCGAATGCGTTTAAAACTATTTTGACCAAGCGGGCGAGCAGAAGGGCAGCGCACAATTCTAGCTTAGGGATGGTAATTGTTTTTAATGGAGCAACTCGATTCTTTGAACATAACAGGTTAACGAAAATATTTTTATCGGCATCAACAGAGCGAATGTATATACATGCACCGTATGCCCTTTCACTCGCATCGCAAAACCCGTGAAGCTCCAGACGTTTTGCGTCTTTGATGATAACTTTACGTTCGAAATTGATTTTGTTCAGACTAACTAATTGTGTATATAGTTCGATCCATGATGTATGCAATTCCAAAGGTAAAGATTCGTCCCACGTAATATTGCACTTCCATAATTCTTGCATTATTAATTTTGCTTTCACTACCACTGGTCCTAATAATCCCATCGGATCATATAATCTAGCTATGTTCGACAAAACACCCCTTTTTGTTACATTCTTATCAAATTCTTCTGAAGAAAATTTATAAAGTATTTGATCGCATCTTGGATCCCATCGGATTCCAAGTGCTTTTGTGCTTGCATCCTCTTCTTCAATTATTTCGACGACTGGAGTATCGGACTTTATAATTTTTATTACAGAATTATCGTTTGAAATCCATTTACGTAATTTAAAACCCCCTGATTTTGTTAGACTGATCAATTCTTCGCGGAGCTTACAGGCATCAGTTACGCCATCTGTATCTGTAATAACATCGTCGACGTAACAATCTCTGCGTAAAACAACACTAGCCATAGGATAATTGTTTTCTTCATCTTTAGCTAATTTATTTAAGGTGCTTGTGGCAGAATGTGCGGCCGAAGAAGTGCCAAACATCACTACGGGCATTTTATATATTCGGAGAGGATCATTCATATTTTCGCGCCAAAAAACGAGTTGGTAAAAGGCATCACGATCATCTAACAGTACCTGTTTATACATTTTTTCGATGTCCGCTAACATAACAATTTGATGTACTCGAAACCGGAGCATGACATCAAAACTACTGCTCTGAACTACAGGACCGACGATTAAGCATTGATTCAAAGAAACGCCAGTGCTGGTTTTGGCGGAGGCGTTTATCACAATTCGAACTTTAGTGGTAGAGTTTTTTATCACAGGATGTTGTTGGAGAAAACAATGTTTAGCTGGAATGTTGTGCTTTGAGATTTCGACCATATGTTTTAACGCAATAGCTTCTCGCATGTTTGCAACGTATTCTGTCTTCAGAGAACAATTTTTATTCAATCTTTTTTCTAGAGAAAGAAACTGTTTTTCGGCGAATTTGCAGGACTCTCCTAATTTATGAATGTTATCGTTAAAAGGTAAACGCGTGATATATCGTCCAGATACGAGATCTCGTTTCGTGTTTTCTCGAAAAAATGTTTCAGCCTTGGCTTCTTCCTCGCTTTAAAAAGTACGATCTTCAAGTTCTTCAACCGACCAAAATTTCGTCAAATATTTTTGAACCGAATCTGTGGTTAATAAACATTTCTTCACGGTAGGTGGCTTCGAATGCATTTCCACTCGTCCTGCAATAATCCACCCTAACTTAGTTTTTTGCATTTTTGCCCCTTTATCATTTAGTTTGATTTGTCCTATGCATAGTAGATCATAAAATAATTCTACTCCTAGTAGAGCGTCGATTTCTCGCAATTTTTCAAATTCGGGATCAGCCAGTTTTAAATGCGATGGAATGTTTAGTGAATGGCGATTGACAAATTCGTTGGGTATGCGGTCGCAAATTTTTTCGATTACGAGTAATTCTACTACTGATTTATAATTTTCTTGCGTTGAATATAATTCCGCTTTAATTGAATGACGTACTCTTGTCTCAACTGAACTCAAACTGGAAATTGGAATATTCACTTGTCTAAATGGCAATTGCAATTTTCCCGCAAATCTTTTTGTTATGAAGTGTGATTGCGATCCGTTGTCTAACAGAACGCGCGCCGGGATTAATTTCCCGTCGTACGATCTGAAATTTACTATTGCTGTAGAAAGAAACGTTTGTGATTTTATAAAGGAACATAAAACTTGGGATCCGCCAGGTGTGCATTTGGGCGCATTATTTGAAATCTCTTGGCTATTCGAAATTTCCCGTTTTACGTCGTAATGCAAAAGAGTATCGTGTTTTCTGCCGCACTTCCTACAATTCGATCTCTTGCATTCTTTGTTATGATGGCCCGATTTGAAACAGTTGAAACAAAGGCGATTTTTCTTAATCAATTCTGCTCGATCTCTTACAGTCAATTTCAAGAACGATTCGCATTGACGTAAGAAATGTTTTTCTTGACAAATGGGACAAGTTTCTTCTAGACGCGTGGTAGCAAATGCCTGACGTTTTTGAAAGCTATTATTCGAGGAATTTGGGTAATAGGATGATTTAGCATTCAAATTTGTAGCCGTTACTTCTAAGATTTGGCAGTGATCTTCTAAAAATGAGAAAAGCTTATCTAATTTTGGCATGTTTCGGGCAGTGATCGAATTTTCCCATTCTTTGTGAGTTGTTCTAGTTAATTTGGAAGTTATTATATAAATTAGAATGGTGTCCCAAGCATCTACTGGTTCACCCAGCGATTTGAGTGCGCGTAAGTGTGATCTCATTGTATCAATTAATTTTCGTAATTCTAGCGACGACTCTTTTTGTAAGGGTGGCAATTCTATAAATGCCTTCATATGATTTTGTATAATCAGTCGATTGTTTTCATACCGTTCTATTAATGCATCCCATGCTATTTTGTAGTTTTCGTTTGAAAATTCTAGAGCGCTAATAACCCGATGTGCCTCGTTTTTGAGGCATGAACGTAGATATTGTAATTTTTGTACTCCCGAAAGATTATTATTATCATGAACTGCCGATTTGAATTGATTACGAAAATCTAACCAATTATTAAGATTTCTGTCAAATGTGGCCAATTCTAAGCTTGGTAATTTTACGTTTTCAGCTGCGAAACTTTCTGTATTTGTAATCGCGCTTTGTTGACTAACGGCATTATTCTTTTGATCTAACAAGTCTTCTGCACGTCCCAGCAAATGATAATATTTCTTTTCAAACTCATCAAACTCTGAAGCGTCATCTGAATTTATTTTTTCTTGTATTTCTTCAAATTTCTCGAGCAATTGATTTTCTTCTAATTTTTTGACGCGTAGTTTTATATCTCCAAAACTGCTTGAATTTTTGGTATCATTGATGAAAGTTTCGAATTTAGTCAATTTAGTTTTGATTACTGCACGTTTCCTCTTTAATGATTCTGATTCTTCGTGATTCATAATTTTGTAAATATTATGGACTTATGAATGTGATATTTTGGAAATTGATAATTGATGGATTTGTAATGAATTAACGAATTACGTACGTTTGCTTCGAATCAGCAGTGGGTGGGTGATCGTTAACTTCAGTTTCGTATTTTGTCTTTGTAGATTGTTTCCACTCGTAGGCCAAAACAAAGACTAACTATTTCGGAAAGCTTCCTCGAGGCAAGAATTTTTTGATGTTTTGTGGTTCTGCAGTGATTTCCGGCTGCGTTACGATTTCACGATTTCTTCAATTCGATGATGTGTACATAACTCTAAAATTGATTCTTGCACTGATTTATTCGGCTCGAAGGACCATATGTTTGGGATGGATCGACTATTCCTCGATGTCCACCGAAGAAAATCGGTTGATCCACGCGGATTGACTTCACAAGCCGCGTATTAGTTTTGGGTTGGTTGTTATGTTTTACTCAGCAAATGATGTAGGGCTAAAGAGCTATTTTACAAGCTATTTGCAATACGATTTGAGAACTTTATATTATTTTTGACAACGTACAACAGCCAACTAGTAATTTCCTAACAAATTTACTAAAACTATCAGACTACTTAGATTTAGACAGGGAATACTAGTATATAATAAACTTAAAATGCAGACACTAGGGATGATCGATATTCAAAAAACATCGATGTTGAGATCGATGTCATAATCGAAAGCTCAACATCGATGTTCGATATTTATCGAAAACGGAACATCGATGTTTGATGTTCGATGTTGGATCCATCGATAATTTTTACATTAAATTGACAAAGAAATGAAACACAATGTATCATATTAAAACATAATCGATATTTATTAAGCAACAGATTATTACATATCCCAATATTTTTTATGAATCGACTGAAGAAACAGTTATTTTGACAAACAAGAACCTTTTAGTCGGTTTCTTTGTTGATAAAGAGTAGAACCAGCTTTTGAAAACAGTCTTTCGGATGGCGTTGATGTCGCGATACTACTCAAATATTTTACCGCTATTTTTTTTAATTTCGGGTAAGTGGAACCGATGACATTATTCCAAACTTGGAGAGGATCTTGTTTAAGATCAGACATTGGATTTTTCAAAAAGTAACTCAAGTCTGAAGGCATTTCGTGATCACTAGAAAGAGGCGTAGAGTTTTTGTCATTTACAAGTTTATAATGTTCGCTCCACAAATTAAATTCTCCTGTTGTATCTGGCGAACAACTAATGACTTCTTCAATTACTTCTGTTTCCGTCGTAGTTTCTAGTAATTCTTTGACACATTTAATTGCTTTCGAACATGCTATGGGATCTTGAAAATGAATATTTTTAAATCTTGGGTCTAGCAATGTCGACAAGGCAAGTATTTGAACATGTTCAGAGGCTAACAAGCGTTTATTGATTTCAGATATTATGCTCTGCTTAAGATCCTGACCCAAAGAACTGTTTGTTTTGATGTTATTCATTTTTAAGTTTAGCATTCGTATTATGGGAATGACTTTGCTGCTCGTAACATAGTCTTCTCCACATATTTCTTTAGTAGCAACTTCTATAGGGCGTAAAATTTCAAAGATTTCAGTTAACTTCTCAATACCTTTTGCATTTATCATTGGAGGAGCACTTGTATGGCAATTAACAATTTGATTAATCGTTGGTCGCAGATGTAAAAATCTTTCCACCATACAAAAGGTGGAATTCCAGCGAGTGCTGACATCTTGTATTAATTTTAGATCAGAATCCTTTCGTAATTGATCACTCGCCACTACACTATGCTTGAACCAGGTGATAATTCTTTTAACAGATGCAATCAATTCTGGTAATTGCTTTGTTTTTGCAATCGATTTTTGAGCTACAAAATTAAGTAGGTGAGCAAAACAAATAATATGGCATTTTTTTCCAAATGAGATATCTACAGCTTTAACAACATTTGCTCCTCCATCAGTTACTATAGTGAATACTTTTTCTGGATCTATAAACTATTCATAACATGTCTGCAACAGCATTCTTCCAATGTATTCAGCAGTATGCGATTCGGCTAACTCATAAACTCCTAGAGTCACTGATGTCATGTGATCTTCGTCAAGAAAGTGTATAGTGACACCAAGAAAACTCCTAGTCTGCATAGTATCCGTCCATATGTCGGTTGTCAGGGTTATATTACGTACACCTTTGATTTTATTTTTAAAAAGATTCTGTGTACCTTCATATCGGTTCTCTAGCCTTCTCTTGAAAGTATGCCTGGATGGGACTTTATACAGAGGAGCAGCTGTTTTCATTAAGTTGAGAAATCCTTCATTTTCAACAATCTGGAACGGCTGTGAATCTTTGCAAATCATATACAAGATAGCATTTGTAAGTCGAACGCCTTCAGTTCCATTTTCAGAAAATTCAGATATGCTCCTGAAACTCTCATTTAGTGTCGGTTGGAATATTTTTTTGTGAAGAGACGATGCACTTATGTCACTTGCATTAAATCTAAAATCGGAATCAATAGGACTGTTTTCATATAAAGCAGGTGTAATTCTCTCAGCAGAGGTAGAAGCAGTTGACATTAAAGATTTTACGAATGTCTCCTTACGTAATTTCTTTTCGCCTGCTTTATGTACTGTGTTCTCGTCGTTGCTATGTTTTCCCAATAATGAGCTATGCATTTTTTCAATATTTAACTTTAGATTTGTAGTGTTGCCACAAGTTTTTATGACTTTATGGCAAGACCGACATTTGGCTTCGTTATTTTCAAATTTTTCAAAAAATTCCCAAAATCGACTTTTTGGCGGCATTTTAAATTCTATTCTTGTATCCCTGAAAACATACAATTAAGTGAAAATAAAATTCAGACATTAACTCGACTAACCAAAACATGCAAAAATATTAATTGAAAAGTACACAAAATAAAATGTTATAACATTTTATTATACTACTTTCAATGCAACCAAAACAGCAAGCATTTACACCGCAGCCATAAAAATCAAGTAAAAGATTAATTGTCTATGGCTTATTCAAATTTTGCGCGAAAGAACAAAAATAATGCTCTGTCTGTGCTTTCCTTTAGCATGCGCTGGAAGCCAACACCCAACAGATGAATTCAATATTTCGATAGAATTCAATCATTAAAAACTTACATATTGTTGTATTCCATGTAATATGTATGCACAACAACAGTAGAATACTATCAAATCAGTAAATTAAAACAGGAACAACACAATTAAGATCAACAAACAAATAGAAGTGTGAGTGAGCGTAAATGAGCGGGACGACGAATCACGAAGAACGGACGAATGAAGGAACGACCGGCGCGCCGTGAATGACGCGTTCAGAATTAAAAAAAATGATTTGTGGGTGCGTTCATTGAAGACATTTTTTTTTATATAACTCTACGGCAGGGTTTTTCAACCTTTTGTTGTCAACGGCACACTTTTTGTTTCAGTAAACTTTCACGGCACACCAGTAAAGAATTCGGTATATTAGAGGCTTTGATTTATATGTAACGAACGTAGGGGTTGTATTGATACCCTTTAGGTTGGAAACGCTCATAACCCACCCAAAGAAAAAACGTAATTTTTTTGGAGAAAATAAACTTTATTATTACTACTAAGTTTTAAATAACACGATATAATCAATTAATGCGATATTTGAGCCTGGTGTGTGGAGCAAAGGCTTTTTATTCTTGGGCGAATTGTCGACAAACATACTCGAAGCTCTTCTTCAATAGATAGCAGACGTTCGCGATTTTTACTTTTTATATTTGTCAATGCTGAAAATCCTTGTTCGCATAGGTAAGATGTCGAAAACGGCAAAAGGGCAATGAGAGCTTTTTTACTTAATTCTGGATATTCTGCTGAAACATGTAACCAGAACTTATTTACATTCAATTCCTGTAATTTTAATAGCAAAGTGCGGTCATTTTTTAACTCACAAAACTGTTCTTTCTCTTCCAATTCAAAACCAACCAAGCTACTGAGTGAAATATTGAAGGGGTCTCTCACCCAATCAGAATTCGAAACCTCGATATTGGGAAAGTATTTGTTTATATTTTTTTCTAACAATTCTAATGAATCCCTTATCAAAGATCTCATTCTAGAGTCCACATTTCTTGACGCTGTATGCGGGAACATGGACGGAATGCCTTGGCAAATATGATTTTTCCATAGCGTTAATTTTTCTGCGAAACATTTTATTTTATCTGATGACGTCAGAATATTCTCATTTCGTCCCTGCATACTTGCATTTAATTTGTTAAGATGTTCGAATAAATCTGCCAAGTACGCCAATTTTGTGCACCATGTATCGTCGCTGAATAAATTAACAAACTCTGATGACTCCAATGTGAGGAATATTAATAACTCTTCCTTAAGTTCATACACGCGGGACAAAATACGTCCTTTTGAGAGCCATCTCACCTCGGTGTGAAGAAGCAACGTGTAGTAGGCTGCATCCATGTCTTGGCAAATTTGTTTAAATAATCTAGATTTCAATGGACGACTCTTAATGAAATTTATAACCCTTACTACATCTTCCAAAACAGTTTTTAAATCATTGGGTAGAGTTTTTGATACCAATACTTCCCTATGAATAAAGCAGTTGGTCAGAACAATATTTGGATTTCTTTCTTTCACTAAAGTAACAAACCCTTTTACAGAACCAGTCATTGAAGGTGCTCCGTCGGTACATATTCCAATACAATCGGCCCATGATAAATCAGAGGATTTCAAATATGCATCCAAAACATTGAATATGTCTTCGCCTCTTCTTGTTTCGGGCAGTTCTTTGCAACAAAAAAAGTTTTCAATAAAGTCATCTTCAACGACCGTAAGTATAAATGCCATCAGCTGGGCCTTCCCACTTATGTCAGTTGATTCATCAACTTGTAAGGCGAATGTACCAACAATTCGTAGTTTTTCAATTACTTGTGCTTCAATATATTCTGACACATGTTCTATGCGCCTGCGGATGGTGTTATCTGACAGAGGAATTTTCAACACCTCCTTTTCTGCTTCAACTCCAAATAAAGTTTTCACAATCTGACGACAAGCTGGCAAAACTAAATTTTCTGCAATAGTATGTGGTTTCATTTTTTTCTGCTATCAGCTCCGACACGTGATAGCTTGCCTCTTGACACTTGTCAGATATAGTCATTGTTTTGGTAAGACTTGTAGATTGCTGGGCTTGACATTTCAGCAAACGTTGAAAGTACTGTAGATCCTTGTTCAAGAGATGAGAATGTTTTGTAGAGAGGTGTCTCTTTAATTTGCTAGGGACCATTGCTTCATTGGATAATTTTTGGCCGCAAACAAGACAAGAAGGGTTTGGTTCGTCTTTGTCTCCTGTCCAAGTAAACCCCAGTTTTAAATAGTCTTCATGGTATTGTCGTTTAGTACTCATAACTTTTTGTTTTTTAACCACGGGTTGACTCGATGACGGTTGATCATTAGTTGACGTACGGGTTACGAATTTATCCATGTTGAAGGTTTCGTTAGAACCCAAATATACTCACAGTGCACAGTGAGTTTGATATAATGCAGCGAGACCAACACAAAACAAGTGACTCGAGTACAAGACTGCGCGAACGCACCACGACAAATGGACAAAATTAAATGAAACAAACCAATAACAAGCAGCGGCTGGCCGGCGGACACCGCTTCACCCGCCCGCGCCCCTCCCCGTAACCTACCCTTCGCTCCGTTACCTACTATGACAAGCTTCGATCAACAATACCTACAACTAGATGTCGCACAGTGGTCCAAAGTCAAGAAAATCTGGCCAAAAGTCAAAAAATGAAATAAAAAATGTGAAAGTTTCGAGTATGTATTATTGTAAAGGGGCCTGTTCTACATATTATAGTGCATGGAAACTTAAGTAGCTCAGCTACTCCCCCTTGTGGGTCATTCACAATCCAGCCGTGCTGGAGCGTATCTCGGCACGCTAGATCTGTTCAAAATATTCTACGAGTTATTCAGTGCGATAAAACGTGATCGGAGTGTTTGTTCGCAAATCGGCGAGATGGAAGTGGATCCTGAAGGTATGTAGAATAATTTTATGCTTGGAAACTCTAAATTATGATACTTTTCGAAACATAAAAATGACGTTAAATAAGCACCTGTACAATATCAATATTTATCGATCTGTCTTCTGAAAATCATGTAAATAGTTGTCATCCCAAGAGATCTCATGCTGTTGTAACATTCCTGGTTCATATACTGCTATAACAAACAGTAATTTTCATAATTTTCTTGCGACTTTCTGCGACTTTGAATATGGTATGACATTTCGTCGTGCCCGCCCGCCCTGCGCGCGACATTCTTTTGTCAAACAACAGGTTCAGCCTTCAATGGTTTGGCGCCTGAGACCTTTATACCTGGTGTTCTTTTGAAAAAGTTCTTTATATAGAGTGTTCATTTTCAACGTTTCATGTTTTATATTTATTTTAAGAAGGTACCAGGAACGAAGCTATTTGCGAAGTGTTCACTTATATTTACTTTGTATTATTTTATCTTGCAGCACCCTGTACTGTGACGTACACTTACAAAGACATTTACAAAGTTGTGAAAAGCCATTTTCAAACGGAACATCTTCACGATACATCTTGATGCTATAACCAGCTTGAAAAAGTTGATGTGCAAATTCAAAACTAAATGGAAAGAATCGTACACAAACGAAAAAAAATTCCTGGAAAAAAATGAGAGATGGTTGAAACTTTCCACAACTATTGCAGTAAGTACTGCATTATCATTTTTTATTATTCAGATTTATCCCTTGTAAAAAGTTTTTACATCCTAGTGCGTCCGCACATGTTTAAGTAAACTTTATGTAAACATCATGCAAACACCATGTAAATATCATCAATCAGTTCAACAGTTGCAGCAGCTGGAAAAAGCGGACGAACCTGGCAGATCTTCAACAGGATCAAAGAAATCGGGTCGAGGTTCTACAGAATTCGACACTTCGAGTGAGCGGAGCAAGCGCCGAAAAACAGAGAAACTTCGGGCATCACACAGCGTATCAGAGCTGGCATACGCGACATAAATGAGTCTTCGTGCATCAGGTGCCTCTCACGCTTCAAGTATTGTGAAAGATGTGACCACCAATTCTCCTACGCGAGCTTCTAGGTACCAAGCGGCTTTCCAAGAGTCCCAGAAACCACCTCCGTGTGAGATTTCCGCCGATCTTGCCCTAAATTTGATTATCTCAGGTGAAATGACGAAAGAAACGTACAAGTTGATGAGAAATTTGACAAATGCTAACCGCGATACGTCAGTTTATCCATCTTACAATAAAATCTTGTCTGCGAAACGTCGTTGTTACCCTGATTCGTCTGCTATGACCGTAACAGAAACAAGCGCTGAAGTGAAGTTACAAGCTCTGCTAGATCACACTTCTGAAAGACTTTTGCAAGTCATGTATAAAGACGATAAGGAGTTACATCCGGGAAATTTCGAAAATTTTCAATTAATTCTAAAGTGGGGGTGTGATGGTGCTTCCAGTCAAGAGTACAAACAAAAGTTCAGTGAGAAAGATAGTAGTGATGCCAATGTCTTTTTCACTTCAACTGTCCCTTTGCAGCTCTCAGTGGTTAATGAAAATCATGCAGATATTGTTCTTTGGCAAAATCCAAGGCCTTCGTCACCGCGATTCTGTCGACCGATTAGGTTACAGTTCGTTAAAGAAAGCGTTCACAGTATCCGCGAAGAGCAAAAATACATTGAAAATCAAATTCGTTCTCTTTTGCCATTTCATACTGTTATTAATGGGAAAAATATTGAAATAAAATATAAACTGGTTTTTACGATGATCGATGGAAAAGTCAAGAATGCAATCACAGAAACAGACTCGTCAATGCGGTGCTACATTTGCAAAGCGACATCAAAGCAATTTAACAATATAGACTTAGTATTGAAACGAAAAGTAGATGCCAATAATTTATGTTTTGGTATATCATCGTTGCATGCATGGATTCGAATCATGGAATGGTTTCTTCATTCAGCATACAAATGCGGTGATGAAATCGAGAAAAAGTGGCAGGCTCGTTCTGCAGAACAAAAAACAAAGGTAGCTGCTCGTAAGCAACAAATTCAAAACGCTTTCAAGCAACTCTACGGTTTGCGAATTGATATTCCGAAAGCTGGATCCGGTACGACAAATGACGGGAACACGGCTAGACGTTTTTTTGAAAATGTATCGTCAACTGCTGAAATTTTAGGGGTAGACGAGGAAATTATAGCGAAAAGCAAAGTATTGTTGCATTCGATTTCAAGTGGGATTGGAATCGATACAGAGAAATTCAAAGTGTACTGCTTGAATCTTGCGAAACGATATGTCGAATTATACCCTTGGTACCCAATGCCAACTTTAGTTCATGTAATTCTCATCCATGGTTACGCTATCATTGAAGCATCTCCATTGCCAATTGGACGGTTATCCGAAGATGCACAAGAAGCCCGTAACAAAGACATCAGACGTTATCGCGAAAACTTTTCTCGTAAGTACTCACGTGAAAAGACAATGCAAGATGTCTTTTACTGACTTCTTGCATCTTCGGATCCCATCATCTCAAGTTTGCAAAATTATGAATTGAAAGTAGGTGAACCATTGCCGCCGGAAGTTTCTGATCTTTTAGTTCACACACCTACATCTGCGGAATTCAGTGTTGATGTAGAAAATGATAGCGCAACTACTGATGACGATGAAATTTTGTCCGATTATGATTTCTAATGGTTTTGCTTTTGCGCTTGTGTGCACGTTTTATACACAATAATTATTTATAAAAAATAATATTTATGTATTTCGTCGAATTAATATATTTATCATCATCTAATGAATGCTCAATCTGCAGTGTTATTTTGTTTATTTCATCTTAGATTCAACATGTGCATCATGATCAGCGACATCAAAAACCCTCTAAAAACTTAATTTTGTCTAAATCAAATGATTTTTTACATGAGTGACCTAACATTTTGGAACAGTCATTTTGTTTTTCGGAAGTTTGACTTCAGTTTCATTATCAGCGGTCTCAAAAACCCTAAGAAGCTAAATTTTGCCTAAATCTTACGCTTCTTTACTTAAGTGGTCTGCCATTTTCAATCCTTTATTTTGTTTTTTCAAAATTTGACTTCAGTTTTGTAATCAGCCACCTTAAAAACTAAAGGAAACTAAATTTTGCCTGAATCAGATAATTTTTTACATAAGTGACCCGCCATTTTGGATCCGCCATTTTGTTTTTTCAAAATTTGACTTCAGTTTTGTAATCAGCTACCTCAAAAACTAAAGGAAACTAAATTTTGTATAAATCTAATAACTTTTCACATAAGTCATCCGCCATTTTGGATCCGCCATTTTGTTTTTTGGAAGTTGAACTTCATTTTTATAATCAGTGACCTCGAAAACCCCTATCCCTAAAACTTTATTGGAATGAATCGACACCTTCATATTTTGGCCAGCTTTTTTTGACTTCGGACCACTGTGTGTCGGATCGGCGCAAGAAAAACGTCCCGGCAAATAGCAGCGCACTCTGGACGGTGAGCTCTTATTTGGTTTAGTTCGGTCCAAACACAACCAATTTAATGTTACGATGCCGCAGTGTCTGATCAAAAGTTGCAGAAATAATACCCGGAAAATAAATTTTACTGCCGGAGTGTCATACTTTCGTTATGTAATTGAAAAAAAAGTTATATTTTAAACTTAAAAGTAATAAATAATGAACATTTCTATAATAAATTACAAACCACGCGGCCACGTCTCAGAATGTTTGGACAATATTAGCACCAACATTTGTGTTTCATTCACAGAACAGTGGATGCATGTCTTCCAACCCAAAACATATTAAGTGCCAAATTGAATAGGATTATTTTCGGCCTTATCTCAGTGCGTTAGTTTAAATTTGTTAAATTTTATTTGACTCTTCTAACTTTTCTCGAAATACTTGAAGCACTGTATATGTATACATCTATTTAGTACGCATTATAGTTCGGACAATAATTCGTTCCATTTTGTTTGGGACTGTGTATCTACTTAGTTGTATTGTAGACCGAAGATGATAAGAGAAAGTGCATAGTGCGGAAAGCGTGTCTCGTTTCCACGGAAATAATGACTAATTATTTCCGTACTTTTCTGTTTTTCGAAATATTTTTTTATGACTGCAATTAAGCATCGCGGCACACTTGAAAATGTACGCGGCACACTGGTGTGCCGCGGCACACCGGTTGAAAAACCCTGCTCTACGAGCTTACGCTTGACCGCCATCTCGCCTGATGTAATAATAATAGACATAATTTGTTTCCTAAGTTGCATTGGTTTGGTCGACGTTCGTGTCGTGCGTGAGGTAAGAGGTGAGGCCGTAAGTTAACATCGATGATCGACTCCGTTAACATCGATGATCGATTCCGTTAACATCGATGTTGCGATATTTTTTGTATGGTAACATCGATGTTTTTGCTTTCAACATCGATGATCATCGAACATCGATGTTCATCGAGCATCCCTAGTTCGCGCGCTGCCGCCCTTCGAATGAGCCGTTTTTATACTCCAGTACAATCTCGTTAATCTCGCGAGATCTCGCCTGATTTTCGACCGAAATTAATCTCGCCCAAAAACGCCGAGATCTCGCGAAAACGAGATCTCGCGAGAACGAGATTGCATTCCCTAAACAGATCTTCGGTGAAATGAGACCGGTGCGACGAAAATTTTTGGCTTTCAAATAGATTAGTAGCGAGCAAATGCCCAGTGAACGAAAACCTGCTTTTGATTTGCTGGATAATAGTAGGGGAGCCCAAGCGGGGATTTTGGGATTTACTTGAGCGTCGTCGAGACCCATTAGATTTTGATTATTAGATGGTGGAAAAAATAAAAGTTCATATGATGTATACCCTTTCACCAGTGGGGGGAGCTTCTGCAGGCTCGCGAAAATGTAAGAAAAAAAAACAGTTACATCGAAATACTCGAGCGCGTCAGATATTGATAGTGTATATTTCCTACGTATCTTTGATGACGAGCGTATGCTAATCTGCCAGTTTGCATAGTGGGGGCGGACATATAGAAGGGAAAAAAAAATTAACTCGAGCGCGTCAGATATTTGGAGGGGATGTTGAGTGAGCCCCAACGAAGTTCCTATTCAAAAGACTGACGATTCGGATGTGACATAAGCTCGTGGCGGTTTTTTCAAAATGCCATTTTGGAATACTCGAGCGCGTCAGATTTTTATACAGACGATTCAGCTTGATGTCCTTGATGTGCTAATTCATAATCTGACAATTATTTGGAGGGGTTTTCTTAATCTGATGGCTTGAAATAAATTTTTTTTTACGTTTTTTATGATTTTTTTTTATTCCTTTTTTTATATAGTCCATCGTGAAAACGAGCATTATAAAAAAATATTTTAAAAATCTCTGTAAATTTTATTATTCAAAACGTGACATGATTGAAAAAAAATTTCGTACATAAAAAAATGTTAAAAATAATTTATTTTCAATCTTCATCTTCATCCGTGCAATTATCATCATACAGCAAATTATCATCATACAAGTCTGGTTCGATTTCGCCATCAATTTCTTCCACAGTTTGGATATCTGTAACAAGAAATTATTATAATGCTTCACAATATTTTTATTTTTATCTTATGAAAAGCATAGTAATAAAGTACTGAAAAGTAAATATACCTGAATCTGAAGTATCTCCTAGTATATCTGGGGTTACGACTATTTCTTCATACGATTCTGGTAATTGATTGCCAACGAACCAGGTCATCTCCAATTTCCCATTTACTTCTGACCATCCGTAATCTGTTGGTGACATGTCAATGATGTTTGACTTGTGTGCATTTCTCCACAAGTATGCAATATATCTTGTTCTTAATAAATGTTGCAGTAACTCTGATTGACATGGTGGTAAGTTGCAAGCATCGTAATTACGTACATTCAAAGAAAAGGGCTGAGATGTATCTGACACCTTGTATGTCTTATTGAAGATTTCAATTCTAGCTTGGTCGACATCGGCTATTTTTTTTAAGCCGTACAGGTGGCAGATAAAAGATTGTATGATTGTAAAACCTTCATTTACATTATAATCTTCAGATCCCAAATCTGCTAAGGCCCTTTGAAACGTTTCCGACTTCATGAAAATTTTAAGAGGTCTTTTCTTGCCTCGTCTATAAAGTGCTGGGTTAAAATCACATCCCGTTAAAGCATGAAAAGCTGGTAGCGCTCGCGAAACTATTGGGCCTAGTTTAACAGAGAGAGTGGAAACATCGATATATCGCCGAGCGTTACCCACTCCGACATCCATCCATATTTTCATCAATCCTTGAAGATGTTCCATATTGGCTAACATTATAACAACAATATCTGTGTCAGAAGTTCTAATGGTAACTGCGGAATTTTCTTTTAACTGACATGCAAGAAATACTATTTTTGTATCCGCTTCTTCATGATCAGGACATGACAGTTCATGGTCGATGATTCGCGTTACTATATTGTCGGTAACTGAATATACGTAACACAAATCGTGATTCAAATAAATTGTTTTGTTGCCGATAATCGCAGCCATTTCCTGATCAGCCCAATGATCGATAAAGAATTTAACAAGAGCTTCTTTGGATTTAATGTTTTTTAAATCTTTAGCAAAATCTGCTGTTCTCGTTTGTTGAGGGCCGGAAATGTGGAAATCTTTGTCATTCAGACTACCCCGAAGAGTGTGCTCATAATCTTTGATTGAAGGTGTGAAATAGCGATCAAATACAATAGCTACTTTATTTGCAGAGTTTTTTACAAGACATTGCAAAATCTTCTTAGACACATCTCCAAAACTACGCGGCATTTTCTTGAACGTATTTAAAAGAAAGAAGCCATCTATAATTACAATATCTACATGGGGTGGTGGTTGTTCCATGTCTTCAATTTGTTTTTCCAGCTCTTTGACCAGTACCGACTTAACAGTCTTGTTGATAGAACCGTCTGTATGGCACAGTGATAGCGGTATTGCAGTTATTGGGAAACAGAGTACTTTTTCAAAATCTACTTGCATGTCTACCGATAAAGCCAATAACCGGCCAAACAAATCCCGCTGTAGTCTAACTTCATGTACTTTCTGGCCAATTTTCATTAATTTTTTTTTCTTCAAATTTGCAAAAGTAAGCACTGGATTTTTTTTTAATGGTTGATGAAATCTGTCCGAATTTTCATTACATTCCATGATAAATTGATCTCGCAGGAATGTTCCGGTTGAAATTGCGTTCAATAAACTATTTGCTATTTCTGGAGTAGTAGCTTGCCCAGTTGAAATGTTGAACAGTTGATCTTTATCTATTGCATGAGAAAATGGATTGATTGTCTGTTGGATACTGTCCAAGAGAGCTGCAATTTGCTTATGATGCTCTTTAATTCGATCTGGGTGTAGATCAGCGGTGATGTCTTGGTTGCTTTTATCAAGTCCTGCACGATTTAGTACGTGTGATATAATTCGCGTACGAGCTCCATGATTTTTTGCCCAACGTTGTCTAGCGGCGATAGAATTTGTTAGATTAACAATTCCAGTGAGTCGACGTGCTGCATCACCATTTATAGTTTGCTCCAATGTTAAATCTACCGGAATCCGCGAGAATGGTTTAACGGTTCTTCTTATACCAAACGAGCCTTTCGCCATTTCGACTCGGAGACCCGGATGTGTCTGGTCTACGTGCTGTAGTTGATTAATATAATATACTAGCCAATGACTGTAGTTTTGCTGATTGCCTGTCGTAAGAACCGACTAAAATCGACCTAGTACTGGGCAGCAGCGTACTAGTATCAAGCGTAAATTATTATTTACGTTTGAGAAGTATCCCTTAGAAATAAGGTATACTACTGCGTTCAGAGAAAGCAACGGGAAACTACTCTGATTAAACCTTCCCAAGAAAACCCATCATGATGTTGTCTGCAGTCAAATTAAATTCCGGAGTAAGTGCCCCGATCGGATCTCCGGGAGGCGCAATTACAGGCCGTGTTATGATTAACGAACCCCAGTATATTGGATCCTGGAACATCAGAGGATTACTTCAACAAGGAAAATTATGTCAGATTGAAAGAGAAATGGAAAGGTGTAATATCAAAATTCTAGGCTTATCCGAAACACACCAGAGAGATAAAGGACATTTTAAAACATCCGGCGGAAACCAGATCATGTGCTCAGGAAATGGTACCAACTCTAGGAATGGTGTGGCCGTGATTGTGGACAAAAGATGGTCCCATTCAATAATAGAATATATAGCAGTCAACGATAGAATAATCGTAGTGAGACTCAACTCCACACCAAATAAACTAAATTTGATTCAAGTCTACGCTCCAACATCAGCTGGCGAGGAATAAGAAATCGATGAATTCTACAGCATTTTAGCAGAGACAGTATCACACCTCCCAAAGAGCGAAGTCACCATCATTCAGGGTGACTTCAACGTAAAAGTTGGAGCAGATTGCACTGAAACAAATATAACCGGAAAGTTCGGGCTCGGTGTAAGGAATGAAAGGGGAGAAAAATTGATTGAATTCTGTCAGAGTATATCCATGGTCATAACTAACACCCTCTTTAAACACCATCCAAGAAGATTGTACACATGGACGTCACCAAGCGGAGAATACAAGAATCTGATTGATTACTGCCTAATACCATCAAGGTGGAAATCCAGCATTGAGAACATCAAAACAAGACCAGGCGCAGATTGTGGATCAGACCACCAAATGCTAGTGACTAAGTTGCGGATTCACCTGAAAAATTGTAAAAGACCCCAGCATAAAACAAGCCAACATATAAATAACAAAAAGGAGTGGGAAAGATTTGAAACTATCCTACAGCAAAAGCTTAGACATGAAGATACAATCAACAACTGGTCCGATCTTAAACAAGTGTTTAGGACTACCAAGAATGAGACTATAAAAGAACGGCCGAGAAATCAAAAGAATAACTGCTGGTTTTCCAAGCAAACCATTGACTTCATCGAACAGCGCCGTGAACTGAAAGTCAAAGGCCTTCATGGCACTCCTCAATACAACAAACTTTCAGCGCAGATAAGAAGGGAAATCCGTCGAGACAAAAATGACATCATTACTGAGACGTGCAGAAGAATTGAAGTTTATTCTGATAAGAACAATACACGTGAAATGTTCCAAGAAATTAAGAAGCTCACTGGGAAATTTAAGCCAAAGGGATCAGCTATTAAAGATGAAAATGGAAAAGTGCAGACAGACCCAATCAGCATTCTGGAATGTTGGAGGACTTACTGCCAAAAGCTATACACAGACCCAGATGAGCACACTGGCAATGGTATCATGTATGGTGAACAAGAACCAGGAATTCTCTGCGAAGAAATTGAACAGGCAGTGTCAAAGCTAAAGAATAATAAGGCACCTGGATCAGATGAAATCACTGCAGAAATGTTGAAACGATCTGGAGCTAAAGGAGTAAAGATCTTATGGAAACTATGCAATGAGGTTTGGACCACGGGAGCCTGGCCAGAAGACTGGGTAGAATCGATCTTCATACCACTTCATAAAAAAGGGTCTACCGAAGAATGCAGCAACTACCGCACCATATCTCTCATCTCACACGCCTCCAAAGTTCTACTGAATGTCATTCATGCAAGACTGAGGTACTACGTAAATAGTCAATTACCGCCGGAACAAGCTGGATTTGTCAAAGGAAGAGGAACGCGCGAATAAATCTTGAATATACGCCAGATCATAGAGAAGAGTAGAGAATTCAATCAACCGTTGGTATTGTGTTTCATTGACTATAACAAAGCTTTTGACTGTGTACAATGGAGGAAATTATGGACTGTTATGCAAGAAATGGGAGTCCCTGAACATATAATCCACTTAATCAAGAATCTATACGCTGGATCGAAGGCAGTAATTAGAGCACAGGATGCAGTATCAGATCAATTCCAAATTACCAAGGGTGTTCGACAAGGGTGCATTTTATCACCTATCCTATTTAATATATATAGTGAAGCAGTATTGAGAGAGGCACTACAGGAATGGAATGGTGGAGTGGGTATCGGAGGTAAAAAGATCAACAATTTACGGTTCGCGGATGACACCACGTTAGTAACCAAGTCCAAACCGGAGATGAGCCAACTAAATAAAGCGTGTTGAAGAAGCAAGCAACAAGTATGGATTGACAATCAACAGAAACAAGACGAAGGTTATGGTTATATATCGAGCAGGAGTATCACCACACACCAATGTACTGAACGGCTACCAAAAAGTGAATGAGTTTATATACTTCGGTTCAATTGTACAAGCAGACGGCGGATCATTCAAAGAGATAAGGCGGCGCGTTACACTTGGGAGAGAAGCAGTCAGCAGGCTAACACCAATTTGGAAAGATAATCATATCTCCAGGAACAGCAAATTGCGGCTACTTAAGGCCTCTCAATGATGCTCTAAAATTCTACGACTAGACGCATGTAAACTAGAAAAGAAGCAGGCAAAATTAGCAATTTTAGAGGGAGAATTAGAGAAAGAACGGACTGAGTTCAAAAGGGAAGAACAGGAGGACAAGATTGTTAAAAGTGTTAGGGAATACGTGGAAGCTATTGTTTTCGTAATTCAGCAAGCGAGAGGTATTGTTTAAGATAGGTTAAAGGAAGTATCAGTACATAAATCATTACCGAGTTCCATAAAAATGGCACAAAAATTCGATTTGAAAGTAGCAGCGGCAATGCTTCCGTCAGTTGACGGTAACGAGGATTCGTTTAAGCAGCTGATCGATGCGATTGAATTGTACGATTCCTTCTTGGATGAAGAAGGGAAGAAATTGCTTATAACGTAGGTATTAAAAATTAAGCTTCCACCAGCTGCTAAAGTCAGATTAGCGCAGAGTTATACGACAAGCCAAGATCTCATTAGAGATATGAAGGAAAATATGCTCACCAGAGCATCTATTTCAGCTTTGTCAGCCGAGCTCCACAGTGCGTATCAAAAAATACCGATCAATTGAAGATTTTGGGAAGTCAATAGAGATGCTAATGACAAACTTGACTCTGGCGCAGGTGGATGAAATAAATGCAACCGCGTGTCCAGCTCAGAACATGGCAAATATGAATGAAAAAATTGCTGTCCATTCATTCGCTACTGGATTGCGCGATCGCGATCTGCAAGTGATCATAAAGTCTAGGAACTTTTCGAAGCTAAAGGACGCCATACGCGCGGCCAAGGAGGAAGAGTTAGCAAAAAGTCCTGGTTCAAACCCACTGTTGTACATGCGTGATAGAGCGGGTGGTTTTAATGATAGTCGTAGGGGGAACGGTCGTAATTTTCAGAGAGAGTTTTATCAACCCTCGACAGGCCCCCGGGCAAACGGTGGCGAAAGTCATTTCAGCCCTAGGGGGCGTGGATTGTCTAATCGGTACTTCAGACATCCTAAGGAACGAGGGCATAGTGCTTTTAAGTTGACTCATGAAGATGAGCCTGAGGGTGAATCGGATGGTGACAGGAACAAGACGTTTTTTCGTGCCTAAACGGGAAAATGTCCGAAAAAGCGATGCTATGATACTTGAGATGAATGGACTTAGTTTCGTAACTATTAATGTACAGGGAGAGAAATTAAAATTTCTAGTAGACACGGGGGCATTATTATGTGTAATATTCAGTTCATGTTTATTCGCAATAGATAAGCATTCTATCGACACCACTGCCTATAGACACCGAGGGCCATCAATATATTCTGACCTTGCAATGTGAGTTATCAAAATTTATCTTTATTTTCTTAAAGTTTCTGCAGAAAATTTAATAATGTTTTGAAGAGTAGTTTCTTCACAAAACACACACTTCATAGTATTGCCACTCATTGTCTTAGCAAATATAAAACTCACGAAATTGAAATCACAAAATTTGATTCAGAACACTGCAAACATAAACAAACAATCCGGAGCGTCGTTTATGCAATACTACACGTGCTGTGACCTGTAGTTGTAATGGCGTGATGGCCGACGGAAAGTAGTTTGGGGATGGAGCGAGAGAGATAGAGCGAGTGGCGCGGAGGGGGCATACATGCTTTACTACAGCTGCACGCGCTACACGTTATTGACGATTTTTGTTGCTTCGGCTTATGGTAATCGTCAGATTATATTTTTGCCGTTATCCTTGAATTATTTCCTTCAAAATAAAAAAAAATTCAACCGCGCTCGAGAATGTCCAGGTGTCGTTTTTTTTTCCAACTTTGTCACCCTCCCACACTCTTACGTCACGCGCAAATCGTCAGATTATTAAAATGCATACTTTTTAGCATGTAATTAACGTACTATACCTTAATCTGACGCGCTCGAGAATTTCCAACTATCGTTTTTTTTTTACTATTCTGATGGGCTGCCCTACACGCGCGGCCCTATATAGAGAGCTTAGATATGCTGAAGGTACTCAACAAGGTGCAAGGTATCACCCCGTATGTTAATCTGCCACGCTGGAATAAATCCCAAAATCCCCGCTTGGGCTCCCCTACTATAATGGTGTCGCAAATTTTTAACCCTTCTCTTTTTTTATTATCCAAGGAATCAAGTCTGCTTTTTTGGTACAAGACGTGGGAAACCGTTCAACACCGACGTTGTGATAAGGTGCGTTATCAATTACCAAAACTGACCTCGGAGATAGATTTGAAATAAATTTCTCACGTAACCACCTCATATAATTATTATGATTCATATCATCGTGATAATCCCCCGTTTTTTTCCCTGATATGAATGTAAGTTTTGCATTGGGTACAAAACCCATTTTTCCACCACAATGAAGAACGATCAGTCTTTTGCCTTTCATCAAAGGACTCTTCAAACATTTTGCGGTACTATCACTCCATGATTTCGGTGTTGTATGGGAAGAATGGATATACGTTTCGTCGCTATAAACAATATTTTTGCCTTCCGCTCTATATTTTTTAATTTGTCTCAAATATTGAACCCTCTTAATTCGTATATCACTTTTTTCTATCAATACTTTTCTATTATCTTCGGTCTTGGACCAACAAAAACCTAAAACTCGTATAATTTTTCGGAAACTGGACAATTTTCCATCAAGCTGTATTTCCTCAGAACAGTGGCGGCTCGTGGAAAAAAGAAGTGGGTGTTCTGCAATCGAATCGACAGAAGTAGACATTATCTTTAAAATGCTAGGTGACAAGTTCGAGACTTCTGAATGAATAAAAGCGAAATTCAAAAAGAAATTTATTAAACTTACAACTCGACTCACACTCATCTTTTATAAATTAATTCAATCCTTCGTGATTTTTTAGAAGCGAATTTGTCGATAACTTTTCCATTGAAATTTTCTATTTCTCCAATCATCTTTTTTTCGATGGACAGCATGAAGAGAGCGTTTAATCTACCTGCAAGCATAGAATTCCTAAAAAACGTTTTTATTCGTTCGTAGCAAGAATTTCTGACGATTTTTTTGTTTCACAAAATGTTTCTTCTAAATTGTTTTGCATAATGAATTTTAAGAATGACACAGCGCCTTTTATACTTCTGCAGTCGCTTCTTGAATAGATTACTGATAATTCAGTACGTAAACGTTCTGTTCAATTCTGGATAGGATATACAAGTCATTTCTGAATTGTTGAAAGGAAATTCATTTTGATATCTTGGGAAGTTTTCAGAAAAAAATAAAGAAGCAGTTTGAAGATGTCCAGTGAAGGAAAGTCTGTCGTGCATGGTGGTAACAATTGCATCACACACTTCGATAGCGCTGATACGATTCGGATTTGCATTTATTGGAAAATTTAAACGTCTTTTTTTGACATTGAAATTTCGGGGTTTTCATTATAAATCAATCTACTCGCCTCATCAATGGAGGTCCTCACTTTTGTAATATTTTCTTCAAAAATATTAATGGCATGTTGTGCTAAAGTTGGTTCAATTTTCCTTTGTTGAAATTGGTTGAAAAGAATATCTACATGCGGCATAACATGATGAAAAAAATTCAACCAGAAAACGAAAATTGGATCGTTCAGCATTCGTCCGATTCCGGAAGCCGCACTCGCTACGTTTCTGTTCATATTATTTGATTCAATTTCTTCCATGCATTCAATTAAAGAATTCCTATGTTCGAAGACAACATTTACAGTTCGCATATTGAAATTCCAACGAGTAAAAGCTCCGTGAGGAATTTTTTCCTTAACAATCCTATCCAAAACTGCAATCCGTTGTGGTGAATTACTGAAAAATCCCGGAATGTCATGAAGATTTCCAAAAAATACTCGAACTTGGGGGTTGATAGATGCAGCATTAGAGATAATCAAATTTAGTTGTGTGCATAACAATGAATAAAATGCGCAAAAGGGTATTTCTCTTTAATTTTCGCCTGAACCCCTGAATGTTGTCCACTCATTACAGCGGCTCCGTCATAGCTTTGGGCAATCAGTTTCTCCGAGGATTTTTCCACAATGGGATCAAGAATTTGTCGTAGGTGTTTAGTAAGAGTTTCAGCATCAAGTTTTTCTGTCATCAGATAACCCAAAAACGTTCCACAGGTTCTGAATTCCGCATCTATCGAAAAACTACAACCAATTGGGATTTTGCAGAAACATCTGTTGTTTCATCAGCCATAATCGCTAAAAATGTAGCGGCTCTTATTTCAGACAATATTCGTTCATGACAAATCTTAAGCATGCATTCAAGTAAATCATTTTGTATTTCTTTGGACGTGCCTTTAACCTTTAGCTACTCGCGTACCAAATTTTCTCGTGACTACTCGCGTGGTGTATTTCAAACACCATTGCATTTTTCATTATCACTTTGTATATATTTTAAAGAACAACAAATAATAATAATATTAGGTCATTTTGGTTGCCAACACAGTTTTATTTTCAAAAAAATGTAAAAAAGTGTCCGGGTTTAAAAAAAAATATGAAAATGCTAATATTATTAAGAAAAAAAGAACAACAAAAATGGGATTCAAACATTTTCCACGGGGTTTGCTTATTCACTAGAAGAATCATGCACTTTACATTTATGGCATGTAATAACATTATCACTATGTTCTTTACACACTGATCTGCTGCAAAGGCCGCATGTGATGGTTGTAACTCTGTTTTTTTCCTGCCACAGATGAAGCACCTTCCTCGAATTTTTGTGGGAGGTTCTTGGTCCATCTCCTCTTCATTTTCTCGATAGTTAGACAAAAAATATTTAAGATCGGTAGGTAAAGTTGGAATTTTAGCTCTTTCTGAAAGATGTGGCCTCATCAGCTTCAAAGCAAGCGTTTTCAGGAAAAGTCTTCTGCATTTGTCGGGAGAATTAGGATGATTGGCATTGTATAAAAGTTGACTATCAATTCCAGCTATGTTTAGCAACTGGAAGAAAATTGTCAAAGGCCAACATTTTGATCTTCTATTGACAGAATATGTGTTACACATTTTATCCACTGTATCCACTCCACCTTTTGTCCGGTTGTAGTCCAAAATAATTTCCGGTTTATTGGTATTTGTGTCGATTGCAGAATCATCGTGCATTGTTGGAATCAAAACGACCGATTTGTTTTTTTTTTGGAACATATGAAACTATTGTTATTTCCCTTTGGAATCCAAAAATAGATGAACCAGCCGCTCTTGTTTTGTTGGGCAAAAATTCTTGTGGCAACTCTCGTTTATTTTTTTTCAACGTTCCAATCATTGTGATCTTATTTTGTAATAATTCATGTGCCAAAGGGTAGCTTGAATACCAGTTATCACAAGTTAAATTTCTATTACTTCTTTTCAGTTCTTCAAGTAAACGGTGAACTATTGCAGTTGGAGTATTCGGTACGTTGTATTGTCCCTCTGGTTGTTTTCCACAGTACAGCTCTAAATTGCTAACATAAAATGTTTTAGCGTCACAAAGGACGAACACTTTCAAGCCATATTTTGCAGGTTTGTTGGGAATATACTGTATAAAATTACAGCGTCCCGTGAATGATATTAGCATCTCATCAGTTGTTACAAATTCACCGACACTGTAATTGTTTTTGCAATTATCTACAAAGCTGTCCAATAGGCATCGTACTGCAGCCAACTTGTCCGTTTTTTTTCTTTCGTCTCTGGTTGTTTTGTCATCAAACCTGATAACTCTAAGCAAAAATAGAAATCTTTGGTAGTTCATACAAGCTCGAAATATTTCCGATCCTGTCCCATCCTTTGTCCACAATTCCAAAAAATGAGTGTGATTTTGCTTCTTAGAACCAGAAAGAAATAATAATCCAAAAAAAGCAAGCATCTCGGTTTTCGTAACATCCTTTGCGTTTCGCTGTCGATCATACTTTGGTCGTACTCGCAAAATTTCTAAATTTGTACATTGAACAATCTGTTCAACCATGATTTCATCAAATATTTTCATAAAAGCGCTCATCTCATCAGTTATATCACGTGCGCACTGCCTTGGTCCCGGGAATATTTTCAATAAATTTTTCTTACTGGTTTTTCTAAATTTACTCACAATTTAATTTTTCGACCATACAGTTTTTTTATCCTTTCCAACATACTGATTGTCTAAGTCGATTACTTCTTCGAAATCTGAATTTTCCATATTTTCATCCATGACTTCGTCTTCTGGAATATCTAAGTCACTCATTTCCTGCTCCGAATTAGTATGGTGATCAGATTCTTCTATAAGGTCGTCTTCTGATAAATCTGGTTCTCCACCGACCTCTTCTTCAGAATCGCTATCAAAAATAACCTGAGCCATTGCTTCCAGTTCACCTTGAGTTAACTTTTTGGGATTTTTAATTGCTACTCGATGCCTATAAACAATTATTATAAGTACGTATATGACAAATGAATACATATACATATACATATTTTTAAATAAGAAAGTATTTGTTAATTGCAGAAAACCAAAAAAATACTACTTTTCAAAATACTTACATAGTTACTCGCGTTGGCGTATTTTGTACACCACTCAAATTCTTGCAAAATATCTGATTACTCTGTTACGCTATTAAATCGACACTGCGCGTATAATCAGAGGATATACCAGGCAAAGGTTAGCGAGCTCGGCGACCTTGAAAAAGAAATCGTAAGAACTCGACAGCGTTTGGAACAAATTTGGTAAATTTTTTACACCAGCGCGAGTAGTTAAAGGTTAAACACGGTGTTGTTCTTCAAATGGTCAGCTAAAACATTATCGAGCTCTGCAGAAAAATTAACTAACCCACGAAAAATTCCAGGATTCTCTGATGAATCCGTTTCATCATGGCCACGGAGAGCTAATTCAAAAGCACCACAAAACTTTATGCAGTCTATAATTTTTGAAAGGGCGTACCTATTCTGCGCCACTTTTTCCTTGTATTTTTGAATGTGCAGCCAATATGACGAATCTAGCTGCTCTGCGATGTTGACCTTTCCTAATAATGCTAATTCCATTTGATTGTGTATATGGGTTTTTGAATTCTCATGTTTTTTCATTTTTTCACTCAAATGGATTAAGTCGGTAACACCTGTCCGCGATCATGAATTTTCACCAATGAAAAGTACACATGCAAAACAATATAAAGCACTTTTTCTGTTACATCCGCAAATCCATTTATTCCGCGAATATATTTCTCGGCGAAAATGTCTTTTAGCACGTGTGTAGGTTTTTTTAAGCGTAGATAAAACAATTTTTTAACTCGGAACAATTTATTTTTGAAGTACAACCGTTCTCAAACTATCGCAATCACCGAATGATGGTTCCTCGCGGAGGGAACTTTCTCCTCGTAGGTAGTGTCATAAAACCGTCGGACGTGACTATTTGTTATTTCCGGTAAATAGTGCCGACGGTTTACTAAACGAACTGTCCGACAAACGAACGCTACATCACCCTCCTACCAGTGCAGTACCACGATACTAAAAAATATTACAAAATGATAGAAATTATACGATTACAAGAACTTCAATAAAAATAAACAATAAAAAATGAAAACTATTAAAGAACATATATACAAATAACGAATTTCCTTTGATAACGGGCGTGTGGATAATAAATCACAAATCAGGTGGTGAACATTTATTCTTTGTCGACGTTTCGAACCATCACTGGATCTTCCTCGGGACTCTAGATTACAATTTGGATCACTGATAATGCCGCACAAGAATCAAACAAGTCTTACCGAATAGTGTAATCCACTCGAATAAAAAAACTTGTGAATCCTGAACGATAAAACCGCAATAATCTCATTCAATTAATTTAAAACACCAAGTACGTCAAAGTAACCGCACTAGTCATCAAAAACTATAACAAATGGCCGACAGGAAGGAGATATCATAAAACAATAAACCGCCAGGAAAACGACAAATGTCAATGTCGATTAAAATCATACGAAACTTATCGGAATCACTGGCTACCTGGGTCAGCCGAAAAACGCGAACCTGCTGTATGCGTCCGATTCAATATCAAATATGCATAAATATTACTTATTTTCTCTACATCTCTTCGATGGTTAACTGCAACTGGAGAACGTTTGATGTGAAACATTTCCAAAAACAATCGCTTGTATACATTTTTTTCAAAATCTAGAATCCTGACAGAATCGAAATCAAATAGATGACCAGTCCGAAAACAATGGTCAGCCGCAGCACATACATTCCTCGATCTCTTTATATCACTCTTATGTTGGACTAATCGTTTCTTTAATTGTTGCGACGTCTGACCGATATATTCACCATCACAAGACCCACACGGAATACTATAAACAACTCCACTATATTTGTTCTTATCTAGTTTATCCTTCACCGATGAAAAGATCTTACCCACTCTGAACTCATTCCTACACGCAATCTTGATCCTATCATCCTTTAAGATCCTGATCAACTTATTGGACACTGACGGAATCCATTTTTTATTCGAGTGGATTACACTATTCGGTAAGACTTGTTTGATTCTTGTGCGGCATTATCAGTGATCCAAATTGTAATCTAGAGTCCCGAGGAAGATCCAGTGATGGTTCGAAACGTCGACAAAGAATAAATGTTCACCACCTGATTTGTGATTTATTATCCACACGCCCGTTATCAAAGGAAATTCGTTCATACAACATAAGTGGAATTAATTAATTTGTTCTTGTATACAAATAACGCTATATACAAAAAAAATCAATTAAAACCAGCCTGATAGCGGTTTGGGAAACGCACGATCCGTCCAGAACGAGTAGTTGGACGATTACAATTTCCGTCATTCGAATTCGATGGTCCTGTCTGTTGGACATTAGCAGGATCAGGAGTTGTATGGGAAGTTAGCGTGACATTTTCGCGTGTATTTTCTGCTATAATACAATCCTCTTCCGTATCTGAATTCCTCGAAATTTCGATATCGTCATCACAAACTCAGGCTTTAACCTATCGATTGAAACGCGCACTTTTTCACCACCAATGTCGATCACAAATGTCTTGTCACCCCGTTCAATCAGCTTGTATGGTCCGTCATACGGTGGATCGGAAGGTCCACGAACGGCGTCATGACGAAGGAAAACACGCGATGAGGTTGCTAAGCTCTTGAATATAAAAATTTTCTTGTCACCGTGTCGTCGGATAGGTGTTGGTCGAACGTTATGGACGTGTTGCTTTAATTTCTCGACAAAGCTCGATGTTGGATTCGAATCGCTCGTGAGGAAAAATTCGCCGGGTAAACGTAAACCGGAACCGTAGACTAATTCTGCGGCGGTCGTACCGAGGTCTTCTTTAAAGGCGGTTCGAATACCGAGCAATACGAGGGGTAAAATCGCGACCCAGTCTCCGTCCCCGTGGCATTTGATTGCAGCTTTTAATTGTCGGTGGAATCTTTCCACCAAACCGTTAGCTTGCGGGTGGTAGCTTGTGGTTCTTGCGCGTCTGGTGCCCAATAATTTACAAAGCTCTGCAAAGAGGTCAGATTCGAATTGGCGTCCTTGATCGGTAGTAATGCGCCAAGGTACACCAAAACGAGCGATCCAAGTTGAGAGTAAGGCGGTCGCGACAGTGGAAGCTTGCATGTCAACAATTGGGATTACCTCGGGCCAGCGCGAAAAACGATCGACGCACGTTAAACAATATCTAAATCCATGACAATAACTCATCGTAATGATGTCGATATGAATATGCTCGAAACGACCAGCTAATTTTTCGAATTGCTGTACCGGTGCAGACACGTGACGAGTGATCTTACAACGTTGGCAAGGGGTACAAGCGCGAGTCCAATCGTTGCAGTTTTTGTTCATTTCGGGCCACACAAAACGCGATGCGACAAGCTTTTGGGTAGTACGTATGCCTGGATGCGATAAACTGTGTAGCGAATTAAATACCGCGCGACGCAAGGACAACGGCACGTAAGGCCGTACCACGTTGTTTGTCATGTCGCAGTATAAATGAACGTTCTGTTCCGGAAAATGAACTTTATGTAATTTCAAAGATGACCGATCGGAATTGAGCAACTCCCGTATAGTCCAAGATCCGGCTGTCGATTTTGGTGAGGATAAGCTCTCGCGATGAAACATTTTTTAAATGAAAGATTATTGTGAATATAGTACATTCCACCTGGGCTGCCTACTGGCCGCAAATACCTTAAATTAATTACCTAACCTGCACAAATTCACGAAAAAAGTGGTGATAAGATCTCGCAATGAGTTTAGCACCATTCGACGGGGAATAATATAAGGATTCCAAAAAACGTAGGCTGCCCGATCAAAACCGGCCGCAACTTAGGGGCTGCCAGGTTTAAAGATGTGGGTTTTTTTCGATATTATAAGCGAAATGCTTTTTTTTGTAATGAATTTTATACCAAAATGAAGGTTGAATCGTACTGATCACGAAAATAACCGACTCACCCACGAAAAATGATCGCTAACAGCCCTTAGGATGATTTAAATTAGTTGCATTTATTGCGTGTTGAGAGATTAATCTCATTGTCGAAGCACGTGAATGCGAGAAGGGAAGCCGACGAATTTCTGTTTATAAACATTTCTGCTTGTTTGGGCTACTGTAACATTATACTTGTGTCATATAAATTCCTTATTATTTATTCATTGCATCACAAGATATTTATATCTAAATTACTGCCGTGCTACTTATTTGTCTTTTGATTAGCCCTGTTTGAAATTAATATTTTGTACGGATATCAATTATTTTCGATGAAGTATTTCATTCTCAATGAGTGGTTAAAAATACATGTTCTAATAGAATTTCAGCAGGTAATGGTTCTTGAAGAGGGTGAAAAACATATATTGTTTGGCAATGAACTGCAAATTCTTCCTTATAATTTTTTTTTAAGACATGGAAATTTTTATAACATCGGATATGGTAGTTTCGTATTTTTCTTGGGTAAATTCCCTCAATTCACCACCGCTATGACACAAGAAACACTTATTCATCTTCGACAGCCGCTTCAAAAATAAATAAAATTTCAATATCGCACGATGAGTGAATGCAATGTTCAGAGAATTGAATGAACAAAAACAAATTTGCATGACAGGAGTATAATTTACAGTAACTTAAACACTCATTGATGTTTATAAACAAAAATTCGTCAGCTTCCCTTATCGCATTCACGTGCTTCGACAATGGGATTAATCTCTCAACACGCAATAAATGCAGCTAATTTAAATCGTCCTGAGGGCTGTTAGCGATCATTTTTCGTGGGTGAGTCGGTCACTTTCGTGATCAGTACGATTCAACCTTCATTTTGGTATAAAATTCATTACAAAAAAAGAATTTCACTTATAATATCGCAAAAACCCCACATCTTTAAACCTGGCAGCCCCTAAGTTGCGGCCGGTTTTGATCGGGCAGCCTACGTTTTTTGGAATCCTTATATTATTCCCCGTCGAATGGTGCTAAACTGATTGCGAGATCTTATCACCACTTTTTTCGTAAATTTGTGCAGGTTAGATATTTAATTTAAGGTATTTGCAGCCAGTTTTCGATAGGCAGCCCAGGTGGAATGTACTATATTCACAATAATCTTTCATTTAAAAAATGTTTCATCGCGAGAGCTTATCCCCACCAAAATCGACAGCCGGATCTTGGACTAGTAACTCAGCGTCGTTTTTCTGAGCACAGGCGAGAGAGTTGTAATCAACGGATGATGCTATTGCTTCGACGCGCGACAAAGCATCGGCTACGCAGTTTTCCGAACCTTTAACGTATTGTATATCGGTTGAAAATTGCGAGATAAAATCTAAGTGCCGAAACTGCCGCGGAGAACACTTTTCTAAATTCTGATTGAAAGCAAAAGTCAGCGGTTTGTGGTCCGTGAATATCGTGAAAATTCTACCCTCTATCATGTGTCTGAAATGTTTAATCGCACAGTAAACGGCATAAAGTTCTCGATCGTACGCACTATATTTGCGTTGGGGTGCATCTAGGGACTTTGAATAGAAAGCAAGAGGTTGCCAAGATCCGTTTATAAATTGTTGCAACGCGGCACCGACGGAAAAATCGGAAGCGTCTGCGTTAATACAAATAGGTACGCCTGGAACCGGATGTACTAACAAAGTTGCCTTCGCGAGAGCTTTTTTTGATTCCGAAAAGGCCTCACGAGCTTCGTCATTCTAATCAACACGATCTTTGCCTTTTTTGGAGCCGACCAACAGTTGATTTAAAGGGTGCAAGATCTTAGCAGCGCGCGGTACGAATCTACGGTAGAAGTTGAACATACCGAGATAACGGCGTAAGTCTTTAATAGTCTTTGGGGAAGGGAATTCGGATATTGCGTCAACGCGCTCTTTCATTGGGAAAATTCCCTTTGCGTTAACTGTATAACCGAGAAAAGTTATTTCACTAACGCCAAAAACACACTTCCCGGGGTTAATTACAATACCGTATGATGTAAGACGCTTGAACAATGTTTCTAAATGAGTCAAATGCTGTTCTTCGGTTTCCGACGTGATCAGAAAATCGTCAATGTACGCATACACAAAATCCAAACCACGCAAAACTTCATCGACGAAACGCTGACACGTTTGCGCGGCTTTACGAAGTCCAAACATCATCATCATAGGTTCGAAGAGACCAAAGGGTGTGATGATCGCGGCTTTTTCGATGTCACACGGAGCGATGGGAATTTGATTAAATGCCCGCACTAAGTCAATTTTCGAGAAGATCTGCTTACCATTCAAGTTTTGCGCAAAATCTTCGATGTGGGGTGGAGAATACCTGTCAGGAACAGTACGGGCGTTGAGTGCTCGATAGTCCCCACATGGTCGAGTTCCACCGTCCTTTTTTGGAACGACGTGTAGTGGTGTTGACTAGGGACTCTTCGAAGGTCGCAGGATTCCTTGCTGCATCATCAAGTCGAAATCAGCTCTAGTTTGTTTCAAACGATCAGGTGCAAGGCGTCGCGGCCTCGCGTGAACTGGAGGTCCGGGCGTCGTCTCGATGTGATGCTGAACGTTGTGTTTGATTTCCGTTTTCCGGAATACTGGTGGTCGCGTCAGCTCTGGAAAGTTAGCAAGGAGCTGGTGATACACGGATGCGCCAGTAACTGTTTTAACTGAGGGCAAATTTTCTTTGGCTGAATATCCACGCGATGAAAAACCAGTGGTGCTATCGATCAAGCACTTGTTTCTTGGATCGACAAGCAAACCGTAATGCGCAAGAAAATCAACACCTATGATTGCGGAATTCATATCAGCGACTACAAATCGCCACTTGAATTCGCGATGCAACGAAAAATTTAAATTTAACGTTGTGTTGCCATACGTTGCAATTATTGAACCATTGGCCGCACAAAGTTCATAGTCACCCTTTTTTACATTAGTACTTAGCCATTTGCGCGGGTACACACATAAGTCCGCACCGGTGTCCACAAGAAAAGATTTATGATTGTTCGCATCTTTGATGAAAATCCGGCGAGGTTGAAGTCCGTCGGTATTCTCCGAATTCACTGACGGCGCGCATCGTTTCCCGACCAGGTGCAGGTACTTTCCTTCACAATTCGTTTCACAGATGACTTCGAAATTCCCGTTGCTTTGGATACAATATCTATCACATTAAGGGAAGGGTGCGATACGATATCAATTTCTCGTTTCAAATAATTGAACACATTGAAAATGATTTGTCGTCCTTGGCTTTGAATTACTTTTCCCCTGTTACTCATACCGATTGTAGTTCTATTTATTCAACACTAATTTAATGAAACGAATCACCCTGAAAATTAAAATGCAACACTTTCGGCTGTACTTGCAATGTTTACAAATATAATTCAGCGCTGAATACGTCTCTGGTACGATACGCACGAGTGAGTCAATATGCTCGGAACGGACAGTAGTTAAGCATTAGCCAATAATATTGCGCATACGCAGTTTGGTCGCAAACTTAACGTTTGCGCATCATTAACGAAGGTCCACGAGATATTGAAACTACTATACGTTTAGTCATGATTGGTTACTTTGAGTAGCCGTATCAGACACGGTCGAAGAATTCGAATTGTTTGGTTCGACTTGATCATTGTGAAGCATAGTGTTATGAAATTTGGTGCATTTTCGGCAGTGTGACGAATTACAGCGCCCACTGTGGACTTGTAGACAATCTTTGCATATTTTAAATTTATTCACAAGATTCCATTGTTGTTGGATAGACATTTTCTTGAATTCGGGACAACGATAAAGGAAATGCCTATCCTCCCCGCAAATCGCGCAATCGGATAATGTTTGACTAACTAGAGCTCTAGGAAATTCGTCTCCCGATATACTCTTGGTGAATTTTGACGGTGATTTGAAAATTGGTTAATGTAGCTTCCCGATTTTAAATGAACCGGCTTATTCTGTTCTAACGATTGTAGCCGAAATGCTGTTTCGGATATGAATCGATAAAATTGATACGAGTACGAGTCAACCAAAAGCTTCCAAACAGATTTGTAATTTTGCTCACTTACGTTATAAATCGAAATCACCACTTAAACAATTTTTCAAATATACAAATTTTTGTAAATCTGAAATATCTTCACACGAATCGACCATTGTGATGAAAATGTTTTTGAAGGACAAACAATTGTCGAATTTCGGAAGTTCGGCAATGGGCAGTTTAATCCGTGTTGATGAATTGACTGAAGAAGCGACGTCAACTACTTTTTCAACTGAAGGTACTCGTTTTTCTATTTTCCCAAAGAGTGCGAAATAACGATCTTGTATATCGTCAAACTTTTTGAGACTTTCAAGTCCGTTTTCGTCTATCAAGACAGTGAGCTCGTCGTGAACTCATTCGTATTCTACGAATTGTATTTTTAACCTCTCAAACCGTGTCTTAATTGCATGCTGTTGTTTATTATCAGTGGAATTAACAATTAACAAAATGAAAATGCAGCACAATTCTAACTGTACATTCATCTAAGGATGCAAGTCACGAAGTAACCAGTGTCGCTGGGGTAGCGCTGTTACTGCTGAAGATAATTCAGCACAGGCGCATGTATGACGCACCAAATTCGAAATACTATTCTTCTAACAATCTCACTGTCTTGAATGATTTTTTCGAGTTTCGTTATCTGACCTTTTAGTGTCGAGCGTTTCTGATTTGAGATTTTCACGCGACTTGCCATGTTTTCTTTTAACGTTTGAACGAGTTAGTAACTTCAAGAAATTTTGACGATTCTATATTTATTTGGAACGCTTGTGCACGAGACAATGATTTGTCTTTGAAATAATACGTATGTTATCGAAGCAATAGAAAATTCAAAACCACATGCGGGACTACTCTACCGATACTTATGTGCTCTTTTCTCAGCAGAAGAACGCTGTAATCAATTGGTTGAACTTCTCAGGATGCGGCTTCTGATGTCGGCTGTGATGAGCGATGAGTTTATCTGCAGTTATTGTGTTGGCCAGGGGCGGTGATGATTTCACTCCCAACGTACTGTCACAAAACTTTAGAATCCCACTTCGTTAACACAAAAATGTTTGGGGTCGGAAATTCTCCAAATGCGAAGTCACTCCGTATTTACCTTTGTTTGTCGTTTCCGACACCACCTTCCGATGAAGGACGAGAAAAAACTATGCGATTTCTGACGCATGGAATGTATTGACAATATACAAATATGACATGCCGCGTCCGTTGATTCAGAATTTAATTTATCGACTCAGTGTACACATGAACGTTGGTACGCGACTCACTTCTACCCCGTTGGGTTTCGTTTTTTACCCCGAGTCGACCGGCGCAGATGATTCAAAATTACGGAGCGGCACGCCCCTAAAACTAACTTAGGGGAGAGGGGGGTAATTGCGAACACCTAACGGAAAACTAAAATAAAACGAAAACAAATTAAGTAATGAAAGCTATTTATAAATAAGTTTTTAGTTAAACTAATCTACCTTATGTTTTTATAATCAACAGTGATATATTTTTTTAAATAATCAAATTATAATGAAAAAACAAAACATCTGGTGTTCGGGATTACCCCACAGCATGTGGCATCCGCAATTACCCCACAGCATGTGGGGTAATTGCGGATGCTGAGCGAGGTAATCCCGAACATATTCTAATTAGCGCAAAAATCACATACAAAGCCCTTCGAACTGCTTTCCCCAGTTGTGCACTTCTCATGGGCCCATAATCTACATTTGTAACACATTATCCAATTGTAACGATCGTTCGCGGGGGCGCTAATATTTTCGCACACAAATACCCTCGGGCGCCAGATTTTTACGCGAGGTTTTCTCCCCGACGGGCTCGACCTGTCAAAGTCCCGTTTTGCCGCGATACTACGCACAATACAAATCGAAGTACCCGGATACGCTCAGTGGAGAAGGGTTCGATTCGATCTAAGCTATTAGCGATCGTGAAGAGTGTTTCAAGCGAAAGGGGGCTTTAATCCGATTCGCTTCACGGAACGATTCTCGCGTATGAAAATGAAAGATGTTACAGGTCCAAATCACACTTATATTCAGTTCCCGCAATCAAAACAACAATCGCGGGTAACGGACGGACAATTAAGGGAGTGTCTTGTCACGCAAACAATTTAACTTACTTTCGTACTGTCGCCGGTTTTCCGCTACGACCCGATATATCAAGGAAACCAAAAAAAACAAAAGAAAAATGGCCACGTCGTCTCAAAAATCCCAAAAATTCGCTCTCGCCCGCACGCTAACTTTTCAACACCCGAAAAAGCCCGGACCCCACTTCATCATTTTCTTTTATATCGTTTCCCCCGACATTACCCACGTGACTCTAACTGAAACCCGCATTGGCCAACCATGCCATTTTCCAAAAGCATCGAATGTTCTCGAAGAGAAATCCCCTGACGTCGCTTCCCTATCCCACCGGTCGCGATAAAAATCTCCGACGATATTCCACCAATCTGGTTGTAAAAAAAAACACTTCGTCACATCCCCCTCCTTCTTCACGAAAAATTTTCTTGTATAAAATTTTAACATCGCGCCGCGACCCTCAGAAAACCCGTCGACACTCCCCGCAATTGTCACCCCGTGCACCCTCACATCAAAATGTTACATTCGAATTGAATCCCCAACCCGGAGAAACAAAACAAAAAAAAAAAAATAATCCATCCCATAGGGGAACCAACCCCTTTTCCCATTACCGTCCGCTAATAAAACAGAGAGAAAAAAAAAACCCAGAAAAGAAAACCCACTATCAACGATTTCCGCTGAAATGTATCCGGCGCAGGCGCCGCACCCCCTCAACGACCGGGTCCCGGGGTCGTTGGTATCCTCGGCGGAGGTCCCGGTCGACGGCAGTTACTGGATGGTATTCCGTCCAGTAGTACCGCCTGGCGTCGGCGATGAAGACCCATTGCCCTCCGGGTCTTCTGGGGCCGGTGACGCTCCAACAAGGGCAGCCCCCTGATAACACTTCTGTCGTTCCACAGCGGGAGAAAAGAGAAAAAAAAATTATATAACCATTTATAAGTCGGTGACCACCCGTTATTAATTTGGTATTAGTAGTTAATGATCCCCCTACTCCCTTCGGTTCACTCTCCATAATATGGCTTCAGATGTTTTACGTGCACCCGCGAGATCCGTCTTCCATCTTCTGTTTTCAAGTCGTACATCACCGGTGAAATCACGCGCCATACCGTGCAAGGCCCGGAAAATTTCGGCGCCAGCTTGGCGGCAAATCCATCTCCCCCGGAGGATAACGGGTGTTCTCGGCGCATTACTTTGTCTCCTACCCGACAGCGCCAATCTCGTCGCCGCAAATTGTAACGGTGACTCTGCTGAGTAAACGCTTGAGCCAACTTATTCTTCACGAATCCCATGGTATCGTTCAGCCGGCCCATTCTTTGAGCGTACTGTGAAATCTGCTCATTACTTATGGGTTCGTCTTCGGCCCCGGGACCGGCCCTGTTCTCTCTGTGGCGTGCTTTCGGGATTTCCGGCTCCCGTCCATAATTCAGGAACGCCGGGGAATGCCCCGTCGATTCATGAACGGCGGTATTAACCGCAAACATCAACTATGGTAGCTTTGCGTCCCATAGTCTCTGGTCTGTCTCGCAAAACTGCGCTATCATAGTCTTCATGGTCCTATTCGCTCGCTCCACCGGATTGCACTGCGGCGTATACACTGGCGAGAACCGGTGGTCGATTCCCAACTCGGCTAGGCCGCTGCGGAAGCTTCTACTATCGTACTGGCGGCCGTGATCGCTAATTACAGTCCTGGGACATCCAAACCGCATCACCACCTGTTCGTATAGTGCCTGAAATACAGCAGAGGCAGTGGCCTTCTTTAACGGTTTACACTCTACCCACTTAGTGAACCGGTCTTGCATCATGGCCAGGTACAGATTTCCGCGTTTCGACCGCGGCAGCGGCCCCACCAAATCCACGCTCACGACATCCCACGGGCCCCCGAATCGATATGGCAACATCATGCCCGGCGATTTCTGTTGCTGGATGTTGAGAATAAATCAAATGTTAGGTTAAGTGATAGGACCTGTCAAAAATGAATAGAAATTAAGTTGGTAGAAGTGAAAATTACTAAACTATAATATGTGTGAGTTGGTAACAAATTAGTAACTGTTAGTTAGTTCTCTGATTAACCTATGAAAGAAAAGCAACGGAACGTGCTCCGATTTTGTATCTGCAAATTTTATAATTATATTTGTCCATCGAAGGAAATTGTCAGTTGGTTTTTTTGCTTGTCAAAACAAGCACATTTGAAGGAGCAAAAAGGTACCTTTTTGTAAAACATATATTTTTGTAACTGGAAACAAAAATAAAACGTTATTAACTACGTCTGGTTTACAATTCCTTGGAGGTGTCACGGATCAATTAGTCAACAGGTTATGGACCCAGCAAGTGGTGTAATCTCATCTCCAAGGAAAAGTATGTGAAAGTAGAGAAAAATTGAAAGGCAGATCGGAGCAGAACATCGCACGAAGGAATTTTGTTCGACAAAACTGTCAAGCAAAAATTATTTGAAATTGTACAAATCAAAAGGCCATAACACTAAAAATGGACGCTGTAAAATCACAACTAGTGATGTTGAGTCAAAATTCACAAGGAGTGGTGAATTACGTACCATGGAGGTTAAAATTAGATGCTGTCCTGCGAAACAAAAAGTTGTATGAAGTTGCAACCGGGGTCAAGGTCAAACCGGAAGGAGCTGAAAACGTCCCTGCTGTTGTCGCATGGAATGAGAAGGACATGGAGGCTCTGCAACTTATTGTTTTGAATGTCAGTGACCAGATTGCATATAAAATTGCAAATTGCAAAACGTCGAAAGCTATGTTGGACAGACTAGTTTGTTTGTATGGCACGAAAACAGAGATGAATATGGAAATTATGAGACGAAAGCTGTTTACCTGCACGTTTGATGAAAACAAAACAGTAGCTGAAAACTGTATGGAAATTTTGTCCATAGGTGATGAATTGTCCAATGGTGGAGAACCAGTGCCAGAGTCGTGGATGATGACCAGAATTCTGAAAATGTTGCCAACGAGACTCGCTCATTTTCGAACATCATGGGACAATGTGCCTGCAATCGATAAAAGCTTGACAACGATGATCGAGAGACTGAGACTCGAGGATGATCGGCAAAACGACGAAAATGGTGAACCGGAGGCAAGTTCAAGCAACTCACTCATGGCGAGGAAATGCAATAGACAACAAGGAAAGTCACTGAACAAGAAAGACAAAGGACAAGGAAACTGTTACAAGTGTGGACAGACAGGACACTTCAGGAAAGATTGTCGTAACAAACCTTGTGCCAAATACCTGGCCTACTGCAAGAAGACATACAGCTGCAATTCATGTGGACAGAAGGGACATTTCGCAAAAGATTGCACACAACGCAAAGATGAAAGTTCGGATTCGCAAGGTTCGCGCAAGTCACCCGCTGTCTGGATGACAGCAAGTCTGAAGACCACCGACCTGGACAACCTCAAAAACTCGAAAGACAGGATGACAGCGTGGTATCAAGACAGTGGTGCGACACAGCACATGACTTCGCGACGAGAATGGTTTAGAGAATACAACAAATTACAAGCTCCTGTGTCTGTTCTCTTGGGAGATTCAACTACCATAGATGGCGTTGCAGTCGGAACAGTGGAATTGGAAGCCTTTGACGGCAAAGAATGGAACCCGATTGTATTGAAGGATGTCTTGCATGTACCTGACCTGAAGTTCAACTTATTTTCTGTAAGTCACATGCTCGATCAAGGATTCAAAATGAAGTCCGACAAAGGAAAGTCAGAATTCGTAACGGCTGAGGATGGAGTCACAGTTGGATTGGCAAAACGACAAGGAAACCTATACAAAATGATGTTGAGAAGAGGACAACAACAGCTGAGCCTGGCCACAATGTCAATTCGAACTTGGCATGAAAGGTTAGCACACCAAAATGTGAACTATGTACGAAAGGCATTGGACAAGAAGGAAATAAATTACGTGGACGACTGGAACGACTACCTGTGTGCAAGTTGTACAAAAGGCAAGCAGCATCGTGAAAGTCATCCAAACAACGAGAAGACAGCAAATCAACCACTGGAACTAGTTCACGTTGACATGGGTGAGATGGATGAACGCTCGCTAGGTGGCGCTAAATACTTCCTCTTGTTCAAAGATGATTTCTCGCACTTTCGAACCGTTTTCTTTATGAAAACAAAAGACGAGGCACCTGAGAAACTGGAAACGTTCGTAAAGTTGGCTGAAAATCAACTAGGAAGAAAATTGAAAGTTCTAAAATCCGACCAAGGAAAAGAAATTAGAAATGCAAGGACACGAAAATTTCTTGACGACCGAGGAATTTTTCACACACACTCAAATGTGTATACACCCGAACAGAATGGACGCATCGAGAGGAAATGCGGACCATTAAGGAAGCAGCAACATCAGCTCTACTGGCTACTAACTTGGACTCAAATCTCTGGGCTGAGGCAATCTACTACGCAGTATTTACGATAAATCAGACTGGCACCAGTACATTGAAAGGAAAAACACCTGCAGAATTGTGGTATGGGAGACAAATCGACCTGCATAAGCTGAGAAGTTTTGGTTGTGAGTGCTATGTATTGACTCAAGACCACAAGAGAGGCAAACTGGATCCGAAGTCGGAAAAGGGGTACTTTGTTGGCTACGACGTGGAGTCACCAAGTTACAGAGTGTACCTGCCACACACCAGGACAATAGTGAGCTCTGGGAACGTAAAGTTTGATGATGAAAAAGAAAGAAGTATGACCGAAGTTGAGACAACCGCAAACGAAGAGCAAAATGAAGTGATAAATGAAGATGCTAAAGAAGAACTAAACTCAGATGAAGACAGACAAGAAGAACAAGTGACAAGGAAGGAAGAACGAGTTCAAACACCGAGAAACTCACCAGAGAAAAGGCAATTAAGAGACCGAAACAAACTCAAGGCACCTCAGAGGTATAGTCATCATGTCGCTGGCTACGTCAGAGGAGGAAGTGACAAAGTTTCAGCTCTCATAGGTGACATTGAGGACATATCTGTTGAGATGGCGCTGAAAGACAAAAATTGGAAGCGAGCCATGCAAGATGAGTATGATTCACTGGTCGAGAGGCAAACATGGAAGTTGGTAAAGTGCCCTGAAGGAGTCAAGCCGCTGACCTGCAGATGGATTCTTCGCGAGAAGGCAGATGGAAAGCTGAAGGCGAGACTGGTAGCTCGTGGCTTTGAACAGAGAGAAGGCATCGATTACGAAGGGACGTTCAGCCCAGTTGCCCGCTATGCCTCAATTCGACTCATCCTGAGTTACGCAACGTCCGAAAAATGGAAACTGATTTCCTTCGACGTGAAGACCGCATTTTTGTATGGAAAACTGGAGAAAGCTCTCTACATGAATCAACCCGAAGGTTTTGACGATGGCTCGGGATTTGTTTGTGAACTCTTCAAGGCTATCTATGGGTTAAAGCAAGCGCCCAAGCAGTGGAATCGTGAAATCACCGGAAGCTTTGAAGAAATTGGATTGTTCAACACCGATGATGATCCAAGCGTTTTTTTCAACAAAGAAAGAACCATTATTGTAGCACTGTTTGTCGACGACGGCCTGGTGGCAGGAAAAGAAGAAAAAGAAATATTCAAACTTTTGAACCAGATCAAAAATAAGTTTGAAATTACATACTGCAAGACCATCCCGAAGGAGTTCTGTTATCTTGGCATGGAGCTGAAAATTGACTCGAACGGAATCACTGTGAGTCAACCGAGGTACGTGGAGAAAATCCTTCGCAAGATGAACCTCGAGAACTGCAACCCAGCTCCAACACCAATGGAACCAGGAATGGCAACAAAGAAGGAGGAATTTTTAAACGATGAGAAAGTGCCAGCTGGAACACCATATCGTGAGGCCATTGGCAGCCTGCTTTATCTCGCAACTGTGTCGAGGCCGGACATTAGTTTTGCTGTAAATTACTTAAGTCGACAATGCTGCAATCCCATGAAAAGTCACTGGAAGATGGTAAAAAGAGTATTTCAATACTTGAAAGGAACTCCAAACGCAGGAATCCGTTTTGGAGGAGACGGGAACTTTAAAGTGTTCACTGATGCAGATTTTGGAGGAGAAAAAGAGACGATGAAATCAACAAGTGGAGGTTTGATCCTAAGGGGAGGACCCATAGTTTGGTATTCGCAACGACAGAAACTTGGAGCAACTTCAACAGCAGAAGCAGAATATCGAGCCGCTTGTGAAGTCATCGACGACGTGTGCTGGATCAGAAGATTGGCAACCGAACTTCAAATCCTGCAAAACGACCAACCGTTTCCCATGTTTGTTGACAACAAATCAGCTGTTCATATGCTGATGAACACTCACGAGGGTAAAGTAAACAAAGGAAAGAAACACATAGAAATCGCACGCAAGTTCATTCAACAACATGTTGACATTACTGTGTCTGTCGAACATGTTGAAAGCGCAAAGCAAATTGCAGACATTTTAACAAAACCTTTGAACAAGAATTTATTTGAAAAATTTTGTAGTCATTTGATTGAGAAGGAGTGTTGAGAATAAATCAAATGTTAGGTTAAGTGATAGGACCTTTTTTTTTTTTTGATGACGGGGTAAAATGCATTTACGCACACATGGGGCCCGGTGAGCTCCCCATGCGAGATGGACTCGCCGGCTGTGGTGCAAGGCCGACCATACCAAATAAACGTCCCCGTGCCCCCTCCTCCCGAATCGCTAGTTGTTCGGCAATTCGAGGTGAGCAGGCAATAATGCGCCCTACTAAAGAAGAGACCCCGCCGACCCATAATGGGCCTTGCCATGGAGCCCCCGACGCTTTTTTTCCCTTCGCCCGCTCCACTTACCCTCTATCCATGACCACCCAACCCACAGCCCAAACATTTTCTCCCCCTTTCTTTTCTTTTTCCCCTTTTTTATTTTTTTTTTTTTTTTTTTTTTTTCCCTTCTTCTGTCCTATCTTTTTCCCCCTTTCTTTTTTTTTTTTTTTTTTTTCTTCTTCTTTCCCTTGTTTTACTATTTCATCATCATTTTTTTTTTTTTTTTTTTATTTATTTCATTCATTTCATTTTTTTTTTTTTTTTACTATTTCATTCATTTCATTTCATTTTTTTTTTTTTTTTTTTTTTTCCATATTTTCATCCTTGTCTGTCCCTATCCTCCTTTTCCTTCCTCTTCATAAGACGACATACGTATCCATATAAAATCCGCCACGCATCCCGACTACCTATCATAGTCAGGATAATCTGTGCCACTGCCGGCAATTCCCGGGTTCCCAGTTCTCTGATTGCCTCTCTCTCTCCTCGTTCCATCTTACACAGTCGTAAAAACATGATGCGGGCTATCGGGGATCCGCAGCTATCACACCCATCAGTCGTCGTCTTACCAATTCTCTTCGTATAAGTACCGAAGGACCCATGCCCCGTCAGGAACTGCGTGAAAAAGTACGAGGTCACACGAAAGGAGCACTCGCACCATCCACGCAGATCCCTATCAATTCCCTAGTCCATCCAGTCTCTTTACCCCACTCCTCTGTCCATTTTTCATCAATCTCGCCCGCGCCATCCGTCTTACCCCGGCAGCCTTGCGTTTCCACGGTGTACAGGAACGACCTCTCCGCAATCAACAACTGAATGGGAGGCACCGCCGCCACCACCTGAGCTTTCACTGCCGACACAGTTCTATAAGCACTCACCACGCGGAGAAGAATCTTTCTTTGACAAGCGACCATTTTGTTCTTGTGTGTGTCCCTCTTTATCGCGTTTTTCCAAATTGGGGCCGCATACAGGAGGACGCTGTGCACAACCCGCTCAGTATTCTTCGCTTTTGGTAACCTGGTCCCCGCAAGTTGGGCATCAACCTAGTCAGATTGGCCACACTAGACATTGCCTTGTCAACTGTCACCTCTATGTGCCTAGCGAAAGTCAAACCACCATCCAAAGTGACTCCCAGATACTTTACAGATTTACTCGATTTTACAGTTGTACCCTCTATTGTAAACTCTATCTCTCTATTCTTCCTGGAGCCCCTCATTACACAGACCTCCGTCTTGTCCAGCCCAACCTCCAGCCTGTTCTCCCTCATCCAATTCAAAACCATCCGGAACGACCGCTCCATCCTACTCTGCATCTCGGTCTTAGTTTCCGCCGCCGCCACCAAAACAAGATCATCAGCATACGCCACCGGGGTGACCCCCGTTGGGTACCGCAACCGGAGAACTCCATCATAAAGAAGATTCCACAGGGTGGGTCCAAGCACCGAACCCTGTGGAACTCCTGCTGAACAATCAAAACGACACCCAGGGGCAACCCACACAACACGATCCCGGAAATACGACTCCAGAGCTGCCAACACATGAGGCTCCAGGCCCAACCGTCCAAGACTCTCCACGATCAACTGCCAATCTGCCGTGTTGAAGGCGTTTTTAACATCGATAGTAACTATCGCAGCCCACGTATAATTGTCGTCGCTTACCAGCGATAAAACTTTCTTGATGGCCGTAATGGTGGACCTTCCCTCCCTGAACCCATGTTGGCCCTCAGAAAGAGCCCCCGCCTTCTCCATCGCATCCGTCACCCTACCCAGGAGCAACCTCTCATAGATCTTCGCCGTAACATTTATGAGGCATATTGGCCGATATGAGGACGACAGCGCCGGATCTTTGCCCGGCTTCGGTATTAAGACCACCGAAGCCTCCTTACTTACTGCGGAAAGCACTGATCCGTCAGATATTCGTTGAATACCGCCAACAATACTCCAGGACACATGTCAAAAACCACTTTCACCGCCTCTACCGGCACCCTATCTGGCCCTGGGGCCTTCCCGTTCTTCATTCTCCTCACAGCTTCCCCCAGCTCCTCGAGGGAGAAACTCGGCGAAGAGCTCAGGTCCAACGTCACCCGGTCCCCAGTGGGCAATATCCGCCCCTCCGGAAACAGTCCCCTGACAAACGCCATCTTCCTCCTCACCGGCAGCCTCGGCGGGGCAAGACTCCCCATTTTCTTCGTCACTATACGATAACCCGTACCCCACACGTCTTCGTCCAGATCTTTCAGTACTTCTCTCCATCTTTCCCTCTTCGCCCTTCTGACCATTTTTTTTAGTTCTGCTTTAACCTCCCTCGCCTTGCTCACCACCTCTTCCCCTCCTATTCCCCTGTGTATTTTCCTCCTCAACCCATCATACATTCTTTTCTTGGCCGCCATCTCCTCGTTCCACCAATACCCTGTCACACCCTTTCCCAGAGGTACCACCCGCGTCGAGGCCTTCACGAGCGCGACCACCCTTTCCATCAAATTATCGGATGTTATGAGCGACAGTTCCCTTTCGAGAGAAATACGAAAATCGGGAAGGGAGAACACCGATCTTCCCCTCCTCTTCTCCGCCACGTTACAGGAAGAAACATCAACATAAATATGCCCATGATGGGTATACGGATTCTCGAAGTTAATATTCCACCCCGCAATTCTATGTAAAATAACCTCGGATACCAGGGTGACGTCGATCGAAGAACCGGAAGTACCCCTACGGAACGTAAGCGACCCATCATTTACGCACGCCAGCCGCGTTTGAGTGGCCCAGTCCTCGATATAAGCGCCTCTGGCATTTCCGATACGGGATCCCCACCAGGCCGACCAAGAATTGAAGTCCCCGATCACCAGTAACTTCCTCCTCTTTTCCACCTCCACAAATACCGAGTCCGCGAATTCGATGTGATAGGACCTGTCAAAAATGAATAGAAATTAAGTTGGTAGAAGTGAAAATTACTAAACTATAATATGTGTGAGTTGGTAACAAATTAGTAACTGTTAGTTAGTTCTCTGATTAACCTATGAAAGAAAAGCAACGGAACGTGCTCCGATTTTGTATCTGCAAATTTTATAATTATATTTGTCCATCGAAGGAAATTGTCAGTTGGTTTTTTTGCTTGTCAAAACAAGCACATTTGAAGGAGCAAAAAGGTACTTTTTTGTAAAACATATATTTTTGTAACTGGAAACAAAAATAAAACGTTATTAACTACGTCTGGTTTACAATTCCTTGGAGGTGTCACGGATCAATTAGTCAACACTGGATCTTGTAACGTTGACAGGACAAACACTTTCGTACATAACGTGCAACATCTCGAAACATGCCTGGCCAATAATAGTGCTTCGCCACTCTACCGATTGTTTTCGCAATACCCAGATGTCCTGCCGTTTCCCGGTCATGATTCTCTTTCAACACCTCAGCTCTCTCGTTCGTGGGCAAACAGAGCTTCCATGGTTTCTCCTCCTCTAGTTCAGAGAAATCGTTAGGATCGAACACGTGTCGATAGAGCTTACCATCCTCCCAACGATAATCAGGATGATTTTCGGGACTCTCCTTCACTTGAGTAACCTTCTTGAAGTACCAAGAACCCGGGTCTTCCTCCGATTTGTTCTCGAGAGCTGCAACCGTGGGCAACGGGTTCCTAGACAGACTATCCGCCACCCGGTTGAGGGCGCCTTTTCGGTATCGGATTTCAAAATCGAATTGTTGCAAAAATATGCTCCATCTTGCCAGCCTTCCCGATGGCGATTTGATAGATTGTAACCACCGTAAACTCATGTGGTCAGTTATGACGCTGAACTTATACCCCTCAAGATAGTGGCGCAACTTCTCAATACTCCATACAATCGCCAGACATTCTTTCTCGGTTACCGAGTAATTTTTCTCCGCGTCGTTCATAGTTCTACTAGCATATGCTATCACCCTCTCTTTTCCTTCCACGTATTGTATTAAGGCGGCCCCCAAACCGGTGTCAGATGCGTCTGTCTGTAAAATAAATTCCTTAGTGAAATCGGGACAAACTAATATTGGCGATACCGTTAATTTTTCCTTAATCGTATCGAAGGACTGTTGTTGTTCCGTGTCCCACTTCCATCGTTGTTTTTTCTTCAGTAGGTTAGTGAGAGGAGTGACTAGCTGGGAAAAATCCTCAATAAACCGGCGATACCAGGATGCTACCCCCAAAAATCTGCGAACCTCTCTAACATTCTTAGGGGCGGGCATCAACTTTATCGCATCTACCTTATCTGGATCGGTTGCTATGCCATGTTCTGTCACCACGTGTCCCAGATATTTTAAGGAATTCTTCGCGAACTCGCATTTTTCCGGGTTTAATTGCAGATTGGCCTTCCTCAATCTGCTAAAAACTTCGGCCAGATTTTCCAGATGCTCCTCAAAGGTCTCTCCTAAGACCACTATATCGTCCAGGTAGGCGAAAGCGTAATTATCCATCGCAGGAGTGATTATCGTATCCAGCAATCTCTGAAAACAGGCCGGAGCCGAATGAAGTCCGAAGGCCATCACCTTGAACTGAAAAAGGCCTCTACCCGGAACCGTAAACGCGGTTAGTGGCCAGATATCTGCACTCAATGAAATTTGCCAGTATCCTTGACGCAAGTCCAAGGTCGAAATGAACTTGGCTCGGCGCAGTCTGTCCAGTATACCGGTTATATGCGGCAGTGGGTAGGCATCCTTAATGGACACTGCATTCAGGGCTCGAAAGTCAATACAGAACCGAGGCTTCCCATCCTTTTTCTTAACAATCACCACCGGGGAGCTCCATGGTGACTTTGATGGTTCTATTATCCCCTCTTCCAACATCCGATCCACTTCCAAATTCATAATCTCTTGCATCTTCGGATTTTGCGGTCTAAATCTTTGTTTAATCGGCTCGGTCCCCGGCTTCAGGCGTATCCGGTGTTCAATCAGCGTCGTGTTGCCCCTAATCGATTGGAAGGCAGCCATTTCTCTCTCTAAAAATTTCTGCAGCTTGACCTCCTGACTCAGTTCTCTCGCCGGGTGTAACTGGGACACCATTATGTCCTTAGACGTCGGGATTCGGGTTCCGCCTAAGTAATATTCTGCTCTCTGCAGATCCAACCGGAACAAGTGTGCTGACAACACATCCATCCCGATAATTATAGGTACCGGCATGTTCGGAAGGGACAACAACACAACATTTAATTTCTCACCCGCTATGCTCAGGGGTACCTCGTAAGACGTCGTTATACCCACCGAGGTACCATCGGCTACCACCGTTCTCGAATTCGTCACTCCCCGACTCTTCAACCCTATGCTATCACAGAATCGAGCTGTTTCTTCACTTAAGAAGGATCGTGTCGCACCGGTATCCAGCAACGCCTCGACTCTCCTTCCTTGTATTTCCACCAGGACGACCGGTCGACTATCGGAGGTTGACAATGCCAAATTTATTGGGGTCGCGGATTCAGGGAGTCGCCGTTTCCCCTCATAGCGACAACTCCCCGTTCGTTTTCCGAACACGGACAGAATCCGGAGCTCGGCGTGCGGCGTCCACAACTCGGGCAGAACGGGCACGGCACACGCTCCCGACACTGGCTTTTAAAGTGCCCCACTTCACCGCAGCTCCAACATCGCATCTCCCCTATTCCAACCAGCGACTGTCTATTTCCCCTACTCACCTCTGCCTCTCCTGGTTGTATTCTGATCCGGGGCACCACCTCCCGGGAGGAGGAAACTGCTAAACGTGGAGTACCAGGGAGGTTGGAGGGTACCACCTGAGAACGATAAATTAAGTTCGGTTCGTCCATTATGACACCGGTGGTTGGCGGGGCCAAATACTTATCCGCCTGCTGATGTACTGCCTCGAGGCCTTTACCCATTGTCAACAATTCTTCATAGGTGTCGGTGCGCATCAATCCGAAAGCTCGCTGCAAGGCAGGCAATAGTCTCTGCCGCACCATCTGAACTTGCTCACGCTCGGTCGGTCCGGATTGCTGCACTTTTGAGAACAAATCCCGCATTCGAATTACAAACAAGTGTATTCTCTTGTCCTGACCCTGTGTTCGTCTTTTAATAGCCTCTAACAATTCATCCTCGTAATTAACCGGCAAAAAGGTAGCTCGAATTTTCCTTTTAAACTCCTCCCAGGAATTAGACTCAGCCTTCCAGGCAGAATACCATCTGCGGGCATCGCCTCGCAGCAACTCGTAGACATACCGGTGTAATTGGTCCCTAAGTACCCCTCAGGTATCCGCCAAATTCTCAACTTCTTCCAAAAACGAAGTTAAGCTTCCTGTTCCGTCATACGACACATCACACTGATGTACCGGAACCGTTAAGCAGCTAGCCACATGTCGTGTCGTATCGGCGGAAATTGCCGGCGTCACTACCCCTTCTCGCTGTGGGCTCCATGGCGCATTTCCTGTAATCATTTCAAGATTAGTGGCGAACGATAGCCTACGGCGTGACTCATCCAATCGGGTTTCGTCCCGTGCCAGTCCGTCTCGCGGAGGGGATGAACGCCCGGTTGCCCGCCGCGTTCGATTTAGCGGTATGTGGGACCATTCTCCGGCCCTAGTCGCCAGAGTTCGTATTGACGTCTTGCCGGACTTGGACTGCCCTATGTCTTCCATTTTATGTCGCCCAGAAATGTTTAAGGCGGTTCTACTCAGTAGTTGGTCCGGCCGCGCTCCTTCGGCTCCTTGCTCGGAATCCGTACTTTGCGCCCTACTCGGCTCGTCATCGGAATTTTCATTAATGGACTCACCCGGTATTGCAACCTCATCCCTGTCGACTCGTACCCTCGCGTTTTCCAGCAACACACCAACGTCCTCCAGCACGCGTAACAGGCACTCTGCCCGCCGACCAAGGTCCGTATCCGGGTCAGTCTCTAATGTTTCCATTCTCCTCTTAATGTGCCTCAGCCGGGTAGCCGCACGGCGGAAGTCGAGACTCTGCCAATTTTCCCCTTAATTTCTGATCGCCTCGTCCAACTCGCTCAATTTTGCTTCGCATTCCCTCAACTCAGTGCGCGTTTCCTCCTCGGCCAACCGCACTTTGATGGTTTCATGTCCGAGTTCCAGCAACCGTTCCAAACGCATCAACTTTTCATGGATGGTCGGTGGTACGTCCGAACCACGGGCGCGCAGTTCCCAAGCCAGCTCGTCGCTATTCAGATGTTTGACCGATATACGTTCGTCTCTACTTTCAGCCATTCTGTGTCCCGTATCAAAACGACCCGCCGGAAGATAATTAGGTTCGCGGTCGCGATGTAAACAAACCCGCGTTCGATCTTTCACTCCCGTGACAGCTCGCTCATCCGAACTACCGGTCACCGCGCCAACTCGTTCGTCGCGTTAGTCAGTGGTACTATACGTCACAATGGTCAAACGTGCGACTTCGCACCTGCGCACCGAGATACGCGGTACTTCGTCCAGCTGCTGTTTCCGGAACGTTCGATCGGCACCACGCGCACGTGAAGTCAATGGCCGCGCAACACACTCCCCTTGCAACACACGCGAATAGTCACCCCGCACTTTACACCAACGGTCCCTGCTCGGGCGCCAAAATATCTAACGATCGTTCGCGGGGGCGCTAATATTTTCGCACACAAATACCCTCGGGCGCCAGATTTTTACGCGAGGTTTTCTCCCCGACGGGCTCGACCTGTCAAAGTCCCGTTTTGCCGCGATACTACGCACAATACAAATCGAAGTACCCGGATACGCTCAGTGGAGAAGGGTTCGATTCGATCTAAGCTATTAGCGATCGTGAAGAGTGTTTCAAGCGAAAGGGGGCTTTAATCCGATTCGCTTCACGGAACGATTCTCGCGTATGAAAATGAAAGATGTTACAGGTCCAAATCACACTTATATTCAGTTCCCGCAATCAAAACAACAATCGCGGGTAATGGACGGACAATTAAGGGAGTGTCTTGTCACGCAAACAATTTAACTTACTTTCGTACTGTCGCCGGTTTTCCGCTACGACCCGATATATCAAGGAAACCAAAAAGAACAAAAGAAAAATGGCCACGTCGTCTCAAAAATCCCAAAAATTCGCTCTCGTCCGCACTTCCGCTAACTTTTCAACACCCGAAAAAGCCCGGACCCCACTTCATCATTTTCTTTTATATCGTTTCCCCCGACATTACCCACGTGACTCTAACTGAAACCCGCATTGGCCAACCATGCCATTTTCCAAAAGCATCGAATGTTCTCGAAGAGAAATCCCCTGACGTCGCTTCCCTATCCCACCGGTCGCGATAAAAATCTCCGACGATATTCCACCAATCTGGTTGTAAAAAAAAAACACTTCGTCACATCCCCCTCCTTCTTCACGAAAAATTTTCTTGTATAAAATTTTAACATCGCGCCGCGACCCTCAGAAAACCCGTCGACACTCCCCGCAATTGTCACCCCGTGCACCCTCACATCAAAATGTTACATTCGAATTGAATCCCCAACCCGGAGAAACAAAACAAAAAAAAAATAATCCATCCCATAGGGGAACCAACCCCTTTTCCCATTACCGTCCGCTAATAAAACAGAGAGAAAAAAAAACCCAGAAAAGAAAACCCACTATCAACGATTTCCGCTGAAATGTATCCGGCGCAGGCGCCGCACCCCCTCAACGACCACTTCATCATTTTCTTTTATATCGTTTCCCCCGACATTACCCACGTGACTGTAACTGAAACCCGCATTGCCCAACCATGCCATTTTCCAAAAGCATCGAATGTTCTCGAAGAGAAATCCCCTGACGTCGCTTCCCTATCCCACCGGTCGCGATAAAAATCTCCGACGATATTCCACCAATCTGGTTGTAAAAAAAAACACTTCGTCACACAATCTTCGGTAATTGGTTGTACATATTTTTCATTACAAATCAGACAAAAATACTCTTCTTGATTCTTTGATTCAGCTTTTTTGTTTTCTTTTTTATTGCATACATCATTTTTAAATGCTTTCAGATTCTTTACGCCTTTTTTACTTTTATTTTTACTGTCAATCTTTTCATTAATTTTAATCTGTTCTTTTTTCTTCCTTTTTTTGTTCTTTCTCTTCAAAAGCATCTTTTATGGGGGAGCTGGTTATTATAATTGAATGTCTCTTTCTAGAAGTTTGTCTTGTTTTGGGTTGTGATATTTGGGGAACAGTAACAATTTCCTGAAGTGGAATTTATTCGTTCAACTGAGCTATAGCCTAAGGTGTAACGTGTTCTTTCTGATTTGATGCTTGTGCTTCTTGAGCGTCTGGTGTTTGAACATTGGACGGCAATATTGTTTGAGTATCAGGCAATGTTGCTTCTAAGAACTGTTCATCAAATTTCGTTATATCTAATGGCCAAATACTAGCTGCCCGGAATCCACTTGCTGCTTTCCCAATATTTCTGATTCGATTGAGAGCTTTAGTAAAAAGTTCGACAACTTCATACTGAGTAATTCTTTGGCCTACGTTGGAAGCCATGTATAAGTCACATTCACGGTTATATGCAGTCTTGAGGGGCCCAAAATATGTTAAATCCAGAGGTCGCATTCGATGTGACGTATGCGGTGGAAGAGATAACAGTACTATTCCATTCTGGCGACAAAGCAGATAGCAAGCAAGACTAACATGGCTTTCATGGTTGTCTAAAACAAGTAGAATTGGTTTTTCTATAGATGACTTTGCATAAGATATAAAATGATGTAACCAATCTACAAATAGGTTTTCGTTTATCCAACCCGAATCGCTAACTGCTGCTATCATATCAGAATTGCCTCCACGCAATAATTGAGCATTCATTATTTTCCTCTTAAAAATGAAAAACGGAGGAATATAATTGCCTGCGGCACTAAATGCGCAAACAACTGTGGTTGTAGTTCCTCTTTCACCACTAGTTATCATACCAACTTGCTTTTGGCCTTTTGGAGCTAGTATCCTGGAATTTCTCCGCACATTAGAAATGCCGGTTTCATCAACATTATATATGTGATTAGCATCAAACTGATATTTTCATTGCATCGATTCCAAGTTATCGAAAAATAATTTAACTTCCGTTTCGTTAAAGGCTGTAATTCTGCTGATAGAAGTAGACTCAGTAGAAGCGAAATATTGGGATGCCTTTTCTTAAACCCATAGAACCAGTCCTTTCCTGCCATATGGGTTTTTTTGTCAAAATTGTGCTTTAAATTATTTATTTCGGCAAATTTGAAGGCTATTTTGCGGACCGTCTCAATAGTTAAACCATAAAATTGTTTACAGCATTTCAAGATATGGTCCTCCAGTTCTTCTTCTTGTTCTTGAAAAAATGTAGCCTTTCTTCCAGTTTTTGGAGCCTTAATAGTTTCATGTTTAAGGTAGTCATGTATAGTGCTTTTTGGTACAGAATAAGTAATAGCAGCCTTTCCTAGTGAAAGTGTTTTGTTTTTGACAGCCCTAGGCCGTGTTTCACCAGAAGTCAGTTAATGTACCTGACAGTTAAAACCAGTTTTTGCATTGAAATATTTCGACTATCGGAACGATAAACTCTAACCGAGCGGTATTAGTGTTGGGGAAAAACGCCCTTAGGCCGTCTTTCACCAACGTGATTAGCGGTTGGGTAGGGCGAACCGGCCGACTAAAATCGGCAGCTAACATAAATTGTCTTTCACCAACCAGTTTTCGGCAGGTCGCGGTGTACCCGTTCAATAAATTTTAGCGGCTGGAAGTAGTACCAGTTAGCGCTAACTGAATAGTCGTATCGAAGTAACTACTACTGCGCGGACATGAACGTGAACGATCAGCCAGCTGATTCCTTTGATTTTAGATAGAGACGAGGAAAAAGAACGTGTTCCATGTCTTGGTTTTTATATTTGCGAACGTTTGGAGCATTTTGTTGAAATGGACGACATCGATTTTGTGCGAAGGTTTCGACTTTCAAAGGGAATGTGCCTTCAAGTATTAGAACGTATTGAAAATAGGTTAGAATTCCCAAGGGATAAGTGAAATCTGCGTCAAACCTGTACAACAGTACAATCTACCAAACCACGTTATTGAAATGACTATCCTTCTTTTGTTCGTATCGGGAATGGGAATTTCCAACATTTTCGTAAATCATGTCAGGAGTATAATCTACCAAACCACGTAAGCAAAATGGATAACAACCGAAATATATAATAATATCACAGTTTATTCTAGTATATATTACATTTTATCGAATATGGACTTTCCAGAAATGAAGATTGTATAATTATATAGTTTCATAAAAGTAATGAGCCTGTATAAATTACTTTCTCATACAGTATTTGTTTTGAGTAACGAAGACTTGAATGCAGTTATTAAAATAAGACGAAATTTCTACTTTAATAATATATAATTATTGAAAATTGATGAAAAGTACTGTCAGTCCGGATCTGTGAAATGAATGAATTTTCGGCTGGGCAGAACCGTATCTGCTCTTCAAAATCATCACACGCTGTAACAGTTGAAATACGCCGGAAATGGCAACGTTGTACCGTTAGCTACTCGTCTATTTGTTACCGTCTTCATCAGCGTGGTGAAAGACGATTCCCCTACCTGACTGTTTTTAGCGGACGGCAACTTTGTCCGACGACTACCTAACGGACATGTAGCGGAATTTTGGTGAAAGACGGCCTTAATGGCTTTCTCCAAGTCCTCTAATTTATATTTAGTCTCTGTCTTTCTTTGGTAATGTCTTGGCATCTGAAATATCAATTTATATTTATTGTCAGCATCAGAAATAATGTATTCATATTATGTATTAATTGTGGTAAAGAATAATTATCCGGCCTGTTAACTATATCTACACCAAAGCACACCTAGATACATTCATGTATTTATTTTAAACTGATTTACGTATTAGTGAAATATTGTCTTTTTATTATAATAAAAATTTGGTTACAGTATTTAACTGTTAGCGACATATTTTAGAATAAAAATGCAGCACTCAATAAACTTGTTGTTTAGGGGTAACTGCGGACGTTCGTGTTTACCCCACTCAAATCGTCCGCCATTAACCGACCCGCTCAGAAACACAATATAAATATTTTATTTGAGGTTAGAACCATGCGGTGCATGATACGAGTGCTTTAAAACATTGTTCGATTAGATGGTATTTCACAAAAAAAAACACCATGCTCCTAAGTTTTTTGTACAGTAAGAAGCACACATCTACTTTTACACAAAAATTAGATGAAATTATTGAAAAATCATTAGGTTGACTTACCTTGAAGCGCGAGCGCGTCCTCACTTTAACGCTTTTCGTTTGACACTGGGTGCGCGGTCGACTTATGATTGCGTCATTCAAAATATCTCCTGTCCTTTTCTAACATAGTTAAACCTGTGCGTCCGCCATTACCCGCCGTCCGTGATTTCTCCACTCTCTCCTAATCTATTTACAGCCTAAAACTATAAAATTGTCATTTTCACGAAACAAATACACCTGCATTCAATTTGAATTTTTTGTTTGGGGTCGGAATTTCTCCAACTGCGGAGTCACTCCGTATTTATTTTTTCTTTGTCGTTTCTGACACCACCTTCCGATGAAGGACGAGAAAAAGTGTACGATTTCTGACGTATGAGATGTATTGATAAGATACAAATATGACGTGCCGCGTCCGTTTATTCTGAATTGAATTTATCGACTCAGGGTACGATCGTTTGTGTTTAGTGTACGTCCTGAACGTTGGTACGCGACTTATTTCTACCCCGGTGGGTTTCGCTTTTTACCCTGAGTCGACCGGCGCAGATGATTCAAAATTACGGAGCGGCACGCCCCTAAAACTAACTTAATCTATTAACAGCCTAAAACTAAAAAATTGTCATTTCCACGGAACATATCCTCCCCCCCGTTGAGAGTAAAACGAGCAAGAAAAATTAAACGGGAGTTTGAAAATATCGTGCACGCACTTAACTTCACTTGCGCTGTAGTGATTGTCTTAGTCACCTTTCGGTAGGGGGCATATCGATTTTACATTTCTCCTGCAGCTTCCGTGGGATGTGGTGACCACTCGTACGACGCCGTCGGTGCCAAGATGCAAATCTGTCACTCTTCCCAAGCGCCACTGCAAGCATGGTTGTTGTTTGTCGATAAGCAGTACAATAGAGTCCCTTTCGATACTAGTAGACGGCTGTATCCATTTATGTCGCCTTTGCAACTCAGTCAAATACTCGAGTTGCCAACGAGTCCAGAATTCTTGACGGATTTTCGTGATGAGTCTCCAGGATGCCAAACGATTTTTTGGAAGCTGCGAGAAATCATTTTCGGGTAGGGCGGTTAATGATCGCCCAATTAATAAATGTCCGGGCGTCAGAGCAATTGGATCGTTGGGATCAGTAGATAGCGGGCATAGCGGTCTCGAATTTAAAATTGCTTCGATTTCAATTACTAACGTGTTGAGCTCTTCTAATGTGAAAAGAGGCTCGTGCAAGACGCGTTTCAAATGGTGTTTGCATGACTTCACCGCTGCCTCCCATAAACCGCCAAAATGAGGAGATACCGGAGGGTTGAAGTGCCATTCGATTCTCTTCTCAATTGAAAAATTTTGCACCCGTTTTTGGAAGGAATCTGAGTGCATTAATGCATATAATTCGCGAAGTTTATTATTGGCCCCGACAAAATTCGTACCATTGTCGGAATATAGATGGGTCGGTACCCCGCGGCGAGCTATAAATCTTCGAAGGGCCGCTAAGAAGGCATCGGTCGACAAATCGGAGGCAATTTCTATGTGAATGGCCTTTGTTGACATGCATATAAATAAACAACCGTATGTCTTCAGAATGTTACGATTTCGGTGTTTCCTTTCTTTAATCATCACGGGGCCGAAATAATCTACTGCTGTATGATGGAAAGCCAGAGAGGTCGCGAATCGAGATTTAGGTAAATCGGCCATTTTATAGTTAATTGGTTCCGGACGAAAACGAAGACATTTCACGCACCGACGTACGATTCTTCGAACTTGATTCCTACCATCAATTATCCAAAATCGTTGACGAATATTGTATAGGGTGGATTGAATACCGGTATGATGAAATTTTTCATGATAATAACGAATTAAAATGTCTGTTACGTGATGGCGGGAAGGTAATAATATCGGATGTTTTTGATCGTTTCGTAACTCGGCATTCTTAAGTCGTCCACCTACTCGAAGCAAACCAAATTCATCGACGAACGGGTTTAAAGATCCAAGTTTTTTGGTTTTGGTTTGACCTTTTGACTTAAGGTAGGCGATTTCTTCTTGAAAACTCGCATGCTGAATAAGGCTTACTATTCGTTTTTCGGCGTGATCCATGTCAGCTACCGATAGCGTTCCCGATTTTTTATTCGAAGGTAACCACCGTAGACAGTACGCTACGACACGAATTAAAGAAGTGTATGACGAGAAACGTCGGAACATTTCATCACAATTGCTTTGAGATAGAAAGCAAAAAGAACCTTTCAATCCGGGTAAGTCATAAATCGGTTCGAGTATTGTAAAAGGCCAACCTGATTCCGTTTGACTCAACCAAGGGGGGCCCTCGAACCATTTATTGTTTTTTAAAAATTCTTGCGGATATTGTCCTCTCGATAGGACGTCCGCAGGGTTTTGTTCGGTCCGCACGTGCAACCATTCAATATTTTTACAAATTTCCTGGATTTCTCGGACGCGATTCGATTCGAACTGTTTAAGGGTGTCTGGGTGTTTTTTCAACCATTGTAGTACAATGGTGGAGTCGGTCCAAAGGCTTGTCTTGCTTATTTTAAGATTTATTGCTTCACGGATGTCGCGGTAAAGTCGAGCTAATGTTAATGCCCCGCAGAGTTCTAGTTTCGGAATCGTTTTTTGGGATAATGGAGCTACCCGTCCCTTTGAACAAAGAAGTCGTACCCGAATTTCACCCCCTTCGTCGCGAGAACGAACATAAATACATGCTCCATAGCCTGATTTACTTGCATCGCAAAATCCGTGAAGTTGAATGTCGACGGGTTTATTGACGACAATAAATCGATCGACCTTCATGGTGACATCCTCCAGTTGTTCCGTAAATGACAACCATGCCGTTTGTAACGCGCTCGGTACTGACTCATCCCAGGTAGTTTTTGCCTTCCACAGCCTTTGCATTATGATTTTAGCAATAAAAATAATTGGACCGAGCATACCTAAAGGATCAAAACTTTTTGCTATTTCGGATAGAATATGTCGTTTTGTTATTTTCTCGATCGGTCGGATGGGGTTTACGGAATAAATTAATTTGTCCTGTTCGGCGTTCCATGATATACCTAATGTCTTATGCAATGGCTTATGATCTGTTAGGAAGTCGATATCCGTCGTTCGTTTGTTCAACCCCGCTAATATCTGTGAATCATTTGATGCCCACTGCCGGATATTAAATCCGCCGCGTTTCAACAATTCGGTGACTTCGTCGCGAATTTGAATGAGTTCTTCCCTAGAGTCCGCCCCTGATATTAAATCGTCGACGTAAAAATCACGTACGAGTGTCTTGGAACCGATCGGAAAATTCGCCTCTTCGTCTTTCGCCAGTTGATGAATGGTTCGAATGGCTAAAAAGGGTGCCGACGAAACACCAAAGGTTACCGTATTCAATTGATACGTCCGAATTTGGTCATCACAAAACCAAAAGATTTTTTGAAAACGACGTTCCTCGGGATGTATCCATATTTGCCGGTACATTTTAGCAATGTCGGCAGTAATGACAAATTTATGCGTACGAAACCGAATGAGGTGGGCGAATAATTTAAGTTGAATCGTTGGCCCGACCATAAGCATATCGTTCAGGGAAATGCCCTTAGCGGATTTGGCGGAGGCGTCGAAAACTACGCGCATTTTTGTTGTTATGCTGCCTTGTTTTTTCACCGCATGATGGGGCAAGTAATACTCCGCGGTTGATTGCTCATCAGCTACCAATGACATGTGTCCTGAATCAATATATTCCTGCATCACACCACGGTACTGGCGATTGAAATCCGGATCGGCGTCGAGTCGTTTACGCAATGCGAAGAATCGTTTTAACGCGACAGATCGCGAGTCGCCAAAGTCCGGGATGTCTTCGCGAAATGGCAATCGTACGATATATCGACCGGTCGCTTCGCGAGAAACGTTTTCGATGAAATGGTTTTCACATTGATTACTTTGCAATGACTTGATTTGTTCGGAATTAGCATCTTTTATCAGCCAAAATTTCGATATTTGCTCCTCCAAATCTGATAGATTACATACAACCCGACCGTCATTGCTAATAGGTGCAGCGCCACCCGCGATGGCCCATCCGAATTGGGTTTTCTGAAGGAAAAGATCCCATCCGTCTCGAGACAAATCAATTTGCCCGATCGATAATAAACTGAGAGTAGGTCCTGCTCCGATGAGGATATCCACTGCTTGGGGAATGTGGAACGACGTGTCGGCCAATTTGATATTTTTGGGAATTTGTAAAGTTTCGCGAGGAAAAATTTCGCTCGGTACTTCGTCGGCAATTTTCGGAATTACCAAAAAAGACAGAGAACGGTGGAAATCACTATGATGTGAATAAATGGAGCATTGAACGATCCCCTTTGTGTAGGTGGTCATATCATCAATCGCACCGACTTGAATGGAGAAGGGAGCGATTGATAAATTTAGATCATTCGCTAATGATTCCGTCATGAAATTAGCCGTTGCGCACGTATCCAGTAAAGCTCTACACGAATGAAAAGCGCCGTTTGAATTTTTAATGCGAACTTTCGCGCTTAACATCAAAACTGATTTTTCGATTCGAGAAGTGAGGGAGCAGGTGCTTACGTTTAGTCATGATTGGTTACCTTGACTGGGCGTATCAGACGCGGTCGAAGAATTCGAATTGTTTGGTTCGACTTGATCATTGTGAAGCATAGTATTATGAAATTTGGTGCATTTTCGGCAGTGTGACGAATTACAGCGCCCACCGTGGACTTGTAGACAGTTTCTGCATATTTTAAATTTATTTACAAGATTCCATCGTTGTTGGATAGACATTTTCTTGAATTCGGGACAACGATAAAGGAAATGCCTATCCTCCTTGCAAATCGCGCAATCGGATAATGTTTGACTGTTTAGAGCTCTAGGAACATTAGTCTCCCGATATATCCTTGGTGAATTTTGACGGTGATTTGAAAATTGGTTCATGAACCGGCTTATTCTGTTCTAACGATTGTAGCCGAAATGCTGTTTCGGATATGAATCGATAAAATTGATCCAGCGTGGGCGTTATTTCTAAACTGAGAGTTTCCTCCCATTTAGATTGAATTTCCGATGGAATCGCGCGTTCTAGCGTTCGAATTAGAAGGGAATCGTTTATTTGCACTCCCAAATTCTCTAATATGTTTACGTGTTGCGTCATATCGTCTATGAGTCGCGTCAAACCCTTTGAGGAAGGTTTTGTTTGTATCTTTATATCTAGAATGGCATCGAGGTGATGGTTAATTAAAATTCTATGTTTATCGTACGAGTCAACCAAAAGCTTCCAAGCAGATTTGTAATTTTGCTCACTTACGTTATAAATCGAAATTTTGTTTAACGCGTCACCACTTAAACAATTTTTCAAATATACGAATTTTTGTAAATCTGAAATATCTTCACACGAATCGACCATTGTGATGAAAATGTTTTTGAAGGACAACCAATTGTCAAGGTTTCCGTCGAATTTCGGAAGTTCGGCAATGGGCAGTTTAATCCGTGTTGATGAATTGACTGAAGAAGCGACGTCAACTACTTTTTCAGCTGAAGGTACTCGTTTTTCTATTCTCCCAAAGAGAGCGAAATAACGATCTTGTATATCGTCAAACTCTTTGAGACTTTCAAGTTCGTTTTCGTCTGTCAACACAGTGAGCTCGTCGTGAACTCCTTCGTATTCTACGAATTGTATTTTTAACCTCTCAAACCCTGCCTTAATTGCATGCGAGTCTATGTCATTGTCTTCAATGATTTTTTCGAGTTTCGTTATCTGACCTTTTAGTGTCGAGCGTTTCTGATTTAAGATTTTCACTCGACTTGCCATGTTTTTTTTTTAACGTTTGAACGAGTTAGTAATTTCGAGAAAATTTGACGATTCTATATTTATTTGGAACGCTTGTGCACGGGACAATGATTTGTCTTTGAAATAAAACGTATGTTATCGAAGCAATAGAAAATTCAAAACCACATGCAGGACTACTCTACTGATACTTATGTGCTTTTTTCTCGGCAGAAGAACGCTGCAATCGATTGGTTGAACTTCTCAGGATGCGGCTTCTGATGTCAGCTGTGATGAGCGATGACTTTATCTGCAGTTATTGTGTTGGCCAAGGGACGGTGATGATTTCACTCCCAACGTACTGTCACAAAACTGTAGAATCCCACTTCGTTAACACCAAAATGTTTGGGGTCGGAATTTCTCCAACTGCGGAGTCACTCCGTATTTATTTTTTCTTTGTCGTTTCTGACACCACCTTCCGATGAAGGACGAGAAAAAGTGTACGATTTCTGACGTATGAGATGTATTGATAAGATACAAATATGACGTGCCGCGTCCGTTTATTCTGAATTGAATTTATCGACTCAGGGTACGATCGTTTGTGTTTAGTGTACGTCCTGAACGTTGGTACGCGACTTATTTCTACCCCGGTGGGTTTCGCTTTTTACCCTGAGTCGACCGGCGCAGATGATTCAAAATTACGGAGCGGCACGCCCCTAAAACTAACTTAATCTATTAACAGCCTAAAACTAAAAAATTGTCATTTCCACGGAACATTTTTTATTCGAAAATATTCCTACAACATGAATTTTTTTGCCGAATCCACAACAATATTCGGAGGTCCACTGATAATATAAAGAATAATTATACTGATCCACGAAATTCGCAGAATTTCAGTAATATACAGAAATATCACGACTGAGAAAAACACCCGTTTTCCGTTTTCTTAATTTCTTCCTTCTTGAATGATTAGATATTTGATCTTAAAGGTGTTTTTCTTCACCAACCCGGTGATAGGGTATATGTTTTGAAAATTCTCGGAAAATAGGTCACGGCGGGACCGGGAATCGAACCCGGACCTCCAGCATTACGCGCTGTTGCTCTACCACTAAGCTACCCCTTATTTACAATTTAGCCGGTTATCATCTCGGAAAAATTGAAAAATAAGTCATAGTCGGGGTAGCTTATTAGATATTTGATATACACATTCAACATAACAAAATAATCAACGTGAAAGTATAACACAGAAATTCACTCAATAGAATAATTGCACAAGTGTATAAAAATTACCAATTACTTTGGAATTGTGTTATCTCAAAATTAGACTCTTTTGCTTTCATGTACAGTCAAAAGAGTACGAGTCCAAAAGATGAGTGCCCTTTTACAAAATACGAAAATAAAATAAGTGAGTACAATTATTAAGTAATAGGTATGTTTGAATGCAAAATCATTTTTATACACTGATGTAATTCATTCGAATACTTCGCGACATATATTCACTTAAACTCTTGGTGCACAAATTATCTGCAAAATGCGATGTTTTCCGTCTTTTTTTTACCATGTAGTTAACAATTTTCTAAGATTTTCTCTTCCTCGTTTTACTTGCATCGACAAGACTTTTATTTAAATTCCGTATCCTAAAATGCATTCTGCATTTGAAAAATAACATTTTAACTTTTTCGGGGCACTGTAGGGTAAGAAGGGGGAATGGCGTTCACTTGAGGAAAACATCGTGTATTTTTTAAATTATTCATTATAAATCAAAATTATGAAACGTAATAAATTCTCAATGTGTCGATTAATCAACAATTTAACAACAGAAGCTTATATCTTTGACCTATTTCTAATAAAAACCCATTTTTAAAAAAACATGTTTGAGCGGCATTGCCCCTGGCATTGGATAATGCCGCTCGGTGTCCGGGGTTATGACGCTCAAACGTGTTTCTTGGAATATATCAATTAAGGCACATCATAATTAAATAAAATTTTTTTTTTTTTTTTTATTGAAATTTACTTGTCTCGACTACTGGGGCCATTGACACAGATACAGTTTATTACAATAGTCTTAGAAGACCAAGAGAAAAAAATCATGAAATACACTATCTGAATTGATATCTAGAGAAACGTTACATCTCCCGAAGTAAGTTTACGTGGTGCAAAAAATGTATTATCCGATGTATATATTTTTCTGATCCCAACAGCTCTTGGATATCGTCGGGAAGTCCAGATGCTTTTCTCCATGGGTTAAGGTATTCACATTCTGAGAAGATATGCTTTATCGACAGCGGTATATTACAGTGTTGGCAGCAGGTTGGGGCATCTGAAGTTAGTAAATGTCCGTGAGTGAGACGCGTGTGTCCAACGCGTAATCTGCGTAAGAGACTTTTTTCTTTTCTGCTCATGGGTGGTAAAGATGTTTGTGTGATTGTTCGAAGAACTTCGTGCAACTTCGATCTATTACTGTTCCATTCACGCTGCCAAATGTTGCGAATTTCGTTAGTGATTACGATATTGATGTCGCTGTGAATACACAAATTTTCGCACGGAAGAAGTAGGCGACTATTTTTGGCCATTTTGTCAGCCATTTCGTTGCCGAGAATCCCTACATGTGATGGAACGTACAAGAGTCTGACGTTCGTTCCCTGTTGTAGTGCTTTGTCGATACCATCTTGTATTAAGGTGACTAGAGGATGTTGGCAGAATATGTTTTCGACTGACTGAATGGCAGATAAAGAATCAGTGCACACTGTTGCATCTTTGACAGAGGGTTTAAAAAGAATGGCTTCAAGTATGGCGTAAAGTTCGCCGGTGTATGAGCTTGCTGTTGGTGGAAGTTTAGACTGTTTGATCGTTGCGGTGGAAGTCGTAACTGAAGTACCCACACCTGTCTCACCTTTTGATGCGTCAGTATAGTATACTGTGCCTTTCGGAAAAGAATGTATTTTTTCCAAAAATTTTTGCCCTAAGAACTGAGATGGTGTTTGGTATTTTGAAAAAAGAAAGAGTGTGATGTCTATTTGAGGATGTCGTCTAGTCCACGGAGCTTTGTGTGAAAAAGTAATAGCAGTAGTTTTGGCAAAGTCTACATTAGCAGGAAGCGAGCAAAGCAGTTGTGCCATTGTTTTCTGATTCCTTTGTATACTCGTGTATCTATCAGAGCTGAGTATGAGTTCACGCACGGGGTTCTTAGGATTGGCCGATATCCTATTGCAGTACTTTAAAAAACAAAGTTTACGTCGTAGCCATAGGGGCGGTTCGTTTGCTTCCACATTTATACTTTCCGCTGGACTGGTCCTATATGCGCCAAGACACAGTCTTAGTGAAGTGTTCTGTATTGCGTTGAGTGGTTTTAGGAGGGTTTTAGATGCCGACATGTATAAAGGACTGCCATAATCGAGTTTTGAGCGGATGATGGCTCTGTATGTTCTAAGTAGAACTTCCTCAGACGAACCCCAAGCCTGATGTGATAGCGTTTTAATGAGATTGATATTTTGCAGGCATTTTTTTCTCAGATTTCTGATGTGGCATTTCCAGCTGACCTTTTTATCAAAAGTGAGTCCAAGAATTGTCAGTTCTTCCACAACTGGTATGCGTGTTCCATTTATATAAACGCTAGGAGCAGTCATGCTAGTTACCCTTCTGCTGAATTTAATTATTCTGGATTTTTCAGTAGAAAAACGAAGTCCTAAGGATTTTGCTTTTTTCTCTAAGTTAGCTATGGCTGTCTGAAGGATGTTGGACATAGCACTAGAGGTTTTTCCGTGACAATATACAACGAGATCATCTGCATATAGTGCGTGCTTAATTGGTGCATGAAGTCCTTCACAGAGGTCGTTAATTGTCATAATAAATAACGTTGGGCTAATGACGGAGCCCTGGGGTACCCCGTTTTTTTGTGGACGTTCAGCAGATATGTTTGCATTGACCCGTACTCTAAATGAGCGGTTACTGAGAAAATTCTGAACGAAATTGAAAATATTGCCTGTCATGTGATATTCTATGAACTTAGACAGTATTGTGTGATGAGGAAGTTTATCAAACGCGCTATCAATGTCAAGTGCTGCGGCGATTACATCCTGATTATTGTTGAAGGCATTTATCACGTCGCTGTGAAGAATTGCCAGGTTGTCCAAGGTACTTCTATGAGGCCTAAATCCTGATTGGGTCTTGCATATAATATCGTATTTGTCGAGATACCACAATATTCTTTTGTTCACCATCCTTTCCATCACTTTGCACATTGTACATGTTAGTGCTATTGGTCTATATGAATTGACATTATCAGTAGTCTTCTTCATTTTACGTATTGGGAAAACTATAGAATTACGCCAGAGTTCTGGAAACTTCCCTGCAGTCCATATATAATTATAATATGCCAATAGTTTTTTAATGCTAAGGGGTGCCAAATTTTTGATGAAAATCTGAGGGATATTGTCTGGACCTGCAGCGGAATTTTTACTAGATGAAAGGGCATAGCGCAATTCTGACATCGTAAAAGGTGAATTTAAGGACTCCAAATCCATTTTTTGTAAATGTGGTAGGGTCCCATATTTGGTATCATTAAGTTCTGGAGAATTATCATGATTACACATATTCGACATTTTTTATTGAAAGTAATCGGCAAAGACTTCTGTTATCTCTTGGCTGTCAGTGATGAGACTTTCTTGTGATTTAAGAGCCGCTATCGACGAGTAAGAGATGTTTCCTTTCATTCGTCGTATTTTATGCCATACCTCCTTCGCTGGTGTGTCGGATGTTAGGGACGAAACATATGCATGCCAGGAGTTTTTCCTACTCGCCTTCAATATTTGCTTTGCTATTGCTCTTTTTTTCTTGAATTCTATCATATCGATAACATTTTTTGTTTTACGGTATCGATTGAGCGCCGTTTTACATTCTTTTGTAGCTACCATACACTCGTCATTCCACCATGGAACCGATCTTTGGTGTTTTTCGTTTGGGTTTGGCCAATATGATTGATTGCGGAATTTAGTATACATTTATTCATTTCGTCAAGCGCTCCATTTATTTCGCAAAAGTTTTCAATATTTTGCAATGATTTGTCCACTTGAGTTCTGTAACCCTCCCAGTCGGCATTTTTGATTTTCCACCTTGTTATGTGATGATTGTGCTTTTCCACGTTGTTTGTAATAACAATTGGAAAGTGATTGCTGTCATAAAGAGACTCTTTTACGCTCCAAGCTATGGTAGGGAAAGAATTAGGGTCGCAGAAACTCAGATCTATTGCGGAGGAATTGCCCGAGGAAATGCTGAAATGAGTATTGCTTCCAGTATTTAGTATACATAGGTCAGAATTATTTAGGACTGATTCAATTATTTTTCCACGTCCATATGTACGTAATGACGTATTGTGAGCATTCAGATCGCCAAGAAAGAATAGGGGAGCCGGTAATTGGTTAATTATGTTTGTTAACTGGGTTTCTGAGACTTCTTTGTTTGGTGGAATGTATACAGAGCAGAAAGTTATTCTATTTGGACACCAAGCATTTATGGCTACTGCTTCCAACTCAGTTCTCAGGGGTATTTCAGTTGAATATATATCATTTGAAGCGAAGATGGAAACTCCACCACTTGCTCGTTGGTGCGTAGCTCTAATATGGTGGTAGCCTACAAAACCATTTAAGTACGGATTGTTATCGATTTTAAAGTTGGTTTCTTGGAGGCATATTATTTCCGGATGTGTTTCACTAATGAGCTGTTGAATGTGTTCCAGTCTTGGATAGAATCCATTGCAATTCCACTGAATCAACGTGAAGATAAATTGAAATTAATTTTGAGAATTTGGAGGTTCCTGCGAACTATCTGAGAAATCTTCGTCATTGGAGGCTTCTTGTTCAGAGATTAGGCACTCCAGTTCTTCTCTGCTAATATTCAACTCCGACTTGAGCTTTTTTGTTATTCGAGTGAGTTTATTTTTTAGCGAACGTTCAGTGAGGGATGGATAGATTCTGTATATATCCAAAAGTAAGGACTTGACATTTGGAGTAAATTGTTGGGCTTCCTGAAGTACGTTTTTGTTTCCGAATGTATTTTCGAGAAATAATAATAAACTGTCTTTTGGTGTATTAAATGATTCAGGATCCGCCACGTATAACTTATCTATTATTTCGTAGGATTGTTTGGAGATTTTGGCAAGGCTATTATCTTTTTTAATTCTTTCTCGTTTGGTCTGCTGAGATTTCGGCATTTCGAATGACGGCGGTGGTGGCATGTCTAGTGAATCTTGGAAAGTTATGGATTCCCCATCAGGGTTACAGAGTTGAGAGCTGGAATTAGTGGAGCTCGATAATTGTCTTTTCATTTGTTTTGAGGGAGTTTGAGATAGCTGCTGCCCTTCAAGATGTTGGTTTGTCTTAGTAATTTCTACAGGGTTTTCTTGTGAGAAATTATTTACTGTATTGGCAGTCGTTGGTGCAGCGAGAAGGATTTCTTGATCTTTTGAGGTTTGTGAGGGATTGGAAGTTTCGTTATCTTTTGTAAGATGATTCTGTGGAGTTTGTGTACCTGGAGATGTCGAAGAGTCTGACTGTGTGTTCGGACAGTCGATAGCAATATGACCATTCTGTTTGCAGGCAAAGCATGTTAATTTGTCGGTAGACAGAAATTTCCTGTATCCGTTGCCCTCATGATAATCGTTGGTTGGGGGGAGAATGTATACCTGTCTTCTGAATGACAATATATGATTGTAGTCGTCACCCTGGATGCCCGCTTTCAGAAAAGAGATTGGTGATACGAGCTTCAATCCCAACTCTGAAAGAGACTTTTCAACCTCGATGTGGGGAATCGATGGACAGACGTTGGAAATTAGCAGTCTTTTAGCTGGGGTTACCAATCTTCTTATTGGAAATTCTTCGCCATTAACATGAATTTGAGGATGATTCTCTATTAATTGATCGACCAGCTCTGTTTTACTTAGATAAATACAGACTCTGTTGTTTGAAATCCTTGATGCAAAGCTAATGTTTTAGGACCAATTATATCTCCTACTGATTTAACGTAATCGAATAATTTTAAAGAATCTGAAGAGTGGAACAAAATAGCTTGTTCCTTTTAGGAAAAGATGAAGTCGGAATTGATTTAATAGCTGATGCGTACGTAGATACGTTCTGGTTCACTCTGTTGCTCGACATTTTGTGCCCGTGTAGTCAAAGGCTTGATGAAATGTAATTTTATGTTTTCGATTACCAACAATGCAGCATGCTGTATCGTTGGTTGCCTGCTCCTTGGCGGAGTAGGCAGGTGCTTTATTTTACCTGTCTTATCTTATCAGAGAATATACAGATCGAATAAACGGAACTATACGGATATTTACACGCCAGTCGATGAAATCGACAAAGTTGTCGTATGCGTAAAGAATTTCTGTGATTACCAGTATGCGGATCACTTGTTTCTTCAATAATATTATGCAAATGGCTTCGTAGTGTTCACACCAAAAGACTGGGAGAGCACTTATGGGTCGCACTGGATCGATGTTAACTCGTTCGCGGTACAACTCCGAATAATTAAATAAAATGTTAACGAAACATTAGCATTATTATCTATTTCGTAACTAAGGTCAGCCTTTCCAATTTACTTTCAGTCAACAATGTCAAATCAATTTGAATTATGATAAACAACTTTAGTAATTATTGGACTAGACAAATTATATATCATAATATGATACTTTCGTTCACATAATCACAAGTGTATCCTTTTGGTGAATTCCACCCTGAACATATTGCATGAGACCACAGTCCACAGAGAATGCAGCGGTACTGTTACTTCCTACAGGCCTAACAGGTTTCAAGCAACTCAACAGTGAAATTAAAAATTTTTTTTTTTTATTTTACAAAAATCGGTGACAATCTGAGATCGAATAGTTCCGAATAGTCGAAATGACGCCAACGGACTGACTCACAGTGGTCCGAAGTCAAAAAAAGCTGGCCAAAATATGAAGGTGTCGATTCATTCCAATAAAGTTTTAGGGATAGGGGTTTTCGAGGTCACTGATTATAAAAATGAAGTTCAACTTCCAAAAAACAAAATGGCGGATCCAAAATGGCGGATGACTTATGTGAAAAGTTATTAGATTTATACAAAATTTAGTTTCCTTTAGTTTTTGAGGTAGCTGATTACAAAACTGAAGTCAAATTTTGAAAAAACAAAATGGCGGATCCAAAATGGCGGGTCACTTATGTAAAAAATTATCTGATTCAGGCAAAATTTAGTTTCCTTTAGTTTTTAAGGTGGCTGATTACAAAACTGAAGTCAAATTTTGAAAAAACAAAATAAAGGATTGAAAATGGCAGACCACTTAAGTAAAGAAGCGTAAGATTTAGGCAAAATTTAGCTTCTTAGGGTTTTTGAGACCGCTGATAATGAAACTGAAGTCAAACTTCCGAAAAACAAAATGACTGTTCCAAAATGTTAGGTCACTCATGTAAAAAATCATTTGATTTAGACAAAATTAAGTTTTTAGAGGGTTTTTGATGTCGCTGATCATGATGCACATGTTGAATCTAAGATGAAATAAACAAAATAACACTGCAGATTGAGCATTCATTAGATGATGATAAATATATTAATTCGACGAAATACATAAATATTATTTTTTATAAATAATTATTGTGTATAAAACGTGCACACAAGCGCAAAAGCAAAACCATTAGAAATCATAATCGGACAAAATTTCATCGTCATCAGTAGTTGCGCTATCATTTTCTACATCAACACTGAATTCCGCAGATGTAGGTGTGTGAACTAAAAGATCAGAAACTTCGGGCGGCAATGGTTCACCTACTTTCAATTCATAATTTTGCAAACTTGAGATGATGGGATCCGAAGATGCAAGAAGTCAGTAAAAGACATCTTGCATTGTCTTTTCACGTGAGTACTTACGAGAAAAGTTTTCGCGATAACGTCTGATGTCTTTGTTACGGGCTTCTTGTGCATCTTCGGATAACCGTCCAATTGGCAATGGAGATGCTTCAATGATAGCGTAACCACGGATGAGAATTACATGAACTAAAGTTGGCATTGGGTACCAAGGGTATAATTCGACATATCGTTTCGCAAGATTCAAGCAGTACACTTTGAATTTCTCTGTATCGATTCCAATCCCACTTGAAATCGCCTGCAACAATACTTTGCTTTTCGCTATAATTTCCTCGTCTACCCCTAAAATTTCAGCAGTTGACGATACATTTTCAAAAAAACGTCTAGCCGTGTTCCCGTCATTTGTCGTACCGGATCCAGCTTTCGGAATATCAATTCGCAAACCGTAGAGTTGCTTGAAAGCGTTTTGAATTTGTTGCTTACGAGCAGCTACCTTTGTTTTTTGTTCTGCAGAATGAGCCTGCCACTTTTTCTCGATTTCATCACCGCATTTGTATGCTAAATGAAGAAACCATTCCATGATTCGAATCCATGCATGCAACGATGATATACCAAAACATAAATTATTGGCATCTACTTTTCGTTTCAATACTAAGTCTATATTGTTAAATTGCTTTGATGTCGCTTTGCAAATGTAGCACCGCATTGACGAGTCTGTTTCTGTGATTGCATTCTTGACTTTTCCATCGATCATCGTAAAAACCAGTTTATATTTTATTTCAATATTTTTCCCATTAATAACAGTATGAAATGGCAAAAGAGAACGAATTTGATTTTCAATGTATTTTTGCTCTTCGAGGATACTGTGAACGCTTTCTTTAACGAACTGTAACCTAATCGGTCGACAGAATCGCGGTGACGAAGGCCTTGGATTTTGCCAAAGAACAATATCTGCATGATTTTCATTAACCACTGAGAGCTGCAAAGGGACAGTTGAAGTGAAAAAGACATTGGCATCACTACTATCTTTCTCACTGAACTTTTGTTTGTACTCTTGACTGGAAGCACCATCACACCCCCACTTTAGAATTAATTGAAAATTTTCGAAATTTCCCGGATGTAACTCCTTATCGTCTTTATACATGACTTGCAAAAGTCTTTCAGAAGTGTGATCTAGCAGAGCTTGTAACTTCACTTCAGCGCTTGTTTCTGTTACGGTCATAGCAGACGAATCAGGGTAACAACGACGTTTCGCAGACAAGATTTTATTGTAAGATGGATAAACTGACGTACCGCGGTTAGCATTTGTCAAATTTCTCATCAACTTGTACGTTTCTTTCGTCATTTCACCTGAGATAATCAAATTTAGGGCAAGATCGGCGGAAATCTCACACGGAGGTGGTTTCTGGGACTCTTGGAAAGCCGCTTGGTACCTAGAAGCTCGCGTAGGAGAATTGGTGGTCACATCTTTCACAATACTTGAAGCGTGAGAGGCACCTGATGCACGAAGACTCATTTATGTCGCGTATGCCAGCTCTGATACGCTGTGTGATGCCCGAAGATTCTCTGTTTTTCGGCGCTTGCTCCGCTCACTCGAAGCGTCGAATTCTGTAGAACCTCGACCCGATTTCTTTGATCCTGTTGAAGATCTGCCAGGTTCGTCCGCTTTTTCCAGCTGCTGCAAATGTTGAACTGATTGATGATATTTACATGGTGTTTGCATGATGTTTACATAAAGTTTACTTAAACATGTGCGGACGCACTAGGATGTAAAAACTTTTTACAAGGGATAAATCTGTATAATAAAAAATGATAGTGCAGTACTTACTGCAATAATTGTGGAAAGTTTCAACCATCTTTCATTTTTTTCCAGGAATTTTTTTTCGTTTCTGTACGATTCTTTCCATTCAGTTTTGAATTTGCACAGCAACTTTTTCAAGCTGGTTATAGCATCAAGATGTATCGTGAAGATGTTCCGTTTGAAAATGGCTTTTCACAACTTTGTAAATGTCTTTGTAAGTGTACGTCACAGTACAGGGTGCTGCAAGATAAAATAATACAAAGTAAATATAAGTGAACACTTCGCAAATAGCTTCGTTCCTGGTACCTTCTTAAAATAAATATAAAACATGAAACGTTGAAAATGAACACTCTATATAAAGAACTTTTTCAAAAGAACACCAGGTATAAAGGTCTCAGGCGCCAAACCATTGAAGGCTGAACCTGTTGTTTGACAAAAGAATGTCGCGCGCGGGGCGGGCGGGCGGGCACGACGAAATGTCATACCATATCCAAAGTCGCAGGGAGTCGCAAGAAAATTATGAAAATTACTGTTTGTTATAGCAATATCTGAACCAGGAATGTTACAACAGCATGAGATCTCTTGGGATGACAACTATTTACATGATTTTCAGAAGACAGATCGATAAATATTGATATTGTACAGGTGCTTATTTAACGTCATTTTTATGTTTCGAAAAGTATCATAATTTAGAGTTTCCAAGCATAAAATTATTCTACATACCTTCAGGATCCACTTCCATCTCGCCGATTTGCGAACAAACACTCCGATCACGTTTTATCGCACTGAATAACTCGTAGAATATTTTGAACAGATCTAGCGTGCCGAGATACGCTCCAGCACGGCTGGATTGTGAATGACCCACAAGGGGGAGTAGCTGAGCTACTTAAGTTTCCATGCACTATAAGATGTAGAATAGGCCCCTTCACAATAATACATACTCGAAACTTTCACATTTTTTATTTCATTTTTTGACTTTTGGCCAGCTTTTCTTGACTTTGGACCACTGTGTGACTGTCTTTTTTCTTCGCGGGTTTGATGGGTCTCCGAACTAATGCTGTCTTTTCTTTCACCCTCGGTGCTATTGGTTAGCCGCGCCATTGTACGTAACGGGATTCCCAGCCCGCACACGCGCTATTGGTAGGTTCGCACGCGTCACTCCGCGACCCCCTTTGGCCCGCAGTCCGCGACGTTCCGATTCGGCCAAACGCCACTACTCCCGGTACGCTCTTCCACTTCCTTATCTATTTCACAATTACAGAGCCGCAAAGTGAGACAACGACATTCAAGGGGTCATACATCTCTTAATTAAGATAGCTAATTACAGACACCACTAGCGGCAATTCATTAATACATTAATTGCGATGCATTAATACGAATCGACAACCCTAGCACGTCATAATCATTGGTACCACCCAGGGGTGCATGTAAAATAACAAGTGACGCACATCAATTCATAGTCGCCCCGGTCGTAATTTATTCGTCCTTTGCGTATTACCGAAATGGGATTGGAATTACCGGTGCGGAGACTAGTACCATATACTGACTTTAGTTGATCATGAACGACAATTTGACGTCGGTGTGTCGCGAGTTTGAAACAATTGCAACCAATTGTTAGCTATGTCGGCAATTACAATCGTGTTTAATCGGCCTTGGGGAGGTGAGTTCAGTGTGACCGTCAATCCCGAAAGATTCCAGGTCGCCGTCAGCCAAAGAACCTCTCTGGCAACAGACGCGGCTTCATGTCAACGCCGGCTCAAGACTCCGTTCCACTTAGTTCTGGAAAACAGAGGAAAGGAGTAAGCTAGGTACGGTTGTGACAATTTTGGTTTGATCGCCTATAATTTTGTAAATTTACCAGTTATCTGGGAGAAAAATCATTTCAATACTTAATTTGATTATTTATCTACCTAAAATTGATAAAAAATTGTCCCTAGCTCCGCTGTATTAGGCATACGATCAAATTCAAAAAAAAAAGAGAAAGTGCCACAACCGACCCCTCCTCAAGGCGGTTGTGACAGTATTTGGGGTCGGTAGTGACAGGCATACCTACTGGAAAAAGTTTTACAAAATTTTAACAGAACTATAACAGTACAAAGAAAAATTAAACATTTATAATTGTATCAATCAACATACTGCGATCTAGTCAGATTCATGACAGTTGTGACAAATATAATGGGGACTATCACCTGCGCACTCCACGTGAGACCAGAGGCCACATGTTCCTTGGCACTTGATCCATTTTTCGCCAGCTCTACTTTCAGAATATGCGGTTACACAAACGAGACAGAAATAATCTTCTTCATCGGATGACTGCTGAGAAGTCTGCTTTTTCTTGCCATTGGTTTTGTCTTCACCTTCCCCTTTATTATTTGGTTTTGGTTCAGTTAGGTTTTTTGTTACATGCTTAGCCTTCAAACGTTTTCATTTTTCTTCATGTTCTTTCCTAACTGCCTCTTTCTCGGATGTATCTGTGTAAATGGTTGACTTTTTTGTTCTAGCACCTCTTGTTTTTCTTTGAGGAGCTTTTGGAAAAGGTCGATCAATTTCGGGCGAAAAGGCAAGGCGGTGTGATGATGCAGTCTGCTGAACTCGGTCAATTTCAGACAAAGAAGCAGGTGGCGTGACTAAGCTGGTTGTTTCACTTATCTGAATTTGGTCAGTAAATGGAGTTGAAGATGCCCCCGATACAGAATCCGTAGGTGGCAACACTTGAATGTTGAGTCCAGGACTGTTATTAACAGAATTAGGAACGCACAGAGCGTTGATTGAACTACATGGTCCTGCAGAAACGTTATCCTCAGTGTCAGGGTTTGGTCGATCCTTCACAAAAGATGGCGCAAAGTCAATTTCTTAGAATAAATTACGATTAAACGGATAAATACCAGTTTTGGTGAAACCTGCCTGAATGTTTGATTGTGTCTTGACAACACCTGGTATGTCGTTCGCATCCATCCGTGACAAGCACCATTTATGGCCTTTTTGAATGGTCGAAAGACAGATCGGTCTAATGGCCGCAGAGTAATGCCATTCTCTTTGCAAAAATCTAGAGTATTGATATGGACATGAGAGGAATGATTGTCCAGCACTAATAATACTCTATGTGTTGGAGAAGCATTAGTGAATTTCTTGAAGTGTTCGAGAAATACCAAGAACGAAACATCCTGCATCCAGCCTGAGGGATTTGCAGTTCCAATCGATCCCACTGGCCCGTCCCTAACAAAATGATCATGATAACGAACCCTCGGAAATGTAAAAAAAGGCGGAATTGCGTTTCCCAAGGCATTGACTGCACAAGCAACTGTAACTAATGTGCCACGCTCCGCTGAAGTAACAGCTCCAACTTGCCGTATACCACGTCTTGCCACTACTTTATCAGGTGTTTGAACAGTAGTGACACCTGTCTCGTCAATGTTGTATATATCCTGTGGCTCATATGCGTGTCTGTCCAACACAGTTTGTAAATTATTTAAAAAAGCTTCCACATTTGTTTTGTTGAAACTTGTAGTTCTTGAAAAGCTTGTAGCCTGGGCTACGCGTACAGACAGTGATGGGTTTCTATTCATGGATGAACGGAATCATTCTTCACCAGCCATCTTATTCTCAACCCAAGTAGCAGGTCGCTTTATGTTGTATTTAGTTGTCAGTTCAAATGCCAGCTTCCGTACTTCTTTCGTAGTTTGGCGTGTCTCTACTTCGGGCGCACTATATGGAAAGAATCGGTGTTGGATTATAATTTTTATTGTACAAACGCGTCGACCTCTCCACTTCGCATTACCATATCGAATGAATCCCCTTGAATTGTCCGCTCTCACCGTCGCTTTCTCTTCCCGAAATTCGCGTCAACGTCCTCGAGAAAGCGGCCGTTTTATGGCAGGGTCTTCGGTCCGGCGGGTATCTGCTCGGACCCCGCTAGAGTACTCCCCTGCCAGTGGCGAAGTCACGTAAATGAAAAAAAAACATATGCGAGAGAAAGAGAATTTGAGGAGAGTTACTCTAGTATCTACAGTATTTACATATTTACACTTAACCCATTTACTAAAGGGGAAAGCGAAAAATAAGAAAAGAAAGAAAAAAAAACAGTGAAGAAAAAAAATATGAGGAGAGTCTATCACCGTTCATATCTCCCCTTCGAATTGTGCTCGGGCGTAAGCCTCGCTAGTTCACCACACGCAGAAGAGCACGGACGGTGGGAAGAAACCACGCACGTCACTACGATCCGTTCGCGCACTCTCTCTTGCGAAGCAAATAGAAGGGGCACTGACGAAACAAGAACAACATTTCACGGAAAACCCGCTTGATACCGATCTACGAACAGCACTCGTCGACTGCTTCTCCTGATGTTGTGGGAAGGCTGTGTATGAGCACATAGGCCGGCTTGACCCGATCAATATATACGTTTGCTGTTCGGCCTCTCATTTGGATGCGGAAGGTCTTATCTGAGCGATCCAGCACTTGGTAAGGTCCGTCGTATGGCATCTGCAGACAGCTCTTCGCTGCATCGCGTCGGACGAACACATATTTCGCTGTTGCCAGTTGTTTGAAGACGAACGGTTTGTGCGACTAGGACTTCCTGAGCATCGCTATTGTTGGCCATTTCTAATGCCTAACACGAATACGTCCGAAAGAACACCGAAACGAGACGACTGAAGAAAAAGGAAAAACTTGATTTAAACGCGCGCACTAACTCGGTTATCACGTCGGGGTCACCACTTTGGCGTGTCTCTACTTCGGGCGCACCATATCGAAAGAATCGGTGTTGGATTATAATTTTTATTGTACAAACGCGTCGACCTATCCACTTCGCATTACCAGACCGCTTGAATTGTCCGCTCTCACCCTCGCTTTCTCTTCCCGAAATTCGCTTCAACGTCCTCGAGAAAGCGGCCGTTTTATGGCAGGGTCTTCGGTCCGGCGGGTACCTGCTCGGACCCCGCTGCAGTAGAAAGGCCAAAATGTATGTCTGCGCAATGTGTAATATATTTTGACAGCTGCTGTTCTTGCTCGACAGAGAACACTTCATTATGAGCGACATATCCCATGCTGATGGTGCCTTCATCTTGATTATCGCCGGCTTTGTCGCGTTTGCAATCGCAAGAGCGACATGCGATTAACTTCATGCATTTCCGCAGCTCTCCGTCATGAAGTACCGCGTTTCACCTCTTCGTAAGCATTTTCATATTTACTAATATCAGGCAGGCCTCTCTCGGTCTTCCGTACGCGTTTCCTAGGCATCTAAAATAAAACAAAACAAAAAAGGCAATGTCACAATCGTACCCACAAAATTTGTCACAACCGTACCCAACGCATACTTTTGAGAACAAAAAATGACCATGACTCAGCAAAAAGATCTGCATTAAAAGTAATTACTCGTAGGTAACTGCCTATGTTCAAGTTATACCAAAAAAAATAAAATAAAAGGCAATCTATCTGTGTACAAATAAACGTAATTACAAAAAGAAATCGAACAAAAAAAACTTACTTTTGACTATCGAAAATCAATGTGGGCTCCTGCTTAAGTTACCGTCGCACGCCGGCCAGAGTTGGGAGTAGTTTCATAAAAATGTAGTTCAACTAAATTGCAAACTAAAAACTAATTAGTTTTTACTTTCACTATTCAAACTAAAACTAACTTTTGAAACTAACTTTGAAACTAAATTAGTTTTTAGTTTCAGAATGAAACTAAAACTAATAGTTTTAGTTCTTAGTTCCAATGGAACTAAAAACTATTTAAAATAAAAATAAAAAAATAGGAAAATAAACAAAAATAAATTAATAACAAAAAATAATACATATAATAAATAATAACTTAAATAAAATAATAATAAGAAAATATTGAAATAATAATAAATAAAAAAATAAATAAATAATGAAAAAAATCAAAAATAAATGATAAATAACTAATATAATAATCTATTCTATATACTTCCATAAAATCGGGTTTCTGTGTGTGTAAGAGTAGCCAGATAACTCGGTCATTCTCAGCAGAAGTTGGTTCTTACGCCATTTTGTTCAAGCAGCCAAGGGTTCTCAAAAATCCGATCCAAAATTCCCCATCCACCTTACCCACCGTTAGTGACCTTCCGTTCCGAATTAATCTACCGTTGCCGAATCTATGTACCTATAAGTATATGCATACAAACCCACCCGAGCGTGAAAACTAGGCTAGTAAATGAATAGAAATAAATAAATTTGAAAAATTATCAATAAATCATATTTAGAAAAAATTACAAAAAAATAAAATTAAGATAAATCAAAAAGAATTAAAATAATAATTTTTAAAAATAAGAAAAATGAAACAATAATTGAAGTTTGATTTTAATTTCAAATTCCAAGGAGTAAATCCCTTAAAATAAAATAAACTGCCACCTAATAAAAATAGAAATATTCCAAGAAGTAATACCCACAAAATAAAATAAAAAATATAAATATAAATAAAATAATAATAATTACTGTTACCTTTCTCGACTGTGCAAGTTAATATTATAACATACGTATTGCGATATTTGGGACACCAGTCAAGTAGAAACAGATCCGAATGAAATAGTTTCAAAGGCATACCATTCTTTACCACGAATTCCAAAAGTAACACAACGACTTATTAACATCTTCAAACGGTTTGATAATATCAAAGTAGCAAACAAAATCCAGTTGACTTCGGGTAAAAAAATATTCACAAAACTGAAGGATCCTCCTAACAGAAATCATGAATCGGGGGTAGTCTATTCGGTTCCGTGCTCAGACTGTGATGGTCTGTATGTGGGACAGACATCGACATGGATTTCCACGAGAATTACCACACATAAAAGTGAAACTCGAAGAGGCATCAAGAACACTGCCTTGGCATCCCATGCAATAGACTTAAATCATAACATAAACTTTTCTGAAGTCAAAATATTATTTCGGGAAAAACATCAAAAGAAAAGACTATTTTTAGAAATGCTAGGAATCGCAATGAATGATACTAACATCAACAAAAAACAGGATACAAACAATCTTAGCAATATTTATTCATTCGTAATACAACTGTTAAAAGACCGAAATAACGACATACAAATAAGACAAGAACAATCCAACCCTCAGTAGTTATGAAACAACTGTTCTCTGAATCTCAAGGTTAGACGACGACGTAGAATTTCTTGGGTGTTATTTCAATTCGATTCGATTCAGGTATCATTGTTTCGGCTGGGTCTCGACTGCGATGTGTCGTTTCAATCGCAGTTTTTTGCTCATTGTTTATTGACGTGTTTATGCAGCCATTTCCCGATATTCGTGTAATGATACGGAATAATATCACTTAGTTGAACGTAAGATCAATTTTTAATAGTTTTTAGTATGTACATCTTTCCGAATGGTTGTATCTTTGTAGGTTCCTGAGGATGCTAATAAAAATTGGCGAAAGCTCGAGCGAATCTGAAAGAGTGAAAAAAGGTTTTATTCATTCCTATTGACTGGTGTCCCAAATATCGCAATACGTATAAAATGATAATATATATAATAACGTTATAAAAATAATAGTGAATGAAAATATTAATAATAGTAAAAAAATAAACAATAAAAATAAAATTATAAAAATATCCTAAGGAGTAATACCTACAGAATGAAATGAAAAATTGAAAAATAAAATGATGGAGTTAAAAAAATAAATTAACAGAAAATAAAAATATTCCAAGAAATGTAATAAAATCCCATAAATTCTAAGGAAGGAGTGAATCCCATAAAATAAAATACCTACAAAGTTAAAATATTCTAAGGAGGGATAAATGAAAATAAAAATACGTGAAACTGAAAAAGAAATAAAATAAATAAAATAATAATAAATTTTTTTTAAACTATTCTAAAGAATGATACCCATATAATTTCAAGGTTCAACCCATACAATTTTCAAATCATAAATAAAAACCACAAAATAAAAACATTCCAAGAAGTAATTCTCACAAAATAAAAATTTAAAAATAATTTAAAAAAAACCAATACAAAACGAATACAAATCAAAATTTAATAATTATCATTAATGATAGATGAGCAAAGACATTTTTGGTAATGGGCCTTTCCCATGATTTTTTTTTATTGCATAATTAAATGAAGTAAGTCAAAATTAACAGATTCCCAAAAAATTTTTTTCTAAATCTTCTTAGTTTTTTATAAAATAAATAAAATCGATTTGAAAGGCGGGAAATCTGAATTTTAAATTTTATGTATAACCGGCAACATGGGAATGAGACTCAAACCATCTACTATTCCGTTGCTTAGGAACAATGACATAGATACTTAGAAGATTTAAAGTTCTATGCGTAGATAACCTTAAAACCTAAGTTACATTGAGTCTTAAGCAATGTTGCCAGCTTCAGTCAAATTTGATTGGATACTTTCTTGATGACGTGACATGCAACTGACCAATGAAAAAATTCGATTTTAAAACTTTAAATTAAGATTTCTCAATAACTATATCACCAATATTAATGATTAGGACATTTTTGTGCGTTGAAAAAAATATATTTTTGTGTACAACCGTCAAAATTTAAATCCCCACCGCATGGGAAAGGCCCATTGATTAGTTATAACTAGTGGGGCAGAGGCCCCTGGAAGACTAAGGGCCTACAAGTTATGGTAAGAATTGTTCCAAATTGGTTGACGACGTTGTTTCATTATTTTTGGGAAGGTCGAAATTCATTATAAAAGACAAGAAAGTCAAGAGAGTCTTTCAACGGGTGCCGAAGATGGAAGGGGCGTGTTGGTTTTGAAAAATACTTTTCTGATGGCGGGATAATTGTCCAAACTTGAGAGGGATGTGGATGAATCAATGAAATAATTACAAATCTGCGTGTCCGCCATTGCTTCAGTGGATTCTCTAGAAGAGAGAACGTCGTCCGCGTCTGGAAGCTTCAAGAAGTTCAAGTATTTGGGAGTCACTGATGTTTCTTCACGCAGAGTTTGAGAAGAAGCCGTAGGTACAGGCATTTACTAAATGACTGCGGTTCAGAAACTGGCTAGGAGTAGTTCGACGTCATTTGAGTCAAAAGTACTAAGCCATCTTTTCTTGAACAGTGGATTAGCAAGAGCAGCTACAGCGGCTAACATCTCTTTTGGTGAATGAAAATCGAAGAATTCTCCGAATCTCGTTTGCAGGCTCGTGAGATAAATGCTCACCAATGGGGCACAAAACTGCCATTCGGGGTGTTCTGGTGGCTTGCCTTTTTCAATCCTCAATAGTTTGATCCGTAGTGCTACCAGGAAGGGTAGTAGGGCTCCGTAGAAAATATTCTCCTCTCCTTGAAGGATATCCAATACGTAGGCCATAGGTTCACTGCACGCAACGTATTCTTCGATGTATGTGAAGTCGTCTTCGTTCAACTTGTGCTTCAATTTGAGCTGGCGATAGAGCTGCGGGCATTTATCTCGAATAGTCGGAATTTGCTTCAGCGAGTCGTAAAGCGAATTCCATCGCGTGGCCCCTGGCCTCGAAAGGGTATGACCGAGCACATCATGTAAAATTTCCGCTGACTTCGGTCTATTGGCCAAATTCAACAGGTCGCGACACTTTTCAATGACAGTTTTGTGCATATCTGACAATTGCTGGTGCTTTTTGTATCCTTTCTTGACATCACTTGAAGCACACAAGTGAAGGAGGTGCGACGAGCAACGCAAGTGGTTTGGGAGGTACGGTGCGACATTCTCAAAAAAGGATTTTGCTGAATATTTGTTTCGCACAGAACTTTCGTCGCTGTCAGAAACGTCCGACGCTGATGCGCTCCCTCCGTCTGAATGCGATGGCTCGAACTGATCTGATCCCTCAACGTCCGGATCGCCAGAAATTAAATCTCCTGCTAGGTTCACAATTGTTTTGCTCTCAATTCCAAATGTTCTGAAGGCTTTGACAAAGTTCGAACCGTTGTCGGTGACTGTAGCCGTGATTTTCCGAGGACTGAAACCAAACTCGGAGTGTATGTTCTGGATGAGAGTGGCTATTCGATCATACGTGTGACTGTTTTTGAATCTTCTGCAAGCCAAAGCGGCAGATTTTCTCTCGTAGTTTGCACTAATCCAATGTGCGGTCATTCCCAAAAAACTTTTTTTGCCCGACCATATGTCTGCTGTCGTGCAGACGAAGTTCGCATCACTCAACGCGTTTCTTATACTGGTGTTATTACTATGAAATAGCTTTTCAACCCTCTTCATAATAGTTTTTCGACTCGGAACTTTGACCCCAGTTTTGTCGAGCCCAACCGATTTTAGAAGATCCCTGAAAGATTAGTTTTCGACTACTCGGAATGGAACCATGGCTTGAATTATGAATCGGGAAATCTTTTCGTCTAAAGCTGCTTGAGTAGTAATAACTGGCTTTTTTGGAACACTCACACAACTTTCGTCGGCGCTTTCCGACTGATCTTCGACGTTCGAATTGTTTTTGAGAAATAAATAGTCTTTATATTCAATATACGCCTCATTGCCGTGTTTCCTCTTAAGATGTGAAATAAAATTTGATGAAGAGAGTTTGTGGCCTCTCACCTCAACGAGTTGTGGTTCACACTTTTTGCAGAGCGCTACAATTAATTCTCCCTTACTTTTTTCTTTGCGCACCTCAAAAAACGTGCCATCGAAAATCGCCAGAGGTCGACGCAGCTTTTTGATGGTCGATGTTGACGGTTCCGGTTGTGATTCACTCACTGATTCATTCTCTTCACTAATTAGATCAACTTCATATGTCCTGCTGAGTAGCGAAAGATCAGAATCCGATGTTTCCGGGATGTAGTCACTGTCACGGTCCATCTTCGACGCGCACTCAAACAGTAATAAAACGATTGACGCCTACGACACAGGAATTCGGAGGAGAGGTGATGTCAAGAAAGGATCCGTTTCCTCCCACTCCTTCACATACGTCCCAATGTAACTGAGTTACAACCATCATCAGCGGTCATTTCGATGAAACAGCACGTTCAACGACAAGATGAATCATCAACTTGTCAGTTCATGTAGCGCAGCACTCCACTAACGTTTGGTGGGCTAATAATTATTATGGAGTCCATTTCTTAATAAGAAGTTTCTTCAAAGGTACACACGTGGAAAAAACCGCCGAATAAGCTTGAATGATAACAAAAAATTATTATTTTTTTTTCCTGCAAAGTTTATGCACGAAAAACATTGCAGAAAACTCGTCTCAATCATTAAATAATTCAAGCTTATTTTATAGGGTCTTATTAAAAATGTAATATTTGATTTCCAAGGTTTGAAGGATTTTCAAGGCTGCGTCACTTTCGGCTGATCTCTCTCGCATTTTTAATTCATTTTTTATTTATTTTTATTTTGCGAGCATTTTATTCGTTTCATTTTTTGATACCTACCTAATTTTTTAATTTTTATTTATTCTTTTTCGTTTTTATCCATTTTTATATCTTACAGTTTACTTTTTCATTTGTTTTATTTCATTTTGTTTTTCATTTTTATCTAAAAAAATAGTTTTTAGTTTCATTGAAACTAAGAACTAAAACTATTAGTTTTAGTTTCGTTCTGAAACTAAATTTCGAACTAAATTAGTTTTTAGTTTCACAATTGAAACTAAAACTAATTTAGTTTGAAATTTAGTTTCTAAAGTGAAACTGAAACTAATAGTTTCAGTTCTTTAGTTTGTGAAAACAAACTAATTTAGTTTCAGTTTTAGTTTTTAGTTTCAAAACTAGTTTCTGCCCAACACTGACGCCGGCTGACGCAATACTGGGACACGCGTTCAGACTTGCATGCCACTTGTCTTTCCCCTTGCTCCACTCCCCGCGAATCGTATAGTTTCGCTGTTTTAGCGATTGTCACTACCGTACCCTGGCACAATCGTACCCAGGTTACCTATTAGCTCAAAAACACGATAATTTTGTATTATCATCCAAAGTAAATGCGTGTCCAAAATTTCAATTTCCTACGATAAAGGGAAGTGATACATACATACATACATTGCAAGTTAAATAAAATCTTTTAATTATACTTGTTCCTGTGTGTGCGGTCCATCTCTCCCAAGTTTCGGGGATAGATGGACCACACAATTAGCTTAAATTTAGTTACATTTTAAAGCTTACACTACTTATACTAGTAAAAAGGGACACCCAACATTATCAGCCTTATTAATAGACGAAGTTAGTAGCTACCAAGAATCTACTAGAAGTACTCTAACACAATACTTATTAACCCTTTCACTGCTGTACCAATTTCGCTTCTTGTGCCCCCGTGTGCTGTTGAAAATCAGCCAAACCGGCCAAATACGGCTCCCGTATTTTGGGCACTGTTAAATCGAGAGGTCTCTTTACACATAGGCGTCACATCCATCAGGTCAGGGGGGAACAAACAGTCACTATTTTTGTAGAAATGAAATGAAAATGGAGCAAAATAAATTTATTGGATGACTGTAAATATTGCACGTGAAATGACAATTATTATGAATAAATGGTAAAACTAAATATTTTTCATCGTATGGTATCTTTCGAAGCAAGGAACCACACAAAGCGCCACTTTGCATTTTTCGCACCGATAGGTTGTCTCCTTTCGTTTATGCTTCGAACAAACGACGCAACGTTTCGGTATTAATTTATTGCGGTCGTTCATTTGTTTGGTCATGGAAGGGAAATGATACTAATCAGACGCAGTGGGTTTTCTTCATCTTGCCTTCCACTTGGAGCATGGATTGCATGCTTTTTATGGGCTTCGATCAGTTGCTTTATAAGATGCAGCTGGAAATCCGTAAGCGGTACTTTTTTTCCAGTTTTTAGTTCGTAAAGGGCGTGTGCATTGACGACCGCCATGTCCAATAGGTGGAAGGAAATTTTTTTATAATATTTTACAGATTTACGAACGCTTTCGGTGGAGTTGTAAAGCACATCGCACTTATCAACTGCTCCTTTCTTTTTTTGTAATCTGCAACACAGATTGGCTTCTCTATCCCTTCTCCTCTTCTATTGAAGATGACATCCATTTGGTTTGGATGGAACGTTGTTAGCATCGTAACGTCGCGTCGATCTTTCCATTTGATGGCCATCATAATTTCATTGGAGGCGCACTCGATTTCGCTCTGTTTGCCCTAACAGTGCCGCACGCATTCATTTGATGATTGTGTAGTATGGAAAACAATTCTGGGCTGGTATACCAATTATCTAAATATAAATTATGACCATTGTACATGTAAGGTTCCACAAGTGTCAAAACCACGTTGGAACCAATTCCGCGACTTCCTTGAAAGATTTGTAGTTTTGTTGAGGCTCCGATATATCTTATAAAATCTAAAATGTATGCGGTTTTACAATCGCACAAAACGAAAAATTTTACACCGAAACGGTTAAGTTTTTTAGGGATATATTGCTTAAAATCAACACGGCCCTTGAAAAGCATCAAGCTTTCATCAAAGCAAAAATTTTGGAAAGGGTGCAAGTTTTTCGAAAACACATCTTTCAGGTGGTTCACTACTTTCCTTATTTTAAATAAACGATCATCCGGATGTTGTTCATCATTATTAGCGAAATGAAGATTTCGTAATAAAAGAATATATCTGTCACGAGACATTATTTGGCCAAATATTGGTGTTGAAAGGAACGGATCTGTTGACCAATAATCACTTATTTTCCTCTTCTTCACTTGGGCCATCAAGAGAGAAAGTGATAAAAATAGATAAACCTCGTCGACATCGGTGTCAGTCCATATGGTTTGTCTAGAAGAAGCCGAGGCCTTTTCGGAATTGATGTTACTGTAGCGATTGGTTTCCGTTACAATTAAATCCAATAGACTCTCAGAAAACAAAAATTTGAAGCATGTCATTTCTAGTACATCGGTATTAAAAATGTTTTTATCTTCCGATTTTTGTGGATCATATTCATGAATAGTTGGCTCGAATATACCGCTGTTCCATGAAAATGTTTCAGTTGCATCTTCGTCTAAAAGTAATTTATGATTTTTTAATTACTGTTTAACTACTGTTTATGGCGACTTTTGGTACTTACTTCTTGAATCTACATCCATCGCTGATTCATCATTTGATAGGTCCGATGAAGCGTCATCCATTCCGGTATCTTCTGTTTGTTCATCTTCATCATTTGAGGAATAATCATGCTCACTTTCACAAAAAACTTCTTCGTCACTGTCCATCAAAATAGCGATGAGCTGTCCTTCTGAATAATTTTTATAACGACGTCTTGCACCGCTCATATTTTTCACGAAAAATAAAAGGGACACTTTCAATAAGCACTACGAACAAACTTTCTTTCGAAATGACTATTTTTGCTAAGTAACTTCTCTTGATATAGACACCCCTTTTTCTATACCCCGAAAAAGATCGATCGTAAATATACGGCTCCCGCATATCAACTACTACATTCCGTTGCGTATTGATACGGTTCCCGCAGTGAAAGTTAGTAGACTACTAGCGCTAGTAGTCTCCTAAATAGTTAATAGTCAACTAGGGTATGTTTAGAGGCGTTTTTCCTTACTAAGCATAACCTCGTTTGTTTTGACAGTAGAGCTTACCCAGCAGAATGGAGTGTCCCACGCAGTCGAACGCTTTCGAAAGATCGAAAAACAGAGCCAGTGTCAGGGAACCGCTCTCAAAACATCTAAGAGCATCTTTAACAAATTTAAGAATGGCTTGAACCATGTCCTTTCCTCTTCTGAATCCAAATTGTTTACTGCTAAACAAATTATTCCCCTCAAAATATTCGATTATTTGCACGGCTAAAACCTTCTCAACCACCTTCGATAGGGTGGGTAAAATAGAGATAGGTCGGGTGAATTAACATCGCCTTTTTTAAATATTGGTATGATCTTTGCGACCTTCAAACATTCAGGAAAAGTAGCTTCCCTCAGACAGCGGTTAATCAAAATAGTTAAAGGATGGATGATAATATTAATGTTATGCTTCAAGAGAGTAACAAATAGGCCGAAAATATCCTTCGACTTACCATGCTTCAAATCAGAAACAATATTTCTAATAACTACCTGACTCACCTCCTTAAATTCAAATTTCAAAGAAACATCGCAGCGATGAGAAACGAGGTTTATAGGATCCACTATATTATTTTTAGGTAAAGAGTTAACTAAATTATTCGCCACAGAACTAAAGTGTTCACTGAATGAATCAGGATGGATATCAGAGCCTTTTAATGGATTACTAGGTTTTCTATAGCTGTTAATAATTCTCCAGCTTTCTTTAACTGGATTTTTAGAATTGTTAATCATGTTATCATTTGCACCAATTCTGGCCTTTTTGAGGGCCTTATTGTATTTAGTTCTGAATATGTTTTTCATTCTTTTACTCTCTTCTGTTTTGGCGAATTTATGAACTTTATTAAGCAATTGGAGTTTTTCTCTCATTGCTCTCAATTCACTGGAAAACCACTTTATTCCCCGATCACCACTCCTGACCCTACACTTAACCTCTGAAAAAGATATTTCATACGCTTCTACAATTTTTTGTTGAAAAATTTCGAAACATTCATTCACCGACTTAGATTCATCCCTGACAAAGTCCCAACTCAATTCGCTCAAAGCACAATGGAATCTGTTAAAACTCCTTCTAGTGATAGACAACGCCTTAGTAGAGAGCTAGTAGCATACTAACTAGTAGGCATTAAGGACCTACTAAGTATGTCGTAATAATAGTCATAAATTTAGTAGATACTAACTAGTGTCGTCTTAGTAATAAAAATAGATGTGGCAACATTGCGGATATCCAGTTTGACCACAGAAAAAAAATTTTTTCTCACTTCATTGTGTTTCTTGGTTATGTTTATATGTGCATGAACGGTTTTCGTACGTCAAGCCGGAATTTCACTACTCTCGTATAGTCTCGTGTGGAGTGTGGAGTGGGTGATTACACTAGTCCCACGCATGGAAGATAGAATACATACTATCAAATGTATTAAAACAACTGAAACGGGCCATTCACGTTACGACAGTCGCACGGACTTGAGTCGCATGCGACAAGTTCGATCGTGAATGGGGCTGTCGTACAGCGGACCGTGGGACCAAGGTCTGTTGAAATGAGCAACGGACCTTGCAACACGAACGCTTCTGCCGACAAGTCCGTGCGACGGTCGCAACTTGAATGGCCCTTTTGAGCAACAGTTGTCCGTCCGTTCGCCACCGCTCTGAGATAAGGCAGCGAAATCCCCACCACCGTTCTGACGACGATCGGACTCGAGCGATCGTGAACACACGAGAAGACGAGAGAAGTCGAGAATAGTAAAATTCTAACCATTTGAAATGCACGAGTCCGATACGCTTCAGACGGTCTTCGACCCACCACACGAAAATAGTGAAATGCCGTTTTCATTAAAAGAATGAAACAAATTAATTAACAGTTATTAATTGAATCAAAGAGGATCATGGATGATTTAAATATTATTGATATAAACGAGGAATTGGCAGAAGTAGAAGAAATTGAATTTTCAAGAAACCGAAAACCAAAAATATATATAAGTTTGTTAATAAGGAGTTTGGAAAAATTAAGGTATGAATAAACCGCTCCAGTAGATGTCTATAAAGAAATTATTATTGATTACTATTCTATACATCTTATATTATAATTAAACTTACCTATAAAGAAATCGTAACAAAAGCGACTTATTCCGGATTTGGATTCAATATAAGAAAAGTGAATTAAACTAAACTCGTGTTCACAGTAACCTCTAAATATAAATGTACTCGGTTAAAATGATAAAGCCATAGAAAACAAAAGAAGAAGAAAAAAAAAGAAAGTGGCCTTTTCTTTTTACATCCCCCCTCCTGCCGAAGTGGAGTAAGGGATTAACTTATACTCACGTGAAAAAACTCAGCTTTTCGACGATCTGCAGTTTTAATTTCCACTATAGAATCCGAAATCAATTTCGAAATTTTGAATGGACCATTCCTGATTTCATTCAGCTTTCTTCTATTTAACTTATTTCCATTCTCTATGAAAACTAAATCTTGAACTTTAAAACTATTCTCTTTTCTGTTTTTATCTACCAATTTCTTATTATACTCGTGTTTCATCCTTGAATTTTCAACTGCTAAATCTCTATCTTTTTGCAAATTTCCTTCAGGATTAAATCCTGGTGGAACAACAGAAGATTTGATCCCTTTCAGTAAATATTTCGGTGAAAATTTCGTGGTGGAATGCCATGTCCTATTGTACTCTGTCACACTTTCCTTAAAATACGTTGTCCAAGGTTTATTATTTTTTTTATTTTCGTTTATTTTACATCTCAATCTGTTAACCAAGGTCTGGCCTAATCTTTCTGTCAAACCGTTTGACGAGGGATAGTCAATAGCTGTAAAAAGAAGGGTTATGTTATTGATATTTAAAAATTGTTTGAACTTATTGGAGTTCAATCCTGGGTATTGGTCAGCAAATAAAATATCAATTTTATGTTCTGTAATTATAGGGGTGAGTAACTTTATAAAATCATTTGTCGATTGGGTCGCGGAAGTATTAGCAAATGCATATCTTGAAAAATGGTCAGTGAGCAAATGGAAATACTTATGGGTTGATTTGTATCCTGTGAATCCACCTATCGTATCCACAGACATTATTTGATATGGTCTAATAGCGGGTCCCAATTGCGATAATAAACCAATTTTCCTTTCCCTACGGCTCTTATTTTTTTTACATATTTCACATGCCCTACAACATGATTTCACTTCCTCATCCAAGTTCTCAAAATAGTAACTCTCTCTGATTTTATTAATAAGCGTTTGAGTTCCTATGTGACCAAAAGCTTCATGTATCTTTTTAATAACTTCTCTACCAAACTTTCTTGATATAATTATTTTCAGCCTTATGAATAGACGAAGTTAGTAGCTACTAAGAATCTACTAGAAGTACACTAACAGAATACCTATTAATAAACGAAGTTAGTAGACTACTAGCGCTAGTAGGCTACTAAAAAGTTAATAGACAGCTAGGGTATGTTTAGCGGCGTTTTTCCCTACTAAGCATACCTTCATATCAACACCATATGCCCCTTTTGCTAAGTATCGAATAGTACTCAATACTTGAATTGCAGGGCATATTGGAAGACCTCGGTTTGTGCCCATATGAGATTCTATTAAACTAACAATGAAACGTGCCGTATCTTTCCTCATTCTGTATCGCTTTTTAAATTGTTCATCGTCATAAATATCTAATGGATTTTGCCGATCTCAATATATTTTTGGTTTTCGGTTTCTAGAAAATTCAATTTCTTCTACTTCTGCCAATTCCTCGTTTACATCAATAATATTTAAATCATCCATGATCCTCTTTTATTCAATTAATGACAGTTAATTAATTTGTTTCATTCATTTAATCAAAACTAAAGCCGGAATTTCACTATTTTCGTGTGGTTTGTAGAAGACCGTCCGAAGCGTATCGGACTCATTGCATTTCAAATGGTTAGAATTTTACATTCCCGACTTCTCTTGTCGCTTGTCTTCTCGTGTGTTCACGATCGCTCGAGTCCGATCGTCGTCAGAACGGTGGTGGGGATTTCACTGCCTTATCTCAGAGCGGTGGCGAACTGACGGACAACTGTTGAATAGCTCAGTTGTTTCGATACATTTGATAGTATTCTATCTTCCATGCGTGGGACTAGTGTAATCACCCACTCCACACTACACACGAGACTATACGAGAGTAGTGAAATTCCGGCTTAACGTACGAGAATCGTTAATGCACATATAAACATAACCAACAAACACAATGAAGTGAGAAAAATTTTTTTTTCTGTGATCAAACTGGATATCCGCAATGTTGCCACATCTATTTTTACTACTAAGACGACACTAGTTAGTATCTACTAAATTTATGACTATTATTACGACATACTTAGTAGGTCCTTAGTGCCTACTAGTTAGTATGCTACTAGCTTTCTACTAAGGCGTTGTCTATCAATAAGGCTGATTAATTTTTGTAGATCTGGAATGTCGTCGCATGAATCTACCATTGTAATGAATGTATTTTTGAATGATAACCAATCCTTGAGGTTTCCGTCGAATTTAGGAAGCTCCATGACTGGCAACTTTAACTTATGCGATGTATGATTTACCGATTCTGAAGAATTTGTGTGTTCGTTTGAAGAAAAACGCCTTTCTAATTTCGCTATGATTTCATAATAAGAAGTTTCGATAGTCGGGAATTCGGCTATTCCCTCGTTTTCCTCATCCTCCTCTAAAAGTGCGAGTTCCTCGTGTAAGTCCTCGTATGCCGCAAACTGACTTTTTAAACGATTGAAACGCGCCTTTACGATGAGCGGATCAGCTTGATCGTTATCAAGTAATGTAATTAAAGTCTGAAGATGATTCTTCAGCGTGATGCGTTTCTGATTGATGACTTTCACGCGGTTCACCATTTTTTCGTTTTTTTTTTAAACGTACGAAATCGAAACGAAAATGAAAAACAAAGAAAGGTAAATTAAAAGGGTACTTGAATTGTTCGATGATCCTGGTCACGGCAGGTAGCAGGTGACGTCCTTGATCGATTTTGTGACGAACGACGACCGATGTCCAGCGTCCGTTGACTTGCTGTTTCGATGACTTTGTATCGACGATTCGATGACTTTGTGATGGTTCACTATGATCGCACTTCTGACACCAAAAATGTTGCGTATAAAAGTTCGAAATTGCTTTCGTTGGAAAGGGATTCCGATAGTTTCGTCTGATTTTTGATAAAATCCACTGGGTTTAAAACTCTGTGATTTTTTCGTTGTAACGATAAAATGTGATTAAACGATTTTGTGTTTCGGAACCGCGGAACTGGTGTTTTGTCGCTGATTTCGAATCGATGTCTTGAATGTGTCTGATGATCTGATGTGATATACTCAGCGCGACCCCCCAAAGAAGTCCCTGAGTCGCGTCGACGCAGTCGACCACGGTTCTTTCGCATGCACGGGATACAAACAGAAAAAGAGAAAAAAAAAAAACATTTTACAACAAAGTCGACGATACAATATCTATGATGAAGCTGTTATTAGTGCTTTCAAAAAAAGAAAGAAGTTTATGGAACAAGAAGATCAAAAGTCATTTTAGAAAACCGAAAAATTTATTTATCGAGACGAAAAATGAAAGAAATTAAGAATAAACATGATTTGATATCAAAGTACACTAAATTATCATTCAAAAATCATCATAATAAAGTTAATGATAGTAAAATTACTAATCTTGTTGATAGAGACTTTATATAATAGGGTTAAAATGAAGTTATTGTTAGTGATTTAAATTATGTTAAAATTAATGGTAAATGAAACTATATTTGCTTATTAATAGATCTATTTAACCGCGAAATTATTGGACATAGTGTTTGTAGGTACTACTAAAAAAGATGCATCATTAGTATATCAAGCATTTATGCACTCAAATCGCTGTGTAAAAAATATTCAAATATTTCATAGCGAACAAGGTAATGAATTTAATAATAAAACTATTGATAAACTTTTATTAGCATTCAACATAACTCGATCTTTAAGCAAAAAAGCATGTTCTTATGACGATGATGTTGCTGAAGCAACTTTTAAAACTTTCAAAACTGAATTTATTAATGATAAAAATTTTACATGATTAATCCAATTAAAATTAGAATTATTTGATTATATCAATTGATATAACAATATAAGAATTCACAGCTCTCTAAACTACTTAACTCCAGTTAGATACCAAAAACAAGTGTCTACTAAAAAATAGTCCTAAAAAAGGTTGCCATTCCAGTAGTTTTGTAAAAAGCTCTTTACATTATCGATGTGATTCAAATGTCGGATGAGGTACATTTTCTACTTTAGAATTAATAATATTTCTATTTCAAGGAATTACTCGTACTTTATAAACTACATAAGCACACATAAAATCAGCTGATTTACTTCAACACGAAATGATAATAACCTTTTTAATACTTAAGTCAGTTCACTGCAATAAAGCAAAAGTAATAAAAATATCAATAAATCAAATTCAAAATAGATCAGCAATAGTATTAATTAAAGTATAGCCACCAGCATAAAGAAAACTAAATAATGGTTGCATCATATTAATGGAAAAATGAGTTACTGCTGAAAAAGCCATATATTAAACTGCAAGTTTGAGCATGTTGTAGCAATATTAGATAACTTTGGAAATAATACTTTTGGAACTCAAAAAGCACTACCCAAAATAATTGAATCAATAACAGTTGAAATAGCAAAACTCAATTTCAATATCTTCTTAGCATTTTCTCTAGCAAGTACTAGGTCTCCTGAACCTAACTTGCTACCAACAACATATCCAACTAAAGCATTATATCCCCTAGAAATAGAATAAAAAATAGCAACAATACTACCAACGATTTGTACAGCGGCAACAACTTCAGTAGCACCAAAATGAGAACATAAAGCTGTTGACATTACTACTGAAACACCAAATAATACTTGACTAGCAAATAAAGGAATAAAAGTAATAATATATTTTTTATGTAAATCTTTTGTAAATTTGAAAATATTTCAATTAGGAACATAAATTGGTTTTTTATAAATTAAATAACCCAACAATATAAAACATTCTACTGATCTTAAAATAATTAAAATTATTGCTAATCCTTCAATACGTAATATGGCAATAATAAAATAAAAACTAAAAATGTATTTAAGAGTAATGAGTAAATAGAAGTTATCAATGGTGTTTCAACATTACCACATGTATTCATAGTAATTGACATAATAAAAGCAAAACCTTACAATGGGTAATTTCAAGTAATTAATTTACTATTTTCTTCAGCAATACCAATAGTATTTTGATGAGAATTATCTTCAACACCAAGAATTACTAGCATAATTTGTTTACTAAATAATTCTCATATTACAACAACAAATATTGAAAAAATTAGAGTAGGAAATAATTTTATATTAGTAGTTTCTTGAATTTTCTGCTCATCTTCAATACCTAAATATTGAGCAGTAAAAATATTACCTGTAGCAACAAAAGCAAAAAAGATATATCAAACCATATCATAAATATTACTTGGTGATGCAACTCCAGCAATAGCATCATCATTTCCATTTCCAAATTGACCAACCACAAAATTATTCATTCAGTTTGTTAATGTTTCAATTAAAGATTGTGTACAAATTGTAATCATGAATGATAATGCCATTTTATAAAAGTTTAATATATCTTTGTTTAACGTTTTCATATCATCTCACCCAATTCAAAATTTAATATGATAAAAAAATATATTAATGTTAATACATATTTAACATTTTGTTATATTTTTAACGAATAATTCCTTGAAAGTTTTTCTTTAATATTTCTTGAATAATACTTATTTGTCCACTTACTTTTGTTTCATCTAATTTTTCTTCTTGACTATTGAATTTCAAATCAAAAGTTAATGAGTGTTGATGCTATGATTTTTATTTTTCATTATTACAAAAATCTACCAAAAATATTTGTTCTAAAAAAATCAATATTTGCAAATATTACAGCATTTTTTACATCAGAAAATTGAATATCGCTATTAAGAATAATTGATATATTGTCACATAGAAATCGGTTCCCTTAGTAATGGTGAAGTGGTGCGCCAAATGTTAGGCCACCAAAGAAACAACTCGTTCCACCTTGGGAAAATCCGTTCACCGTACCCTACGTGACTTGGAGCCGTCCGGCGGATACCAGGAGGTCTGTTACGGATTGAAGCATACTCTTACACGGCTCATGTGCCGAAAACCGCAGTCTGAACAGAATTCCTGGAAATGTGCTGTCAGGCCACCGGAAAATCAGGGGAAGGGAACCAAACTTCCTCGGTACCAAAGAGGTTTCGCTCCGCAGTCCTGTAGGAGATCGTCCCGCATAAACGATCTCCCTTCACGCACCGTACCGCCGGTAATTGTCCTACTTGGAAAATATTTCAAGTGTCGAAGGCGCGTTAATAAGTATTTTGTATTTGCATTTCGAAGCTCGTATCGCTATTAGTGTTTGTGAAGTTCCAATGTTGGGAGCTATTGGCTTAACCTTTTTATATTTGGGGTGAGTGAATATAAATGTTGTACCCATCTGTTTGTGTCCTTCACTTGACGAGTAACGTCAACCTTTCTGCGCTACCCTGAGCGAAAACCCCCGCGCCAACTACGATAAATGGAAATCTAGTTGACACTTGGTGGAGGCGCCGTTGCCTTAAATTCCGGAAAATACGTAGTTTCGTTTTTTTTCTCAATAAGCGCGATTGCCGTTTGATCGTTTTTGTTCGTTTCGTTTTTTTTTCAGGAAACGCAGCTACTGCGTTTTCGGTCGTTTGTTCGTTTCTTTTTCAGGACGCGACAACCGCGAGCGACCAATTTATTGGTGTTTTCCGTTTCGTTTTATTTTCAAGAAACGCGTCAACCGCGAGAGCCGTATTATAAACTCAACGTATCGAAATACGATTCACCTCGCTTCTACATTTCATTTTCAGCATCCACATCGTTTTACTTTTGCTATTCTTGTCTTTTTTTCTTTTTCTCCTCGTCGATTGGCAATTTCGCCACAAATACGTAGTTTCCAGTATTAACTACATATTGATATACATTTTCTACGTCGCTATTATTCCCACAACTAGAGTTGCGACTTATCGATCCGCTTCCTCGTACATACGATCTACAGTTTTTGTAGGATGCGGGCCCTCAGGGTCTCTTAGGAAGCTGGATGTCCTGCCACTGCAGCGTCGTGGCAGTTGAACAGGACATGTGTACGCACAGAGGGTGGCACGAACATCTATAGTTGATCCTTGCTGCGCCGATACTGGTGTCCATCTATGGCTACGTAGTCCTTGGGCGCGTGCTGTTCGTTATTAGTAAGCTGGCATATGATTGCCTGGACAGTGTCGTCTTGGTCCTGGGACTCTTGGAAGGCCGAAAGCACGGCTTTGAAACCTTTTGTCTCGGGTTGGCTCTGGGAGGCTAGTTCGGGAGCATCCGGGGCGCTGAATGGGCGGGGTTGTGCCTGTCCCACTGCTACGGTCGGGGTGAATAGCCGTGGGTGGTCCACATCGGAGCGAGTGTCGTCGGTTTCGGTTTCCCTGGAGAGCAGATCGGCTATTCAATCGACCATAGCAGTGGGACAGGCAAAACCCCACAAGCGATAGAATGTTTAAAGAAATTACATCTATTAATTACAATGATGCAAGTAATAATAACGATACAGTTATTACAACTATTGATTTGTTAGTTGATGATATTTTAGATGAGAATAAAGAGGAGATGCTATGAATAGTATGATAAAATCCAATATTATTGACGAATTGAAAGGACGTAATATCTTAAAAGATATTTAAAACGATATGACGTACGAACGTAAAAGATGTTATAAAAAACTCACTTATTTTTGTCTCTGAAACGTTAAGGACAATGGGTTTTCGTCATTCGTAACATTTAGAAACGAAGTGGTTTGAAACACGTTTCGGCCCACTGCACCCCTGGCCTCGTCAGTACAACGGAGGTGCAGCTTGTTGCATACGCGTTTGACGTTGGCACGCACTTTCACAACTGTGTTGAATATTTAATAATGAGAAAAAAACAGTTTTGACTTCTGTCAAAACTGTTCCTTTCTCATTATTAAAAGATATTAGTAGCATAGATGAAGTAATTAATGCAGGAAAATTAGAAAAAGGAATATATTGTGGTTTTGATCCAAGTAATGATTACGTTTAGGTAATTTACTATAAATTATTTTATTGTATCGTTTTGCTGTATTTGGTTTTCAATCAATTGCTGTTATTGGTGGTACAACGGCAATGATTGGTGTAAAAATAAAGAACGTAATTTATCAGATGAAGATGTGTTACAAACTAGTGTTAGAAAAATAAAAGAGCAGTAAGTAACATTATTAAGTGATTAAAATATTTGTTCCGAAATCTAGAATAAGATTTGAGAGCAGGTTCCGGTGTCGGACCCTAGCTCATTCAACTCCTAGGTATATTCCACGAAAGCGACAATACCCAACATCTGGGTAAAAACCCCAATGACTCATCGCCTCCCTTGCACGCCTTCTCACACCATCGTTTCTTTGTAAAATTAGTTTAGGATAGATTTCATTTTTTTTTGTAAACCAGTTAAGGACAGTAAACCGTATGGACAGCATCGTTCACTTTCCTCTGTATTATTACACACAAGAAACCGCTAAAGAATACACGGCTTGTTAAGTCAATCCGTGTGGAATTGTGACCCATCTCATACGCAACAAAATTCACAGTTCCGTATTTTCTACATGGTCCTTCGAGCCGCATTAATCAGTGCCAAAATTGTGGGTGTTCTTACAAAACACCAAAAGTGCAGAATATAAGAAGTCTTGAGTTTCAAGAGTGAAACTTCCAAGGCCCAATTCACCCCGACTTAGGAAAGTCAACGCAAAATAATCCACAATACTAAGGGAATCTACAGCCACAAGCCACCCAGCGATCTGAAGTGAAGAAGTTGGAATTTATCAGCGAAGAAGAATAATCACCACAAGGATATACCGACACTCATTCCACGCATCGCAAATACGAAACGGATACGCCGGACGTGGAGCTGATACGCGAACAATCGTATCATCGTTCAAAACCACGTAAAAACCCTTATGGAATTACCAGCATTACACAAAGAATCAGCTACTGAAATGCGCAAATTAATCGACACCATCCAATCGCATTTACGTGCTCTCGAATCTTTAGGTGAACCAGTCGATAAGTGGGACACTTTACTAATTTATACAGTTACGTCAAAATTAGATCGCAACACTCATAAAGAATGGGAAAAAACAATTACGGGTCGAGATATGCCTAAATTAGAAAAGCTTTTTTCGTTTGTGGAAGATCGTTGTCAAATATTAGAAATCACAGCCATGAATATCAATAAGACTACGTCACAATTTCCGAAAACTTCCGACGGGACAATGCCCAAACGGCATGCGTTTTCAACAACCAGTTTCGAAGGAAGCTGTGTCATCTGCAAGAAATCACATCCTTTACGACAGTGCGAAAATTTCTTGAAAATGAATACAAAGGAGCGGGTAGAAGTTGTCAGAACAAACCAGTTGTGTTTCAATTGTTTCCGGGCAGGTCACCGAAATGATCAATGCAAAGGGTCGAACTGTAGAAAGTGCAATAAAAAGCACAATACGCTTTTACATTATAACGAAAAAAGGGACACCATAAAAATGAATCACGGCAAACTACCCGATTCCGCATCTACGTCGGAAGAATTTGAGGAAAAATCGAAAGTTTTTAGTTCATTCGTAGGGTCCCAGGTTATTCTTTCAACAGCCATTGTGAATTTTAGATCCCGTGATGGTCAATTTATCCCCGCGCGCGTGTTATTAGACAACGGATCACAATCAAACTTTATGACTAAAAAGTTCGCGCAAAAATTAAAACTAAGTCTACGATCGGTTAACATACCGGTTGCCAGTTTGAGCGCTTTAGAGACCAGAGTAAAGCATGCGGTTAGTACACAACTACACTCGACTAACGAAGGTTATAAATCTACGGCAGAGTTCTTAGTTATTGAACAAATTTGTGATCTTATTCCGAATGAATTCATCAATCGTACAGAACTCAGTATTCCTCCGAATTTGCAACTCGCGGATCCAGAATTTCAAAAACCGCGAACGATCGATGCGTTACTCGGTGTTGAATTGTTTTACGATCTGCTCTGTGTCGGTCAAATCGCGATCAATGACCGGCAAGTGAAATTGCAGAAAACGAAATTAGGCTGGATCGTTGCAGGACGAGTTGAATCGGTTAATAATAGGGCTTCTGCAAGGCGGTGCATGTTAGCAGTAGATTCGATCCAAAAATACCTGACAAAATTTTGGAGTATTGAAGAATTGCCAGAGCAAAACTTCCTCACTGATGAGGAAATTAAAGCCGAAGTGTTTTTTAAAGAAAATACAACTCGCGATAAATTATCGGGGCGCTATATCACTCGACTGCCATTTAATGATAAAATACGAGAATTAGGAGAATCGCGTTTTGCGGCAGAGAAGCAATTTCTATCTTTAGAGAAAAAATTAGATAAGAATCCACCGTTGAAAAAAGAGTACATAGCTAACATGCGGGAAGCTATACAGTTAGGGCATATGGTAAGAATTGGGATAAACGATATACCGCGTAAGCACTGCTTTTTACAGCAACAACCCGTAACTAAGGAATCAAGTGACACAACTAAGGTGAGAATTGTTTTCAATGCGTCAGCCAAGACAAGCACCGGTATTTCATTGAACCAATGCTTACACGTAGGGCCTATTGTACAGAGTAGTAGCTTAGACATTACCTTGAGATTTAGACTTCACCAAATTGTTTTGATATCGGATATCGAAAAAATGTACAAGCAGGTTTTGTTAGATGAAAGAGACACGCATTATCAGTTAATATTTTGGCGCGAACGCGAAAACGATTTGTTGCAAGCCTATAAAATTCCTGTGGTAATGTTCGGCACAGCGTCAGCAGCGCACTCGGCTACTAGTGTTTTGAACAAATTAGCAGAAGATGAGAAAAACAAATATCCCTTGGCTAGTGAAATTCTGCGAATAGACTGCTACGTAGACGATGTAATTACGGGTGCGGAAACTATTGACGAAGCGTTAAAAATTTGGGACGAACTAATAATGTTAACTAAAGCGGGAGGTTTCAATCTCAGGAAATGGGTTGCAAACAGCCCCTCGGTAATCGACACGTATTTACACAAGCAGTCGAAAATAGACATGTTTAAAGAAAACGACACCAAAGCAAAAGCACTAGGCATACAATGGGATAAAGATGCGGATGAAATTTGTTATAAAGTTGATCCGAAAAATTTCGATACCCCTATAACAAAGAGGAATGTGCTGTCAAGCATAGCTAAACTTTACGATCCGATGGGATTAATAGGGCCAGTAGCCGTGGTAGCAAAAGTATTAATGCAGGAGTTGTGGAAATGTAATTTAAATTGGGACGAATCTTTGCCGCAAAATTTGCATACTTCGTGGTTAACGTTAAAGAACCAATTGGAATTGTTGAACAGTTTGCGATTCAACCGCAAAACCATAATACAGGAAGCCATACGGGTTGAGCTGCATGGGTTTTGTGACGCAAGCGAAAGAGCTTATGGCGCCTGTGTATATTTACGTTCAATAAACCAAGAAGGGCAGTCATTTGTAAATTTACTATGTTCGAAAAATCGGGTAGCACCAGTTAAATCACTTACGATCCCCAAATTGGAATTATGTGGAGCTCTTGTTCTGGCCCGTTTAACTAAATTAGTAATGAAGGCACTAGTACGACCTATTGATCGAGTTGTTTTATGGACCGACTCATCGATAGTTTTACAGTGGATCAACACTCATCCAAGCAGGTTAAAAACGTTCGTAGCAAATCGGGTTGTCGAAATAAACGATACTATAGCTTCTTTATCTTGGAGACATGTGCCGACGCATGAGAACGTAGCCGACTTTTTATCACGCGGACAATTACCGGTCGATTTTTTGAATAATTCCACATGGAAATCTGGCCCACCGTGGTTATATTTGGAAGAGGCTAACTGGCCGACCAATAATTTCGAGGAGGTCCCTTTAACTGAATTAAAAGTGGTCAAGACGTTAAATTGTAACCATCGAGAATTACCTCTAGAGAGGTATTCGAATATTTCCAAACTTCAACGCATTGTGGCCTATATATTCAGGTTTTACAATAATGGTCGTAGGAAAGGAAATAAAGATCTGGGCAACTTAAGTGTTTCGGAGCTAAGAAAGGCGCAACGGGTTATAATTAAAGTCGTCCAGAAAGAGAGCTTCGAACAAGAAAGAAAAGCTCTTTTGAAAAATAAATATACTCACGGTAGGGGAAACTTACGTGATTTAAATCCCTTTTTAGACGAAGATGGTATACTCAGAGTGGGTGGTCGCCTACGAAAGTCCGAGTTATCGTATTCATCTAAATATCCTATCATACTGCCAAAAAACCATCACGTGACTAAACTAATCATTCGTCAAGCGCACGCTTTAAATTATCATAGTGGAGTTCAAGCCACACTCAATTCAGTCCGATCATCCTATTGGCCTATAAATGGTAAAGTCATGACGAAATCGGTAATTCGTGAATGCGTGACCTGCTCTAGAGCATCTCCAAATAAAGTTCCCTATTTCATGGGCGAGTTACCGGTAGATCGCGTTACGCCAAACAGACCATTTCTGAATACGGGTGTCGATTACTGCGGACCGTTCTTCATGAAGCAATCTGTAGTTCGAAATCGCGGAAAAGTTAAAGTTTACGCCTGTATCTTCGCGTGGTTCTCTTCCAAAGCCGTCCACATCGAATTAATTTCGGATTTGACCACGGAGTCGTTTGTTGGCGGCTTGCGCAGGTTCTTTGCACGACGAGGTGTGTCATCTAGGATCTATTCGGACAACGCTACAAATTTCCGCGGGGCCAAAAATGAATTTGAACTTTTCAAAAAATCTTTAGAATCAGACGAGAGTCGCACGGCATTGGATAGTTTCTTGGCGGGAAAGGGGGTCGAATGGCATTTCTCTCCGCCGAATTCGCCACATTTTGGAGGGTTATGGGAGGCCGCGGTCAAATCTTTTAAAACGCTCCTTTTGAAGGCCGTGGGCGACAGGCTATATACCTACGAAGAGCTTTTGACATATGTGAATGAAATAGAGGCAGTCCTCAATTCCCGTCCCATATCTCCTGTATCCGATGATCCCAACGATTTGAGAGCCCTCACCCCCGCGCACTTTCTTATCGGAAGCGAATTTGGAAGCTTACCCGAACTGGATGTGACTGCCGTCGCCACAAACCGTTTATCAGCATGGGAATCCGTACAACGAGCCAAACAATACTTCTGGAAGCGGTGGTCCAAAGACTATCTGAACCAACTCCACGTTCGTTCCAAATGGAAAAGTTGCGCCGTGGAGAACATTCAAGTGGGCACCATGGTTACACTGCGGGATGACAATCAACCCCCGCGTCAGTGGAGACTGGGTCGAATAGTGAGTGTTTTTCCGGGAGAAGATGGACACGTCAGAGTGGTAGAGGTGAAGACCGCGTCAGGAGTCTATAGACGATCAGTTTCGCGAGTGGCGCCGTTACCAATTAAGTAAGGACAGTTTGAAGACTGTGTAGATGATAGTGACCAGAATTTAAATCTTAAGTATTTCTTGATGAGAAGACAGTTTGTATAGCTTAAGTTTCTTGAACTAGTTAGTTCAAGGCGGGGTGTATGTTCCGAAATCTAGAATAAGATTTGAGAGCAGGTTCCGGTGTCGGACCCTAGCTCATTCAACTCCTAGATATATTCCACGAAAGCGACAATACCCAACATCTGGGTAAAAACCCCAATGACTCATCGCCTCCCTTGCACGCCTTCTCACACCATCGTTTCTTTGTAAAATTAGTTTAGGATAGATTTCATTTTTTTTTGTAAACCAGTTAAGGACAGTAAACCGTATGGACAGCATCGTTCACTTTCCTCTGTATTATTACACACAAGAAACCGCTAAAGAATACACGGCTTGTTAAGTCAATCCGTGTGGAATTGTGACCCATCTCATACGCAACAAAATTCACAGTTCCGTATTTTCTACATGGTCCTTCGAGCCGCATTAATCAGTGCCAAAATTGTGGGTGTTCTTACAAAACACCAAAAGTGCAGAATATAAGAAGTCTTGAGTTTCAAGAGTGAAACTTCCAAGGCCCAATTCACCCCGACTTAGGAAAGTCAACGCAAAATAATCCACAATACTAAGGGAATCTACAGCCACAAGCCACCCAGCGATCTGAAGTGAAGAAGTTGGAATTTATCAGCGAAGAAGAATAATCACCACAAGGATATACCGACACTCATTCCACGCATCGCAAATACGAAACGGATACGCCGGACGTGGAGCTGATACGCGAACAATCGTATCATCGTTCAAAACCACGTAAAAACCCTTATGGAATTACCAGCATTACACAAAGAATCAGCTACTGAAATGCGCAAATTAATCGACACCATCCAATCGCATTTACGTGCTCTCGAATCTTTAGGTGAACCAGTCGATAAGTGGGACACTTTACTAATTTATACAGTTACGTCAAAATTAGATCGCAACACTCATAAAGAATGGGAAAAAACAATTACGGGTCGAGATATGCCTAAATTAGAAAAGCTTTTTTCGTTTGTGGAAGATCGTTGTCAAATATTAGAAATCACAGCCATGAATATCAATAAGACTACGTCACAATTTCCGAAAACTTCCGACGGGACAATGCCCAAACGGCATGCGTTTTCAACAACCAGTTTCGAAGGAAGCTGTGTCATCTGCAAGAAATCACATCCTTTACGACAGTGCGAAAATTTCTTGAAAATGAATACAAAGGAGCGGGTAGAAGTTGTCAGAACAAACCAGTTGTGTTTCAATTGTTTCCGGGCAGGTCACCGAAATGATCAATGCAAAGGGTCGAACTGTAGAAAGTGCAATAAAAAGCACAATACGCTTTTACATTATAACGAAAAAAGGGACACCATAAAAATGAATCACGGCAAACTACCCGATTCCGCATCTACGTCGGAAGAATTTGAGGAAAAATCGAAAGTTTTAGTTCATTCGTAGGGTCCCAGGTTATTCTTTCAACAGCCATTGTGAATTTTAGATCCCGTGATGGTCAATTTATCCCCGCGCGCGTGTTATTAGACAACGGATCACAATCAAACTTTATGACTAAAAAGTTCGCGCAAAAATTAAAACTAAGTCTACGATCGGTTAACATACCGGTTGCCAGTTTGAGCGCTTTAGAGACCAGAGTAAAGCATGCGGTTAGTACACAACTACACTCGACTAACGAAGGTTATAAATCTACGGCAGAGTTCTTAGTTATTGAACAAATTTGTGATCTTATTCCGAATGAATTCATCAATCGTACAGAACTCAGTATTCCTCCGAATTTGCAACTCGCGGATCCAGAATTTCAAAAACCGCGAACGATCGATGCGTTACTCGGTGTTGAATTGTTTTACGATCTGCTCTGTGTCGGTCAAATCGCGATCAATGACCGGCAAGTGAAATTGCAGAAAACGAAATTAGGCTGGATCGTTGCAGGACGAGTTGAATCGGTTAATAATAGGGCTCCTGCAAGGCGGTGCATGTTAGCAGTAGATTCGATCCAAAAATACCTGACAAAATTTTGGAGTATTGAAGAATTGCCAGAGCAAAACTTCCTCACTGATGAGGAAATTAAAGCCGAAGTGTTTTTTAAAGAAAATACAACTCGCGATAAATTATCGGGGCGCTATATCACTCGACTGCCATTTAATGATAAAATACGAGAATTAGGAGAATCGCGTTTTGCGGCAGAGAAGCAATTTCTATCTTTAGAGAAAAAATTAGATAAGAATCCACCGTTGAAAAAAGAGTACATAGCTAACATGCGGGAAGCTATACAGTTAGGGCATATGGTAAGAATTGGGATAAACGATATACCGCGTAAGCACTGCTTTTTACAGCAACAACCCGTAACTAAGGAATCAAGTGACTATAAATTATTTTATTGTATCGTTTTGCTGTATTTGGTTTTCAATCAATTGCTGTTATTGGTGGTACAACGGCAATGATTGGTGTAAAAATAAAGAACGTAATTTATCAGATGAAGATGTGTTACAAACTAGTGTTAGAAAAATAAAAGAGCAGTAAGTAACATTATTAAGTGATTAAAATATTTGTTCCGAAATCTAGAATAAGATTTGAGAGCAGGTTCCGGTGTCGGACCCTAGCTCATTCAACTCCTAGGTATATTCCACGAAAGCGACAATACCCAACATCTGGGTAAAAACCCCAATGACTCATCGCCTCCCTTGCACGCCTTCTCACACCATCGTTTCTTTGTAAAATTAGTTTAGGATAGATTTCATTTTTTTTTGTAAACCAGTTAAGCACAGTAAACCGTATGGACAGCATCGTTCACTTTCCTCTGTATTATTACACACAAGAAACCGCTAAAGAATACACGGCTTGTTAAGTCAATCCGTGTGGAATTGTGACCCGATCAAACTCAACAAAATTCACAGTTCCGTATTTTTCACAATATTGATAATTTAACATCATTAGAATTAATTGAAACATGTAATAAAAGTGAAGTTATAATTTGAGGGGAAAAATAGTTGAACAGCAAAAAGAAATCGAGAATCTCATGTCAAGTTAATCGTTCGAATTGAATAAAATCAAGGAGGAGAATGAAGCACTTGAACACCAAATACGAGAATTGAAGGAGGAACATGAAAAACAGATGCAGTCACTTAATGAGAAAGTTTTAGAGCAAGCTACGGAAGTAAATATTACAAAAAATACTCTCAGTCAAAAAGATGACGTAATTAATAGTTTAGAAGGTGAACTAAAGCAATTAACTGAAGAGAGATCTTCCTGTCAAATAAAATTGAGTGAATTGCAAGAAGATTACAAGTTATTGGAACAAACGTTGAATGCAACACTTGAAACCAAGAAAAACAAAATTGAAACCATTGCATTACATAATAAAGAACTGAATGAAAACAAAGAAGAATATGAAGAACGAATACAAGCGCTCAATAAATCAATCGTTACTTTACAAACCCAATTAGAATTTTTCGCTGATAACAAATTCCTTAAAAAAAAAATCTCGAATTACAACAGAAAAATGAAGCATTAATAAAAAGTAACGATTTACAAATACAAACATACGAGGACTTCAAAAATCATTGCGACTTGTTCACGAAAAATTTGAACAACATCATATCGCAAAAAAAGGGGCTGGAAACTCTAGTTAGCAATTTACTGGTCTCTGCAATAACTTCGAATAGAAACCTCCCCAAAGAAAATCAAAATATTAAAAAATTGTTGGATAAAAAAGAATCGCTCGAAATAATTATTGAAGATATTTTGAAACAAATCAATCGTTCGTCCAAACAAATAAACAATATTATATTCGATTTTTCCAAATACACCGTGAATAATTGCGACTCTATTTTATCAACTTTGGATGTAAACATTGAAAATTATTTAACGAAATACGATTTAGATGATATAAACACTCACTTATCCAGTTTAGTAGATCTTGCTACCGATGCCGTAATCCAAACTAAATCATTATTAAAAGACTTCGAGCACTTTAATCAACACGAAGAAGCTTCCAATATCGATAAAGAGAACGTTTTGTGCGCGTCCACAAAAATAAACGTTGGAAAAATGAAAGAAGACGAACTTAAGAAAAAGAATATGCAACTGAGACAGAAGGTGATTCTGCTGGAAAATTCCAAATGCTTGATGGAAAAAACAATTAAAAAACTTCGTGAAGAAATAAAACAATTGAAAGACAACAGTCCGAATCCCGATAATGATGTACATTACAACTTTTTATCAAAAGAGTATATTGAATATAGAGACAATCAAGAAAGGGTATTAAAAGAATACGAGGCGAAATTAACTAACCTACAAGAAAATTGTGATAAGACCAACGAGAATTTTATAAGAGGCTCAACTCCATTCGACGATCCAGTTGTCGAACAAGAAAACCGTTTACGTTCCGATTTAACGAAATTACAAGAGGCCTATTCGAACATCAAAGTGATTAATGCAAAATTAGAGTCGGAAAATATACAATCGAAGAGGGCGATCGAAGAACAGAGACAAGAAATCGGAAAACTTAATTTAATAAAAGAAGCATATGATAAACTACTAGAAGAGAATAATAAATTAATCACCGACGTTGATACCATAAAATATAAAAGGGCGCGAGATCGCGACGAGTTCTTGCGACTAATAAAAAAAGAGAAACTGGAAACCGAAGCGAAAACATCCAAACAAGTACAAGAAATCAAATCAGATTATGAAGATAAATTAGAAAAAATGAAAATTAAAACCGTAAGTTACTTCGTACTTCCAAGCCCTAAAGCAAATAACTTAAAAATGATTAAATTCAGATTCAGTTGTACAAGGATGAATTAAATAAAGAGATCGAAAAAGCTAAAGTGGGACAAAAGGAAAATGTAAATTTAGTTGTACCAAGTTTACTTCATTCTTAATATGCTTCACTTTTCAGATCTCTCTTTTGAATGTGATCGATCAACTTAAAAACGAGTTGTGCAACGCGGAACGCAAAATACAATCGTTGGAAAGGGAATCGCAATCCAATAATCCGTTCTACTTAAGGGAATCGTTGCCAAGTTTGAATCCTCGATATTCCGAAAATTTCACGGACTTCGCCTTGCCCAAGTTATTGGAGTTTAAACACCCCACGAAAATTAATCCGTCTAGTTTGGAAACGCGTAAACAGATGGACGATAGGCGCGGTAGTATTTGTACGCAAACGATGATTGAGGATGTCATGGTGGCCCGAAGGACGACCATCGGACCTTCTAACGATATGGGTAAGTCGTTCATCTGAATAGAAAGATTTTGTTTTGCATCATTATTATTATTAATATAGGACAAAATTTCCAAATGGAAGACGAGGAGGAATTATTTAATAATAAATATTTGACTGATTTGAAACAAGGAAGGTGTGATACTAGGAATGTTGTAGAAGATAGAACTTTCAGGATATCGGAATTGGCGATTCATTAGTACCGCGGAGAAATTCATTAGTACCGCCACATTTGAAATCGTCCTACCCGGCGGAGTTGCAATTTTGCACTCGGGATGATTTCAAAGAGGATGACGTGAAGGTACGATATAAATATTTCAACTTAGTTCTCAGTAAATGATCCAAGAAATACTTACTGGAATGGAGATTATTAATCGCCCATTGATTTAAATTTGCACTTTCAGACTGGTAAATTGCCATTTGATGATAGCTTATCAAGACTACTACCGGAAGAATCGAAACGAAAAAAAGATTTCGGGACGACTTATTATAAAAAACCCGGACCACATACCCCCAGCAAAAATGGCGGAAGATTGTCCCTTCAGGGTAACGAAGTTCATCCTGTAAAGGAACAGAATCCCGAGCCTAAAAAAAGTACTCCAAGCAGAATCCGTGCTCTGTTTTGCAGGAAAAAGTTTGTCTAAGAGAAGCAGCGAGGTAACACGAAATAATTAAAGGTTCATCAATGTAATTAATTTTGAATTTATAGGCGAGTCCGGCACGTAGAAGGTTGAATATTTTCCGTGAGTGATTTATTTTAAAAATAATAAGAAAACTGATTGTTATTGACTTGATTTTTAATGCTTTTATGTGATGATGATTCAAATAATGACATTAGTTCATCGTTTGTATTTCCATAATCAAAATAAGCTGAACAGATGATAACAGCTTGATTCATTTGAACTTTCGATCCTTTCCTTCCATTGAGTGAATGAAAAAACCTATACAGGTGATGATTTTTCATACGCTATGGTTTTAAAGTATTTCTTGAAGAAACTCGAGACTTTCTTTTGTGTAGGCATAAAAAGAATAAAAATATTTTTTGCACAGACTGAATGTAAATGCGAATGACGTAGTTAGAGTATTTGTTTTGTATTACATAAAAATTGAGTTCAACTCTGCGTCAAATATCGCTGATCCAACCAAATGGTTTTGTACCACCTCGTGTATTGCTTCCCTACATAAAAATACAGTTTTATAAAGGCGCGTCCAAACCAAAAAACATCGTAACAGTAACAGTTTTAATGGCTAACTGCAACACGGGTTTTCGAAAACCAATAGAACAAGAAACGCTGCAACACGATAACATATTCATTCAAGTATAGTATAGTATAGTAGGAATTCATTGACGATCCCGATCGACCTCGCCCTTCTCTGTCAACAAATAATCAATTTTATGGTTACAAACGACGTTCGTCGAAAAAATAGTCGATCTCGTAAGTTCTCTGCCACCAGATGCTCGATTTTTGACACTTCTACGATGTTCGCTTGAGAAAGGTTCAATCTATGGGAATATTGAAAGGGAATTCCCTTTTCATTCTGACTCGCGCTATGCACCTGAGTACCTAGGTATAGAGGCAAATGACATTACAATTTATTCCAATTACAATATCAAAAAAAAAAAAACAGATAGAATTAACGAATTATGGGATGGAATGATTGCTTTCTTTTCATAATTTAGTATTTGAAGAACAATAGAAACAGATGAAAACAATGCGAATTCATCTTTGAACAAAGGGTACATTTTCTAAATTTTTTGGATTTTCTCCTTGAATAAACTTCCTATCCTCGAACGAATACGTTCCCAAGGGGAATTTTTCAATACCTCATCATGATGCATTTGTTCATACTGATAAATATTGAAATAATCAAACCTCAATATAAAGAAATATGTTTAGATAATTTTGCCAAAAAAACTAAATAATCGCGAAATGTGGAAAAAATGTAAATGAAATATTTGTGTTTCATTATTAGAACTTTAAAATTGTTGATAAAAAGATGCTATATTGAATATTTTCAATCCATCTGATAGTCTTTTTAAAATGAATCCAAGAAAACAAAAATGTTAGGATTTTTAGTGTCTAAATTATCAAAATTTTTGAGGGAAATATTTGGAGAATACGCTTCATGATACCTGTATATACAAAAAGTATATATAAAAAGATTTTTATTAAATTGTTTTGTTGTTATCATTTTAGATCGGCGAAACATGACATATGTTGAATAGAACCGTCCGCTGAAATGATAAAATCTCCGAACTATTTAATAATTAAAAAAGGCGTTTTGGGTGTCGTGAGTCGTCTACCTCCTCTAGGGTTCGGTTGACGATTCATTGCTTGCAACACGACCGTGTTTTCCATTCGAGATGGAAAACAGAGTAACAGGCAAAAAACGATTTATTTTGTTCACACCTCGCCCTAAAATGATCTTTGTGGATACCCCAACACACATGTTGCAGGGTTAGGAGTCGAGAGCTACTCGGTGCATACACGGGATTTCTTTGATACGTTGCCGCGAAATGCTTTTCCCCTTACCCCGATCGGTGATTTATTACGTTCCATAACAGTGTTGCTCTCGAATGTTTTTCGGTTTGGACGGGGCTTAAGGAAAACATGTTGCAAAGTTATAATAATGAAGACTAATCGGAGTTTTAATTCTTTAACTTGTGGAACTTCTTCTCTTTCGTACAATTCATTAGTATTGCAGTTCAAAGTTCAATGTTATTCTGGTTGTAAAATAAATTCAGATGAGATGCGTTTGTGGGAAAACCTTGTGTAACGATTTCTTTATTACAGTAATAACGACATGTTTAACATGTTATTTAGTTACTTGTGATGTTTCGCTTTTTCAAATTATTTCTAACTGAACGTTCCCACTATTTTTTAAATATTTATGTTTGTTATCTTCGAATAGTTCCATTATGCGTTTTTGAAATAATTCATGTAATTCATCGATTTGTTCCAACGTTGGTTCTTCTATTTTTGTTACCTCTATCGGTTCGCCAACTAAAATTTATACAAATGGAATATTGAAATCAATTTTAAAAATTAAAACTTACCAACAATGTTCAGTTCAACTCTTTGTGGTGAAAAGGGAGAATAAAATCTTCCAATCAGTAAAACTGGCAAAAATCCAGTATTGTCTTTGCAAATCAGTTGAATTTTATGAAGCACCGTTCCTTTTTCAAGAATAAGTTGCCGCATTAAATCCGAATACCGGTACTAAAGGTGATCCGTTTTTCAACGCTATTTTAACGAATCCTTTCCCTATTCTTTAGTACAATTTTGTAAATCCCTGGGTTTGCATGATATGCCTCTTGAGCTCCACCCACAGCTAGCGCCGATAGATTTCCACCACCCGGATTGCTTAAAACATAATTTAAGGATCGCGCGGTTGAAGAGTGTAGCCGTCAGTGGTCATTTTACGATTTTGAATTAAAAAGCGAGTTTGATTTTTATTTCATTCGCTCCGGCGTTCGTGACGAATTATTTAGGGAGCCACTTGTACAAAGAAATAATTGTTTAGTCGTTTGGATGCAGTCAAAGCGTGTAGACGTCTTTAAGTCATTACGAGAATAAAATTGATTTTACGAATTTTCGAATTAGTTATTCATTTGCTTGATAAATGAAGCGGTTTCAACTGTAAAAGATGATTTTAATTCGCCCATTTTGCGAGCTATTGAAATTGCTGCCGATACAGTTCTTCAAAAAAAATTTGCGTTGCAAGCAATAGTTTTAATCCTTTTGAATTATTTGGATTCAAAAGATTATCTCTTTTCTTATTCATACTTCTTTCACAATCTAATTAGATTATAGGTTTATGCATAGAAGTTATTTATTATTTAATATTTATATTTATATTTATTATTTAATATTTATCATTTAATAAAATCAATTGATTTTATTAAATGATGGTTGACAAAAACAATCTCTGAACGATAATGCATACACGATTATTAAGAATTGCCTTAATCTTGCGCGAATCCATCAAATTGATGAATGAAAACAGCGATATTTGAAAATTAAAAAATTTGCACAAATATTTGATAAATTTTGAAACGCCATCTTTGCTTAAGCATTGAAAATAAAAGAGGTTTCAAATATAAAAAATTTTGAAACATCCGGGTGAATCCCTTTTTATAAAAATCGAAAATTGGAATAAACCGAGTGAAGACCTTGTCTTTTTTAGTCAGCAACGATTGAAATAAAGCGGCTGAAGGCCCTTCTTTTTAAGTTATGACTGAACATTTACAATAATGTTTGCACGTTTCAATGCACTACATGTGTTAGAGACCTCTCTGAATCGAAATCTATGCATTTTTATTCATATAGGCGAATCCCGAAAGAAAACTATATTGTTTTTTCGACGAGGAAGATTTCTTCTCCATATCTTAGACGAATATAGTAGTTCTTAAAAGCCACGTTAAGAGAATCGTAGATGGCAGCATCTCACAGGGAATATTTACCGTTTTGAAACTTTTGTATTGCGTGTAATCAACAAATATACAACGCTTATAGAACGATATTTCCCATGTAACGATTTGGTCCAAGCTTCAGGCGTGCAGGGGGAACTATTTTCGTTCTCTCTTTGTCTAATTTAGACGGTTGCGCATGGTTTTCGATCGTTTGGGCGCCACTTACTGCTTTGGACATCGGCAGTGATGCCAAGTCGAATCAAAACAAAATCAGAGATTGTATTTAGGAATGTAACCCAATATCTTGAACCTTCCGCAGCTTCAGAGTCAATTTCTCTGAAGGTAACTTCAAGCAAACATGCATTTAATCATTATAAAAACGAATACTATACGGTCAAAATTTTTCATGTGAGTATTGAAAATGCGGTAACTAAAAATAAACTACGTAGTTAAACGGTAGTAAATCTAAAAATTTTCATTTTCTCATATAAGAATTCGTCCCATTACTAATTTCCATTTATTGTCCTCTTTCGTTATAAAAATGCTGTTACGAAAAAATCCGAAGCGGTAGAATCAACGATACAATCCTTGAATATACGTTCGTAGACCTAGGCAATGTCAGCAGATCTGACAACAGTGTTGTAAAATATGTTGATTACAAGTGGCGCCTCTAGTGAGTGGGTAACATAACATGTTTGTTTGTTACCCAAGGGGAAGGCCAAACTCGCCCGTAAGAGATATAAACGTTGTATATTCGTTGGTGTAATGCTAGCATAAACAAATCTTATTTGTCTGTGGCTAACGGCCTAAAACGTCAATGTCAACGAAAGATCGGTTAGTAACGAATTTTACAATTTCAACGGGATTTAATCAAGCTGATAGTTAATTTAAAAATTTGATAAAATCTCTTGCAAAATAATGTTGTGGTGTAATTTACTTGTTCAATGGGTAATTTATTAATGTAATATAATTTTCATGAAAAAAATGGCGCTATCGTCTTCAGTGTAACTGTCTGAGGATATCCGATAAAATAATCACTTTGGAACAGCTCAAAGATGGAGAATTTTTCAATGATATCCTTCACAAAATGTAAGATTGAAAGTATTTTTCTTCTCCAAAGATGCCATTCTACCTATTTGCAGCTTCCACGTTGATGAAACAATGGAAATACCGACAAAAGAAAAAATGGTAGATTTCATAAAAATTAATTACCATAACATCACACTGGATTTAGGAGCTGACACACATTTCGATGCACCAACTATTAGTGATTTGGAGATGTTGACGTCTCTCTTAATGCATTACACCTGTATGCATGATAGAAGAGATTTTTTTTATCTCCATTATGTGTCGGTTTATCTAAAAATGCACAAATTATCATTAAAAGATTCTTGCAGTCGATAGACAATAAAGTTACGAACGAGAAATTATTAACCATCATTAATGATTTAAGTAACGTTACTGAACAATGTGACTGTAAACAAATACCTTTAAATTAATATTTGTCAAAATATTGGTGATACTGTAGAGACCATTTTAGAAAAAGACAAAGAGTTCGCCAAGTTGAAAAGTGCATTAGAAATGGAGCGTTTTGAGAAAATTGATTTACAAGAAGAACTACATCGTCAAAGTAATGAAATCATTAAAATTAGTTAGTATATGTAAACCACTTGCAAGTTTTTATTTACAATGCTTTATTTATAGAAAATTTATTAAGCCAAAGTGAAGTCAAAGTTCAAAAACTGAGGAAGCAAATCACCACTCTGGAGTGCAGAACGCCTCCTCACTTTCAACCAATCGACTTGACTTCTACCTTGAAAATACAGAAAACCGAAATACAAAGTTTGGAAAATTATATAGAACGAATTGAAAAAGAACACACCGATTTATTGGAAGAGAATAATAAAATGGAGAAGACCGTAATTGCATTTCCTGATTATGGATTGGATTAATAATTTTTTAATTTCAGCTTTCACAACGTGAAACGGATTTTACACAACTAACAATGAAATGTCTAAATTTGGAAAAGATGAATGAAGACCTGGATGCTCTATCTGCTAAACAACAAGCAGAAATCACTTCACTTCGAAGTCACTGCAATGAATTAAATGAGTTAATAAAGGAGCTCAAGGGTCAATCATCAGATGAAAGTTATCTGGAAACGTCCACAATTGTTCGTGCAATATCCCTTCCTGACGTCGGCGAAAATATGGCAACAGCCGTTGTTGAACTACAACTAAAAGATGCGATGAAGTTGAATTTGGAATTGAAAAAGAAAGTAAGTTTTGTTTTCAAGCCCTTCCGCTATTGTAGATACTTCATAATTCATAATTTTTCTTCAGATTGAAACCTTCAATGATGGTAACAGCCCGATTCCGATCACATCTGCATTCACGATTTATTTCCAACTCGTTTTATATCACACTTTCCACGGTCAAATCGTTCAATTTCATTACTTGTTTTTCAATAACTGATATTCCGAATTGAACTTATTTTTGCGAGATGGGACCTGAACTAAAAACGTTACTATTTAAACGGAAATCATCTGCACAGCGGATCACCGAAGTTTACAATTCGGGAATAAAAGCGTCACAACAAGCAACTATTGAAAACATCGAAATTTTTCGAGTTAAATTTCAAGATTTGCCCTCAGCATTCGAGCGGTTCAGTAAATGCCATAACGATATTATTGGTTTGGTTCGGGAAGATGAGGAGTTTGAGGTTGAGGATGCGATTCGACGGGAGGTTGAGTCATTTTATTATCAAGCAAAAATGCACTATAATTTGATCTGCAAGCCTTTAGACGACGAGAATGCTGTTGAGCGGGCAAGAAGTTTGGCTGCTTCTAAATCTGGTGAAGTGCCATTCCTGCGACCTGAATTACTTCCAGTATTGAATGTGCCCAAATTTAAGGGAGATTTGGATTCCTGGCCATCCTTTTTTGATATGTTTAACCAAATCGTGCATAATAATACAAACCTTAGCGATGCTTCGAAATTAAAATATCTTATTTCTTATCTAGAGGATGAACCTCGCAGACTGCTGGGTGGTATTACAATTTGTGACTCTAATTATGCAATTGCTTACAGAAAGTTAGTAGCTAAATATCAGAATAAACGCCATCTTGCTACAAATGCTTCGAGTTCATTAATGGGTGTATCGTGCAAAAATGATTCGCAAAGAGAATTAAGAAAAATTCTGGATGTATTTTCGGAATCATTGCAGACGTTACGAAATTTGGGATTCAATACAGAGTCTTGGTGTTTCGTTTTGTTTTACGTGTTATTAGAAAAAATTTCGCTGGATATTCGCAGACTTTTCGAAATTCAGTACGTTTCAGAGGAAATTCCCACCTTCCAGCAACTTTACAAGTTTTTGGAGGATCATTGTAGGGCTTTGGAATCTATTCCTGTTGCAAAGTTTAATAAAAATCAGGGCTCTGCGAATGGTAATTTCGTGAAATTTGAGTCAAGAAAACATAGCCAATCTCAGACGTTCAGTACTCAATCCACAAAGATTTCATGTTATTTTTGTAAAGATCCACACGTGTTGTCAAGATGCTCTAAATTTATGGCGAAGCCCTTAGCTGAAAGAAATAATTTCGTTAAACAGAATAAACTCTGTCAAAATTGTCTTCATCACAGTCACGAGACGATAAACTGCAGGTCACGCTTTCGTTGTAGAATCGACGACTGTCGGGGTAAACATCATAGTTCCTTACATGTTGCGAGGACTAAAAGCGGTCTAGGGAATGTTACAATTACTCATGATACAGAGAATTTTCCTCCCACTAGCGGCCATAAAGAGACGCAGTGTAATAGCACCAGCTTGAAGGTCTCACAAAAACCTCTTTTCGATGACACTGCAAATTTGCTAGCTACCGCAGTTGTAGACATTTTCGATAAATATGGTTGTGTTCAACCCATTCGAATTATGTTAGATTCTGGTAGTACTGATTCCTTCATAAGCGAACGATGTGTGCGCAAACTTAATTTGCCACGCATGCCTTATACTACTACAATTCATGGTTTGAACCAGATGAGTTCGACTTCTTCAAAAGGAATAACTGTTTGTAAAATTAAACCTCAAAACCATTTAGGTCCCGAGATTGCTTTTAAGGCCATCGTAATTCCTAAATTGTCCGCGAATTTGCCTTCATTCGATTTACCAAAGGGCTGTTGGGAAAGCATAAATGCGTTACCATTAGCAGACAAAGAATATTATATTTCCAGATCTATAGATATGTTGATAGGTGTCGATGTCTTTGGGCAGATACTGAAGAGTGGTCGTATTGCGGGAGTTCGAGGTCAACCAACGGCTCTTGAAACAGTCTTTGGTTGGGTACTTCTTGGAAAAGTTAAATATTCTGGTTGTTGTGGAGATTCAAAGGCTTTCAACTATTTTCTTTCTGCTCCAGATATTCCACTGGAGTTATTAGTTTCGAAGTTTTGGGAAGTCGAGCAGGTTCCTCAAAACTCGTTCTTTTCCCCGGAAGATGCGAAGGCAGAAGAGATTTTTAAAACTACGGTTTCAAGAGATCATACCGGCAGATTTATAGTATCGTTACCTTTCAAGAATGGTGAACCTGATTTGGGAGATACCTTCACACAAGCCCGACGTAGATTTTTTCTGTTAGAGAAGAGGTTACAAAAGAATACAGAAATTTATGCTGCTTATCGAAAGTTTATGCAAGATTACATAGATCAGGGTCATATGTCTTTGGTGTCACCCGATTCTTCTAAGTTTGAAGCCTCATGCTACTTACCACATCATTGCGTAGTCAAATTAGATGGTGATAACACAAAATTCAGAGTTGTGTGGGACGGAAGTGCAAAAGGAAAAACAAAGTGGAGAGGATAAAACAAATATCAGATACCCAAACAGCCAAACTTGCATATTATTCCAATTTTCATAGCTAAATTCAGTATGGTATAATTCTCTGGGGACAAAGCAGCATGACACAAAGAGTTCTTCTGAAACCAAAGAAGGCGTTAAGATGTCTATTTATTATCAATCCAAGGGACAGCTGCCGTGATACTTTTAAAACAGAGAGGATACTTACCACAATTTCGATATTTATACTGACCTCCCTGAAGTATGTATATTCATCGAAGACAGGATGTATTTAAGAAAAACAAGAATAACCATAATCACAATACAAGAGGAAAAAATAAATACATCATTCCGTATGCTCGTCTGAAGAAAACCCAACAAGGCTCGCAATATATCTGCGTAAAGTTATTTAACCACCTCCCTGATGTGTATAAGTCGCTAAATCTTTCACAGCTTGACCGTCAAGTGAAAGAGTGGTTATTAAATAGGATAATTTATAATTTAGAAGAATTTTTTGAGCTGTGAATTAATGGAGTAACATTGTTTAAAAAACGGCAGTGTATATTGGTCGTTTCGATTTATGCATACATAAATGTCTTTAAAACCGTGTAATTATTCGACGGTGATTATTTATTTATCATGTCCTTATTGCATCTATATATTTCATACTTACATGTATAACTAAATAAAATAAATTAATTAAATGAATAAATAATAATGTATGATATCGATATTTTTACATGTTTTTTTAAATGTTATTTTATGATTTTTTTTTTTGATATAACAGGTGTAATTTGAAACGAGAAAATCAGAAATTTATTCGAGACGTTTCGATGAAGCTGTGTTCATCTTTGTCAGTCGTTGTTATTTACTCAATAACAAGGAAATTCAATATTTCAATTTCAATCGATCTTTTTCCAATTTCAATTTATTTTATTCTATTGACATCTATCAAAACGACTTAGTATTTTTATAGAGGCTGGAAGCTTCGAGGTGACATTCTTGATGATGACCTTCACCTTGTTTGGTAATATGAAGTCATACAGATGGCCCTCATTATGATACGCCCGGCTTAGCGTAGAATATTTGTTTGAAATTTCTTCCACATAATTGGTTGCAAGTTGAAAATTTATTAACAACTGGACATTGATGCGGTTTAAGTCAGTTGTTTTGAACCATCCCTTATTTTCTTCTAATAATTTCAAGCCTTGGTTTAATTTCAAGCGAAAGTTCTCTAATTTTTGGCTGATCCGTTTCTCAGAGGATTCAACCGCTGCGGTGGTGGATACCAGTAATTTGGATTGATGCTTGGTGATGTCAATTAGTCAAAAGTTCTGGTAGCTGAAAAATAGCACTTTTTCCCACCATTTTTTATTACTTTCAAATCGATGTCACATCAAAGTTTATTATTGCTACGAAATTAAAAATATCTTATGCACTAGGGTAAGAATCGAAGATTCTGAATCAGTTTTCAGATTGCAAAAAAATGGATGTGGTGAAAAGTTGTGGTAGCTGAAAAATTGCCGTTTTTGGTGTTTGCACCAGACGCCCCCCTGTTGCTGTTTTCAATTCAAGTTGTCTTGCGAAATTCTCACCATCTCAATAAATTTACGTTTCGTTGTATCTTTTGCTTTGTCCAATATAACTGTTCCATCGAAGTTCATAATATGATTGGTTGTTAAAACATGTTCGGCTAACTTGCATGAGTTTCTATTGGTGTTAATATCGCTTTTATGTGATGTGATCCTATCTTTCAAAAATCTTGATGTCTCTCCAATGTAGCATTTATCACAATCTCTACAAGGTATTCTGTAAACTAAACCTGAATTTTTCATTACAGGTATTTTATCTTTCATATTGCTAAAAATACATCTTAAGGGTTTTACATTTTTAATTCCGATTTTTGTATGTGTACTTTTTATGACTCTAGATAGTTTGTTGGTCAATTCTTCCATATGTGGTAAAGTGACATATTGTAATTCATCAGACCTCTGTATTGATCGATTATTGTTATAGTTGTTTCTACTACTATTTAAGATTTTGTTGAGAAAAAGAATATATATATAGCTTTTTATTATTATATTAAGATTTATTCAAAAATATCTACTTTTAATTTATAATAATATTTTTATGTAAGTTCATAAGTATGATATTAAGGATAAGCAATATAGTTTCGATAAATCCTAATTAAAGTTTATATGTGAAAAAATTAATATACAATAAAAAATATTTTATGTTAATTATTATGAGTAAACTTGATTAAAATTTTTAATTATTTATTTTAAGAACCATTTTTCTATTCATTGACTAAAAACCCATACTATCATTTTCATCTCATGTACTGATTCTATTTGTAACAATCCTTATTCCTTGATCTTCTGGTAGTCTTTTAAAAAAATACTTATTGGTGGAAAATGATCAATGATAACTTCAATTGCTGTATAAATATAATCTTGGCTCACACTGCCACCTCCAATATCCAGTATCGTTTTTTCTTTGCAAATTTATTGATAATTTCAAAAAATATTGTTTAAATTTTTTTTATTAAATTTGTATAAAAATTTGTATAAATCATTACCAATTTGTTCTCGAACTGATTCTGTTGGATGAAATTGATCTAAAAAAAGCAATTATCAATATTTTGTGAGTTTGCACCAGAAACATGGGAAATGGGAATGTAATATTCCCATTTTTCCAAGAGTATTTATATTAACTGTGCAGTAGCATTTGAATCTTTGTATTGATTTCCTCTTTTTTTGAATTGTTCAAAATTGAAAAAATTAATGATAATAAAAAATGTTTGATGGTAATCATTTTTAGAAAATAATATTATATTTCTAAAGAATAAATATCTTTATAAAAGTAAGTTATTTTATTTTGTGATCAATTCAATTCAATTTTATTAAAAAGATTTTAAACAGATTCTCACACAATCATTCAATCAAAATATTTCAAAATGGAATGTTTCAAATGTAACAACTATGCATAATATGTTTGGTGGTGCTTCAAAATTCAATCAAGATCTTTCAGATTGAGATACTTCCAGTGGCGGCTGGTGCGGCAGTGCCACCGTGCCATGGCACTGCCTACAAAATCGAAAATCGAAAAAATATTTATATAAAATCCTTCAACATAATTTGCATTTCTTGCAATAATTATTACTTTAATAAAGTCATATTTACGTCGGACAAAGTTATTTACGCCATTTAAAAGGCTCCGATTGTTGTGTGTCGTTATATTATTCTCCCGTGCCGGATCGAGTCTCGCACGGTTTGCCGGTCTTCGCGGGCTGCGCGAGGTTTGGGGGGTCATGCGATTTCAAGGCGGATTCGTGCCACAGTCAGGCCGTCACGGTTGCGGGTGGTTCAAGTTGTACGTATCGCCTCGAACTCGTGTCGTCTGGCAACCCGCGATTGACACATTACTGTGGCGGGCTGCAAAGTCCAACAGGACGCTGCTTAAAAAATGTCAACATGGAACGTTGCACAAAGTGCTTCACGAGTCCAACTTTTTATGCTCAATAGTACCAACGAATATACAACACTTATAGAAGGACATCTCTTACATAATTTTAAAATATCGGAATGTATTTGCTTGTACGTATTAGGTTGAAGTAACAACGTGTTAACTACATTTTTTTATAAGATTAATAATTTATGGATATTATTTCACATTTAAATCATCCCCTATGAAAAATGTATTTCTTGACACCACGAATGTGTGCATCAATTTTGAATCGCTATAAGTTTAGAATAAATGTCTTTTATAGTTTTACCGATAGTAGACCCCTCATATTTTTGGTTATACGTTGACGACTATGTCATTGTTTGGCACTATCTGCCGGCTGAGGCACGAGCCGCCACTGGATACTTCTAATGTAACAAATATGAGTTACATGTTTTACTATGGAAAATACTTTAACGGAAATATTTCAAAATGAAACACTTCTAAAGTAGCAGAACAGATATGAGTTATATGTTTTATAATGCTGCAGAATTTGATAAAGAAATTTCAAAATGAAAAGTTGAAAAAGTAACACACATGCGTATTGTTTTCTACTGCTAGAAAAATTTAATCACGATATCTCAAAATGAGATACTTCTAATATAACAGATATGAATTTTATGTTCTATGATGCAAAAAAAATCAATCAAAATATTTCAGATCGAGATGTAAAAAAAAGTGAAAGAATAATATTGACTTTTGCTAAAATTCAGGAATAACTGATATCAAAAAAATACCAAAATTCAATAACTAACTTTTTAAGTTAAATACTAAATTTCATTATATAAATTCAAATAATTTAAAAAAAATAATAACTAAAATTTAATGACATTTAATTGTGAAAATGAAAAATAATATTTTACAAATAACATTACTTATTCTATAATTAACAAGCATTCACGAAAGCAGCAAATAAATATTATTAAGGATACACTCAACAAAGCTTTAGACAAAAAATTTATACAAAAAATTGTATGGGAATCAGAAATAGAGTTATTTTGAATGAATGATCCCAAAAAACCCTTATTTTAAGGTAATCCAAACTTTGAACGCCGAAACATGTTAGCGCAATGGCTCGAGTCATTTGTAAGTTTTGACAACATTCAATGCGAAATTGTACTATAACAAAATTTAATGAGTTCAGATTGTCCAAAAACCGCTTCGAAATAGAAATAGGAACCAACCTCTTCTCTCGTCGTCGACGGATCGAACGATGTTTACCGTTTAGAAAAGAGTGTTTATATTAAACCGCCGCCCGATTGAGGATTGAATTACTTCAATAAGTACGTACGAATAAAAATTGATTTCAAAAAAGAATGTCAGCAAGATATAAATCCGGACTGATACTTCGACAAAATAACTGACAAAAAAAGGTTGAATCACAAACTATACTCGACTGATGAAAAAAATTGTAATATTTGCACACGCTTTCTCAAGCTGTGGATACGTCTGGAAGCCACATTTTTTGTCTGAAACTCGTAGCAGTATATCCTCATCTTATCAAGTTATTCCTAAAAAACTGACCATGAGGGTAGTTTTTCACTTCTTTCTAACCCTACAATAAGATTCAACTTTTTTTAATTATCCATGCTTTGATGTATGTTGAAAAGAAAGTAAACTCAAAAATGCAACTTTCCTTTTTAAATGGCTCTTTAAAATCCCATTCTATTGGACAAGGCCACACCTTCCCACCCTTCCACCAGGAATCCTGTGTCTTTCAGGTGTCCCAAAATATAGGGCAGGTACGTTTAATTTTTAGCCTTTTCATTGTCAACGTTACTTTTCTTATATTCTCGAACGAAAAGATTGGAGTCTATACAGGGTATCCGGAAAAATGTGGAGGATCTCTCGGATTCAGATAGAACACGAAAAATAAGATGACAAGTTCCCATAAATTGTTTTCATAGCGGCCCTCCCTAAGGAGGTACGGCCTCCTACAGGACGCCACTGGTAATCAATTTTTCTTGAATAACTTTTAAACTATGTACTTAATATAACTTAATGAAAATTCAATACGATAAACAGTAGTAAGGACCTTTCAAAATACTGCCCTTAAAACATAATTGGCTTGTTTAGTTTATCAGGTGCGGACTAGGTTATATATTTTATTGCATATATTTTCAATACCCTGTTTGATAAGGAGTTAAAGGAATAAATTTGAATACTTTGAACATTAAGCTGAAGAAAAGGTACGCTTGCTCATTATCGATAAAATCAACCGTTTTCGAGAAAAAAAATTAAAAGTATTGATATTTTATTTTTATCAAAGGGAAACCATGATTTCTAATTTATTTGTCTGCAGCAAAGTCTGTTACGAAAGACGTTCAAGGAACAGAAACGTTTTAGAAGCCTACTTTGGCATTAGGTAGCACATAACAAGCATCTTTGAAAACATCGCTTTTTTAGATACGTAAACGTCTAATGATGTACCACTTTATTACTCATGGGTACTATTGCAATATCTCCACCTTATATTTTCAGAATTTTTACAAGCCTCTTGAAATATTCTGCTCCAGTCCTGTAAAGTTGCCTAGAATACGGCCTGACTGCTGATGCTGCCATCACGTTCATATAGCTTGTACTATACGGTACAGAGAACCGCGTCGTTTAATAATATGTGAAAAATAATCTTTGTTGTTTTCTTCGAAAAAACTTCACCTTTTCCAAAAATTCTTTTTCCGATGTATTCACAATTAAATCCCTGTTGATAATTACTAACAAAAATGCATTTTACTTTTAAGATACATTAAACAATCTTATTTGAAATTGACTGAAACTTACTCAAATTCCCTATTTTTTTTTGGCATGTTCTGAACAGTTGACTGTGAAGTATGTTAATTCATTTGAAAGATGAATTCTTTGTCAGACGTGTAAAGAAGTTTTCACTTCGGAAAATTTTTTTGTTGGCACCATATGTGCTTTGAAATAAACCAAATTCTTGATATTTTACGAATATCCTAGACGTTTTTCAGCAATCTACAGGTGCTCTAGAGAATTTTTCTACGGGCCAAGTAATAAAACTGAATGCTAGTACTCAAAAAAAGTGGCAAGGGACTCCTAATTATTGAATTATCACTAATAGAGTAAGGACAAAATTTTACCTTACAAACTGATTTTTGTCTGTTGTCTTGAGGGATTTTTCTAAGTTTAAAAATAGCTCACGACCTTAACTGTAGTTCAAAGAATAAAATTCAGATTTAATATGTAAGAGAAAACCCGTTTTTCTCAAGATATGGTAGCTTATAATTACCACTTTTTTCGATTTTTTGTCACGTTCAAATTGATTTCACGGAAAATGGTACGAGATCTATGAAATTAAAATTATCTAGTGACCTTAGTAAAGGTTCACAGGTCCTATTACAGTTTCCAGATTGCAAATCAGATAATGTGGTCATAAGATATGGTAGCGCAAAATTAGTCATTTTTACGGTTTGCCCCCCTTAAGTAGCGAAAATCTGGAAATCCGTTACAATAATTTTCAAGAATTGACATGCTGTGAGAACTCGTGTTCGAATTCTGACTTCAATTCGGTAATCAATTAAAATTCAATGGGAGATTTATTAAAAAAATTACAAGAACACCGATTTGCAGTCAGTTCTCGCATTCACATTATGATTTCAAGTCAGTGTGCGTGGATTGAAAGAATCTAAATTGTTGACATTATCGTAGCTTGAAGGATACTTAAGTAGCGAAAATCTGCAAAACCGTTAGAATAATTTACAAAAATTGACATGCTGCGAGAACTCGTTTTTGAATCCTGACTTCAATTCGATAATCTTTTAATTTAATAGGATAATTATTGAAAAAATTACATGAACACCGATTTGCAGTCAGTTCCTCAATTCACATTCTGATTTCATTTCAGCGTGTCCTTCAATTGAAACTATCTGAATTGTTGACATCAATCGTAGATCGAATGATACCTAAATTGCGAAAATCCGGACATCCGTTAGAATAATTTACGAAAATTGACATGCTATGAGAACTCGTTTTCGAATTCTGACTTCAATTCGGTAATCAATTGAAATTCAATGGGATATTTATTAAAAAATTGCATGAACACCGATTTGCAGTCAGTACCCGCATTCACTTCTGAGTCAGTGTGTGTCTGGATTGAAACAATCCCCGTGAAATATGTTTATTCGTTAGCACGGTTAGGCCTTCGGGGGCCGGGGGACCTCTGTTTACTACCTTCGCATGAATGAGGTGATGTAACTTCCTAATTTGTCTATTCTTGTTGTCAATTGTCAAGTGGGATATTCTCAGGTCTTCTTCTGTTAGGGAAAAGGTCAACTGACTATAACTCAGAAGTGAACGTGCGTGTGCTGTTTCCCTTCGTAGGTAAGTTTGTGTCAATCGTATAGTCTTAGCGGAGTCTGTAATTAACAATTTTAAAATGTCCCGCATGTAACGTTTTGTTTTGTTTGCGAATTGATTGGAAAGGTACTTACAATCTAGAGTGATCTGTGTCATCTTCATTTGCAAAAATCTTGGAATTACTTCTTCATGTTTGCACCTAAGAAGAAAGTTTTTTTTATTTCTTCTATAGTAGTAATATATAGAAAGAATTATATGGAAGAAGAAATTTATTTTAAGCGATTTATTTTATTAGTTTCAGGGTTTGTGACTTCTATAATATTCATAATTTTAAGGCCTTATTTAATTTCCATTCTTTTGGGATGGGATGGTTTAGGTTTAATTTCTTATTGTTTAGTAATTTATTACCAAAATGTTAAATCTTTTATTGCTGTTCTCTCTAACCGAGTAGGTGATGTATTAATTTTATTAAGAATTGCTTGGATAGTAAATTATGGAAGTTGAAATTTTATATTTTATTTGGATTTGAATGATTGATTTATAAAATTTATTTTGTTATTAATAGTTTTAGCAGCTTTTACTAAAAGTGCTCAGATTCCTTTTTCAAGTTGGTTGCCTGCTGCAATAGCAGCTCCTATCCCTGTTTCTGCTTTAGTTCATTCTTCAACTTTGGTTACAGCGGGGTTTATTTATTAATTCGTTTCAATATTTCTTCAAGGTTTTTATGTTGATTTATTGGATTTATTGGTATTATGACTATATTTATATCTGGAGTAGCTGCTAATCTGGAAAATGATTTAAAAAAAATTATTGCTTTATCTACTTTAAGACAGTTAGGGTTAGTAATAAGAATTTTAGGTGTTGGGAACAATCTTCTTGCTTTTTTTCATCTTTTGACTCATGCTTTATTTAAAGCTTTACTTTTTATGTGTGCGGGTTCTTTTATTCATTTATTGTTGAATTTTCAAGATATTCGTTTTATGGGTAATTCAATTGATGAAATACCTTTTACTTTAGTGTTTTTTAATTTGAGAAATTTATCTTTATGTGGTTTACCTTTTATATCAGGATTTTATTCAAAAGATTTAACTTTAGAATTTTATTCGTTTTCTTTATTTAATTTTATTTTATATTTAATTTTTTTAATTTCTTTAGGATTAACTGTGTCTTACAGAGTTCGTTTATCAATTTTTATATTATTTAGATCTATTAAATTTTTAAGTTTAAGTTCATTAGAGGAAGAGAGAAATTATATACTGAAAAGAATAATAATTAAATTTTTTGTTATAATTGTAAGAGTGGGCCGAGTCCGTCACGAACTGGCGACTGCCCGGAGGAGGAACACAGAGGGTGGCGCGGCATGAGCTCGTGGTAGTCGGAAAGAAGACATTGTAAAAGACAGATCGTTGTTGTGACCAAGAAATCGAATAAAGTGTTGAAACGAATAAGTTTAATTTAAAAAGGGCCAACCTTACAATCATCAGAAGTGGAATGAACAAGTGACGACTTTTTTTCCATAATCGAACAATTTTTGAAAAAATGACGTCACTAACGGCAGCAGAGATACGGAAAATTCTCAATAGTCACGGAGCACCTGTTTCGGGAACAAAGGCAGATTTGGAACTGCGTCTGGAACAATTGGATCCCGAGGGAAATTGGACGGAAGAATTTATCAAACGGAAGCCGCCTCCGTCAACAACGGTGGAGACGAACTGCAAACGATGAAAGATCAGATGGCAGCAACTCGAGATCGAGGTTTACTTTTAGTGTGTGATTTCCTTGAAGTGTACCTTCACGAGTGACGTCTCGTCATCATTGGTATATAATTAAAATGATAATAATAAAATTAATAAAAATAAATTTAGAATTAAAGAAATTAAATAGATCAATAATTCTTATTATAAATGAAAAAGTTACGAGGGAGCCTAATAAAGGTCAAGGTCTATATGTTACTAGATGGAATAGGTGATTTTGAGACATAGATTACTTCTCTAGAATAAAGAGTTCTCAAAATTGAGAAAACGTAAGCTTGGATTATAGCAACAGCAGATTCCAGGATCATTAATAAGATTTGGGTAAAAATTAAAATGGTTAATGAAAAACTTAGTAAATTACCTGTGTTTCCTAAAAGAGTTAGGAGTAAATTTCCTGCAATTATATTTGCTGAAAGTCGGATAGCTAAGGTTCCTGGTCGGATTAAATTTCTAATAGTTTCACTACAAATTATTAAAGGTATTAAAGCAGGGGGTGTCCCTTGAGGTATTAGATGGGCTAATATATGGTATGTATTTGTTAATCATCCAAATAATATAAATGAAACTCATAGAGGTAGAGCCAAAGATAACGAAAAAGTTATATGTCTTGATCTTGTAAAAATATAAGGGTAAAGGCCTAAAAAATTGTTAATTAAAATAAAAACTAAAAGACTAATAAAAATTAGGGTTCTTGAATTTAATTTTACTAGAATTTTTAATTCTTTATACAAAGCTTCAAAAATTAAATTTAAAAAATGGTTTAATCGGTTAGGAATAATTCAAAAAAGATTAGGAATTAAAATTAAAACAATTAAAGATCTTATTCAATTTAATGAATGGTCTTCAAATTTGAAATAATGCGTGTTGAGAATGTACATTGTCGTTTCTGTGTATTCTACAAACGGTAACGTGGTGAACTCTTCCAATCTATGCCGATTTTTTTTATAAGGGGGTATTATCTCATTAGGTATGTTTGTATATAGAGATGTGACATCGAGTGAGTACAATTTGTCATCAGGCTGTAAAATGATATTATTGAGTATTAGTTTCAAGTCGTATGAGTTCTTTACGACGTAAGGATTTCACCCGATCACGTGTTTCAGTGGCTCTGCTATGAACTGCGAGGTGTTGTATAGTGGATATTGACATGACGACACTATTGGGCTTTTGGAGTGCCTTTTTATGTAGTTTCAAATGTTCATAAATTCTTGGACAAATGCTGTTATGAACTTGTAGTTCTTTCGATGTTTCGGGTGTAATAAAACTATGTAGAGTCCAACCTTGAATCAGTTTGTTGCCTTCCTTCTCCAGCGTTGCTGTGAGGTCTGTTTTAATGTTCTTGTAAATGTGGGCATCATCTAGGTGGTGTAACATTTTTTGTCTGTATATTTCAGTGTCTATGATGATTGTGTTGTTAACTTTGTCCGATTTCAAAACGATGATACCAGGATGGGCTTTAACGAAGTTCTTTGTCCGTCTTATGTTGTTTTCAATTAGTCTGTCTTGTCTAGGTATGTCGGTTTCTGGTCTTGTTAATATGGGATGCCAGCGTCTGGGTTAATCTGCTTCGTATATTGTCTTGCGTTCTTTTATCAAGTGTTAGGATAGCGCTTTCAGTATTCGCTATAATGTTGTCAATCGGTATCGATCGCTTGCACACTGGCGCCACATATTTTGGATCGTACATTAGTACGTCGTTCATCTACTGTGGAATATGTTTATTCGTTAGTACAATTAGGCCTTCGGGGGCCGGGGGACCTATGTTTACTACCTTTGCATGAATGAGGTGATGTAACTTCCTAATTTGTCTATTCTTGTTGTCAATTGTCAAGTTGGATATTCTCAGGTCTTCTTGTGTTAGGAAAAAGGTCAACTGACTTTAACTCAGAAGTGTACGTGCATGTGCTGTTTCCCGTCGTAGGTAATCGTATAGTCTTAGCGGTGTCTGTAATTAACAATTTTAGAATGTCTCGTATGTCACGTTTTGTTTTGTTTGCGAATTGATTGGAAAGGTACTTACAATCCAGAGTGATGTGTGTCATCTTCATTTGCAAAAACCTTGGAATTACTTCTTCATGTTTGCACCTAAAGAGAAAGATTCGTCTCGACTTCAGGTTGGCTATCTTAGTGTTCAGTTTCGCGATGGTAGCTGTCGTTTTGAAGGTGCTGTAATTGTGGTAGGCATGGTTGTAGTGTTCAGTTTCGCGATGGTAGCTGTTTACTACCTTTGCATGAATGAGGTGATGTAACTTCCTAATTTGTCTATTCTTGTTGTCAATTGTCAAGTTGGATATTCTCAGGTCTTCTTGTGTTAGGAAAAAGGTCAACTGACTTTAACTCAGAAGTGTACGTGCATGTGCTGTTTCCCGTCGTAGGTAATCGTATAGTCTTAGCGGTGTCTGTAATTAACAATTTTAGAATGTCTCGTATGTCACGTTTTGTTTTGTTTGCGAATTGATTGGAAAGGTACTTACAATCCAGAGTGATGTGTGTCATCTTCTGCAAAAACCTTGGAATTACTTCTTCATGTTTGCACCTAAAGAGAAAGATTCGTCTCGACTTCAGGTTGGCTATCTTAGTGTTCAGTTTCGCGATGGTAGCTGTCGTTTTGAAGGTGCTGTAATTGTGGTAGGCCTATTCCGGAAAACGTGGCATGCATCGTGGAAACATGGTTGTAGGTTGTCTCCGAGTGTGTGGTGTGTCAATCGTGTTTTTACCTGGTGCAAGTGTATTATGTGAGTCAGTATTCTTGGGTTTCTCAGGTATGTATTGTATATTCGTCTCCGGACTCGTAACAAAATGTTAGTAAAAAGTAACAACGTTTCGGTAATTTTTCCCTTTATCAAGTTAAAAAACGATCTGGAACAGAAACTATCACAACATTTTAAAATCTATCATAAAACTATGTTACCTCTCCAATCCTCGTTCAAACAAACGCTCGATTGTTTCGATATTTTCGCAATAACTATAATCGTGTACAATATTGTAAGCGTGGTTGCGGGAACGTAAAATAGTGTTGTTGTAGTGTGTAAATGAGGTGACGCTATGTCCGCGTGGTGTGATGCGATTTTCGATTGAAATGTGAAAATACGTATTCCAATAGACAGCAAAACCTCTTCGGGTAACAATAAAATACAAAACTCCTACCTTATAAAGAGGATTCCTCAAATACAAATGGATCACTTAAATCGATTTACCAAACACACCTCTTTTACTTAAGCACGCTTTTCTTGAGACGTCCGTTCCGTTCGACGGTTGGAGAATCAAGTGCCGATCCAAGTTGCTGCTCATTCGGTCATGCGCCGTGTTCCGACGCGCTTGTCCGGGTAGCGTCGGCGCGACATCTACCGGGTCCGTTCGGTCACAGTCGCCCCTTCAGAACTTCGATGGTTGACGGTACGGCATCCAGAGGAGTTTTGACAAAAAAAATGTACCGGACGGCATCTTAGTGATAGCTATGGAGCTACTCCCCTTAAGTGTTCCCTTCGACGTCAGTGGACCTTGAAACATGGAGACAAAATTACTTGAAGGAACTGCAAGTTTTTCTGCAGGCAACATCTTAGATCTCGATACAACCTGGTTGGTGCGTTTTGTCTTTTCCTCGACCTTAGGAAACGCTCGCGTCAGGCCTTACAGCTACAACGTCAGGAACATAGTCGCGCCCCTAGCCGCTAGAATCGCCTACGAATGTCAGGCACCAATGGATGTCGGTTGACCAATCGGTTGTCCCTAGCAGTCTCCAAAGCGAAGTGCAGAAATGGCTCCGCCTCTTGGATACCGGGGAACGTCAGCGTCTCGAGTAATTAGTAGCAATCCCCAAGGCGAATACAATTATAAAAGAAAAGAGAAAGAAGCTGATAGTTTTGGGATCCTCCGTCTCAAGTTGGCTCTAGGTTGCTAGTTCGGCAGCATCGGGGGCGCCGAATGGACCTGGTTGTGCCCGTCCCACTACTGCGGTCGGGGTGAATAGCCGTGGGTGGTCCATATCGGGGCGGGTGTCGTGGTTTTCGTAGTCCCTGGAGCGCACGGCTATTCAACCGACCGTGGCAGTGCGACAGGGACAACCGGGCCCATCCAGCGCACCCGATGTTCCCGAATTAGCCACCCAGAGCCAATTCGAGACAAAGGGATTCAAAAACGTAGTTTCGGCCGTCTGAAAAGCCCAGGACCATACGTTGATGCACAGGCATTTATACGCCAGCTGACTAAAGACGAACAGCTAGCGTATGGATGCCTGAAGATCGGCGTCTTGCTCCTGGGCTTCGAGGACGGCCGAAACAACAATTTTGAGACCCTCGGTCTCGAGTTGGCTCTAGGTTGCTAGTTCGGCAGCATCGGGGGCGCTGAATGGACATGGTTGTGCCTGTCCCACTGCTGCGGTCGAGGTGAATAGCCGTGGGTCGTCCATATCAGGGCGGGTGTCGTATGTTTCGTTGTCCCTGGAGCGCAGATTGGGGGGACCCACGGCTATTCAACCGACCGTGGCAGTGCGACAGGCACAACTGGGCCCATCCAGCGCACCGATGCTCCCGAACTAGCCACGCAGACCCAATTCGAGAACATGGGTCTCAAATCTGTGGTTTCGGCCGTCCTCGAGGCCTAGAAGCAAGACGCCGATCTCCAGGCATCCATACGCTAGCTGTTCGTTATAAGACAGCTGTTGTATGAATGCCTGGGCATCGGCGTATGCACCTGGGCTTCTCAGATGGCCGAAACAAACGTTTTGAGCCCCATGGTCTCGATTTGGCTCTGGGTTGCTAGTTCGAGAGCATCGGGAGCGCTGGATGGGCCGGGCTGGCCTTTCCACTGCCACTGTGGGGGTAAATAGCCGTGGGTGATCCATATGGGGCGGGTGTCGTGGGTTTCGGTGTCCCTGGAGCGCAGATTGGAGGGACCCACGTCTATTCAACCCACCGTGGCAGTGGGAAAGGCACAACCCGGCCCATCCGGCTCACCCGATGCTCTCGAACTAGCAACGCAGAGCCAAACCGAGACCATGGGGCTCAAAACGGTGGTTTCGGTCGTCTGAGGAGCACAGGATCATACGCCGATGCCCAGGCATTCATACACTAGCTGACTTATACCGAACAGCTAGCGCATGGATGTCTGGAGATCGGCGTCTTGCTCCTGGGCCTCGTGGACGGCCGAAACCACAATTTTGAGACTCTCGGTCTCGAGTTGGGTTGCTAGTTCGGCCGCATCTTGGGCGCTGAAAGGATCTGGTTGTGCCTGTTCCACTGCTACAATCGTGGTGAATAGCTGTGGGACGGGTGTCGTGGGTTCCGTCGTCCCTGGAGCGCAAATTGGAGGGACCGACGTCTACTCAACCGACCGTGGCAGTGGGAAAGGCACAACCCGGCCCATCCAGCGCCATCGATGCTCTCGAACTAGCCACCCAGAGCCAATTCGAGGCCGTGGGTCCCAAAAATGTGGTTTCGGCTATCCTCAAGGCCCAGGAGCAAGACGCCGATCTCCAGGCATGCATACGCTAGCTGTTCGTTATAAATCAGCTGGTGTATGAATGCGTGGGCATCAGCGTATGGTCCTGGGCTTCTAGACGGCCGAAACCAAGTTTTTGAATCCCTTTGTCTCGAATTGGCTCTGAGTGGCTAGTTCGGGAGCATCGGGGGCGCTGGATGGGCTCGGTTGCGCCTGTCGCACTGCTACGGTCGGTTGAACGGCCGATCTGAAAAGCCCAGTACCATATCCCGATGCCCAGGCATTCATACGCCAGCTGCCTTACAACGAACAGCTAGCGTATGGATGCCTGAAGATCGGCGTCTTGCTCCTGGGCCTCGAGGACAGCCGAAACCACAATTTTGAGACACTCGGTCTCGAGTTGGCTCTAGGTTGGTAGTTCGGCAGCATCGGGGGCGCTGAGTGGACCTGGTTGTGCCTGTTCCACTGCCACGGTCGTGGTGAATAGCCGTGGGTGTTCCAAATCCGGGTGGGTGTCGTGGGTTTCGTTGTCCCTGGAGCGCAGTTTGGGGGGACCCACAGCCATTCAACCGACAGTAGCAGTGCGACAGGCACAACCGGGACCATCCAGCGCCCCGACGCTCCCGAACAAGCCACCCAGAGCCAATTCGAGACGAAGGGATTCAAAAACGTGGTTTCAGCCGTCTGAAAAGACCAGTACAATACGCCGATGCCCAGGCATTCATACGCCAGCTGACTTAAATCGAACAGCTAGCGTATGAATGATTGAAGATCGGCGTCTTGCTCCTGGGCCTCGAGGACGGACGAAACCACAATTTTGAGACCCTCGGTCTGGAGGGACCCATAGTTGAACATCAAAAAGAAATCGAGCATCTCATGTCAAGTCAATCGTTCGAATTGAATAAAATCAAGGAGGAGAATGAAGCACTTGAACACCAAATACGAGAATTGAAGGAGGAACATGAAAAACAGATGCAGTCACTTAATGAGAAAGTTTTAGAGCAAGCTACGGAAGTAAATATTACAAAAAATACTCAGTCAAAAAGATGACGTAATTAATAGTTTAGAAGCTGAACTAAAGCAATTAACTGAATAGAGATCTTCCTGTCAAATGAAATTGAGTGAATTGCAAGAAGATTACAAGTTATTGGAACAGACGTTGAACGCAACACTTGAAACCAAGAAAAACGAAATTGAAACCATTGCATTACATAATAAAGAACTGAATAAAAACAAAGAAGAATATGAAGAACGAATACAAGCGCTTAATAAATCAATCGTTACTTTACAAACCCAATTAGAATTTTCCGCCGATAACAAATTCCTTGAAAAAAAAAAAATCTCGAATTACAACAGAAAAATGAAGCATTAATAAAAAGTAACGATTTACAAAAACAAACATACGAGGACTTCGAAAATCATTGCGACTTGTTCACGAAAAATTTGAATAACATCATATCATATGGAAACTCTAATTAGCAATTTACTGGTCTCTGCAATAACTTTGAATAGAAACCTCCCCAAAGACAATCAAAATATTAAAAAATTGTTGGGTAAAAAAGAATCGCTCGAAATAATTATTGAAGATATTTTGAAATACACCGTGAATAATTGCGACTCTATTTTATCAACTTTGGATGTAAACATTGAAAATTATTTAACGAAATACGATTTAGATGATATAAACACTCACTTATCCAGTTTAGTAGATCTTGCTACCGATGCTGTAATCCAAACTAAATCGTTATTAAAAGACTTCGAGCACTTTAATCAACACGAAGAAGCTTCCAATATCGATAAAGAGAACGTTTTGTGCGCGTCCACAAAAATAAACGTTGGAAAAATGAAAGAAGACGAGCTTAAGAAAAAGAATATGCAACTGAGACAGAAGGTGATTCTGCTGGAAAATTCCAAATGCTTGATGGAAAAAAACAATTAAAAAACTTCGTGAAGAAATAAAACAATTGAAAGACAACAGTCCGAATCCCGATAATGATGTACATTACAACCTTTTATTAAAAGAGTATATTGATTATAGAGACAATCAAGAAAGGGTATTAAAAGAATACGAGGCGAAATTAACTAACCTACAAGAAAATTGTGATAAGACCAACGAGAATTTTATAAGAGGCTCAACTCCATTCGACGATCCAGTTGTCGAACAAGAAAACCGTTTACGTTCCGATTTAACGAAATTACAAGAGGCCTATTCGAACATCAAAGTGATTAATGCAAAATTAGAGTCGGAAAATAAACAATCGAAGAGGGCGATCGAAGAACAGAGACAAGAAATCGGAAAACTTAATTTAATCAAAGAAGCATATGATAAACTACTAGAAGAGAATAATAAATTAATCACCGACGTTGATACCATAAAATATAAAAGGGCGCGAGATCGCGACGAGTTCTTGCGACTAATAAAAAAAGAGAAACTGGAAACCGAAGCGAAAACATCCAAACAAGTACAACAAATCAAATCAGATTATGAAGATAAATTAGAAAAAATGAAAATTAAAACCGTAAGTTACTTCGTACTTCCAAGCCCTAAAGCAAATAACTTAAAAATGATTAATTTCAGATTCAGTTGTACAAGGATGAATTAAATAAAGAGATCGAAAAAGCTAAAGTGGGACAAAAGGAAAATGTAAATTTAGTTGTACCAAGTTTACTTCATTCTTAATATGCTTCACTTTTCAGATCTCTCTTTTGAATGTGATCGATCAACTTAAAAACGAGTTGTGCAACGCGGAACGCAAAATACAATCGTTGGAAAGGGAATCGCAATCCAATAATCCGTTCTACTTAAGGGAATCGTTGCCAAGTTTGAATCCTCGAGAGTCCGAAAATTTCACGGACTTCGCCTTGCCCAAGTTATTGGAGTTTAAACACCCCACGAAAATTAATCCGTCTAGTTTGGAAACGCGTAAACAGATGGACGATAGGCGCGGTAGTATTTGTACGCAAACGATGATTGAGGATGTCATGGTGGCCCGAAGGACGACCATCGGACCTTCTAACGATATGGGTAAGTCGTTCATCTGAATAGAAAGATTTTGTTTTGCATCATTATTATTATTAATATAGGACAAAATTTACAAATGGAAGACGAGGAGGAATTATTTAATAATAAATATTTGACTGATTTGAAACAAGGAAGGTGTGATACTACGAATGTTGTAGAAGATAGAACGTTCAGGATATCGGAATTGGCGATTCGTTAGTACCGCGAAGAAATTCATTAGTACCGCCACATTTGAAATCGTCCTACCCGGCGGAGTTGCAATTTTGCACTCGGGATGATTTCAAAGAGGATGACGTGAAGGTACGATATAAATATTTCAACTTAGTTCTCAGTAAATGATCCAAGAAATACTTACTGGAATGGAGATTATTAATCGCCCATTGATTTAAATTTGCACTTTCAGACTGGTAAATTGCCATTTGATGATAGCTTATCACGACTACTACCGGAAGAATCGAAACGAAAAAAAGATTAATAATTTTTTAATTTCAGCTTTCACAACATGAAACGGATTTTACACAACTAACAATGAAATGTCTAAATTTGGAAAAGATGAATGAAGACCTGGATGCTCTATCTGCTAAACAACAAGCAGAAATCACTTCACTTCGAAGTCACTGCAATGAATTAAATGAGTTATTAAAGGAGCTCAAGGGTCAATCATCAGATGAAAGTTATCTGGAAACGTCCACAATTGTTCGTGCAATATCCCTTCCTGACGTTGGCGAAAATATGGCAACAGCCGTTGTTGAACTACAACTAAAAGATGCGATTAAGTTGAATTTGGAATTGAAAAAGAAAGTAAGTTTTGTTTTCAAGCCCTTCCGCTATTGTAGATACTTCATAATTCATAATTTTTCTTCAGATTGAAACCTTAAATGACCAACAGTTACACATGGATCAAGAGATGGAAAATTTGAAATTCGAAAACCGCAATTTAAACGAAGGCTATAATTGTTTCACTGCAACTGTTAGTGTGTATAACAAGGAATTGATCAAATTAGTAAATTCCCTAAAAGGCCGATTTGATAGTTCACAAATCATAAACAATTTTCAAATAGCTCACAATCAATTCAATAAGTTATCTGAGTTGGAGAGCCCTGAGAAAAGGGGGAATGACAAGTTGAATGAAATCGATATTCTCGGTAAACACATTAGTAAAATAAACGCTTTTATTGATATTTTCGTCGAAATAGAAAGATTTCATCAGTCCGAGCTCAGTAGTTTGAAAGAAGAATTGAGCGTTTTAAAGTGCAAATTGAATGAACGCGATGAAGAAATTGTAAATATTTATGTTCAGCAGGGTGAATTAATTGCGTCGTATGAGTCGCTTATTAAAACTAAAACCTAGGATCTGTCATTGATAGAAAATCTGAAAGCGAAAGTTGTTTTGGAACAGAAATATCAAATTCAAATTGGTATCTTAAATAATGAACTTAAAAATAAAAAAGAAGAAATTGATATTACTAAAATTGATTACGAAACAAAAATGTTGGAGTATGATGAAGAATTAAGTAATGCAAAGGAAAAAGGAAAGAATTTAGAAATTCAATTGAAGCAACTATTGAACGAAAAAGGGGAGCTTCAAACAAAACTTCACAATTTAGAAAATCTTCTGTCAAGGCTTAATATAAGAATAAGTGAATTTGAAGAAGAAAAGAAAATTTTGCAAAAAAACATTGACGATTTGAAAGATGAATCGAATAAAAAATGTGAAGAGATGAAAAATAAACATTTTACTCATGTTCAATTATTAAATGAAGAGTTTCATTCCAAAGTAGAAACATTCAAAAATTTATTATCAAATTACGCAAAAAAAGAAAAAAATGATCGTGAAGAAGTTAGCAAATTAAACGCATTAATTGAACAAAAACAGAAAGAAATTAATTCATTAAATGATAAGCTCAAAAAGGAACAGCAAGATTACGAATTTAAATACTCGAAATTCGAAGAAGATATTAGTAATTTGAAAGAATCTTCATCTGAAGAAAAAACCAAATTTAAAGCAGAATCGATCTCTAAACTACACGACCAAATGAACAAAACAATGGAACAACTGGAAGAAAAACAGAAGCCACTCTTCTGCATCGAGTTCTCTGGTTAGGTCTGGTCTATTGTCGTCAAAAAGTCTTTCTACATAGTCTTCTCATATCCTGTATTTCTCCTGTTCTTCCATAACTATCTGATCGTCCTTGTTGGTTATCATACCTAGATTTCGTTTTTTAAATATACCAGCGGCTTCTTTTAATCTTTTATGGAGGTTGAAATCATCGTGCCTTCGTTGCAGTTGCTCAATTTCGTTGCACTCGTTTTTAAGTCATTCATTTTTTGCTGCCCTAATTTTTGATCTTATGAGTCTCTGTAAATCTCTGTACTTATTTAAGTCCTTTTTTAGTTTTCTACGCTAATCCATTAAGAGCAAAATTTTATCCGTCATCCATTTTTGTCTTTTATTTCTAACTTGGAATCCTAGAACACTTTGTGAGGTATTCCTTAAAACACTTGCTATTTCTACCCATGATTTTGACGGGTCGTCTTCTTCGACCGTGGAATCTAACTTTTGTATCTGAGAGTTTAATCTGTTGGTTAATACGAATTTAATGGTTGGACTATGTAGTTTATTTAGTGCCATCGTACGTTTTGGTGTTTCTTTTTTTGCATTTGAAAGGGATATTTTTATGACGGCCGATAGTAGTACATGGTCTGTGGGCACATCAGCTCCAGGATATGTGCATGCCGTTTTTACTGAAGAAGCAAATCTGGAGTTTATAAGGATGTAATCTATCTGGTTGGTCTCTTGGTGATTTCCAGGTATAAAGGCGGCGAGGATGATGTTGGAACCATGTGTTGGTTACTGTCATATGCTCCTCTTGGCAGAACTGCAGGAGGCGATCCCCTCTTTCATTTCTTATTCCCAGACCCAAGGGCCCAACGATGTTTTCGTATTTGCCCTTTCCTAGTTTGGCATTCAGGTCGCCCATGACTATGTTAACTTCATGTTTTTTAGTTAATTTTAGAAGACCTTTTACATCACTGTAAAATTCTTCTATGTCTTCTATGTCATTTGAGTCGGCTGTTGGTGCATATATCTGAATTATATTCAGGTCGACAGGTTTAGCTCTAAGTTTTATTACTGCCGCTGCGGACCGCGTTTTTCGTCTACAAATCTAATCACCGCACACATGTACTAAATATAAGGAATCTATTCGGCGCGGCATCTCAGGCTGCGTTTCGAACGCCGACGGCACAAACGGAGCGGTTCGCCGTCGACTGATCTACAGATTTCAGATTCGCGCCGTCAACGTCGACGATTTTATCGATTGGTTAATGTTACGAGCTGAAATGTGCGACTTTGAAGACGAAGATATGCTTCTGGAAAATGTCCAAGCGTATCCGTTTTTGAATTTTTTCAAATACAAAATCAAATAAATATAAAAAGAATATAAAAACACATACAAATGAAACATTTAAAATATTTAAGAAAACGTAGCCAATTTAAAATGTTTATTTAAAGCATCAGTTTGCCATGAAACTTTTCTTTCACCACAAACCACCGTTAAACTCATGTTCCTCTCGTTCGACGACTGACGGTTCCACCGCTCCCTGAGGTGCCGGGGTTGCGATGCATCGTCCGCGTTCAAAACTCGGCCGTCGTCGTCTGCGGCGACGATAGTAAGTCACGCATTCTGAGATGCCGTACCTTACGGGACGAAGTCCACGACAGATTTTATCAGGTCTTTGGATACTATGATTCCTACTCCTTTTCTGTGATTTCTATCCTGGTTACCCGAATAACAAAATGCTCCATTTTCGACGGGACACTTCCCAGAGTCGGCCCGACTTGGTGGACTTGGTGGCCCACCAAGTTTCTGCAAATCCTAGAATATTTATCCTGAGTCTGCCCATTTCTTGTACTAGGTTTGCTAATTTCCCAGCTTCGGAAAGGCTTTGGGTGTTCCAAGTTCCAATTTTCAAAGCTGTACGTAAGTTTAATTTTTCTTCTGAAACATTCAAGTCAGTCCCCCCCGGAGATCCGATCGGGGGACTATTTAAAACTCCGGAAAATTTTGATTCGAATGTATCCATGTGTCCATGTGGTTCTCTTGGGAAAAATACACTAGGTGGTTTCCCGTTGCCTTCCTAGTTTTGCTTCAGCCGCTCCTAACCTGGAGAACAGACGCTGTTTGGGACAGACGCCCATTCTGCGTCAGACGCTGCGTGGGAATCTTCTTAGTTTCACCTTCATCACTTCAAGACCTTACCGGCATGGGTGGCCCTACCAGTAGCTATGCTACCGCCGGCATCGCTCCTTGGATATAAGGTTACTGAGCCCTCTCACCAACGACAAGGTGTTGATTCCCCTAGAGAGGGTTGTTTGATTACACATACGAAAATGATAATCACAAAAATCTATGAGAATTAAACCAGTAAAACCATAAGTAAACTAGTTAAAATAAATGATGAGGTTGATAATTTCAATTTTTTATATTTTTCCAATATCATTTATAATTTTCCTCTCAAAATAAAAACCCATTTGATTTTATTTCAACAGAACAATGGGTTGAAAACTACTACAGACTTGGTGCAAAACTAACTTAATTCAAAATTATATATCCTGCTATTAAATTAAATCTTCGAATTTTATTGCGATATTTTTAAGTTAAAATTTTAAAACGCTTTAGTTTTGCAAATACGTGTTCAATTTCAATTCTTATTTCGCTTAAAGTTTTATTGTAATCTTTTCAAATGGGTATTAATGGATTTGTATTTACTTTTTTCAAATGCCAAAAATGTATTTTTATGAATATTTTGTATTCCTTGATATCTTGAATCAACAGAAACTTGTTTTTCAAAATAAATAAATATTGAATCGAATGCCTCAATTTTTTTTGAAATTTCACAATTTATTTTTGAGCCCAGAATTTCTGGAATGAATAAAACGAATAGTCGTATTATGATTATTGATAATCTAAAAATCAAAATATATGTTCTTTATGCTAGAAGCAACAGAAGATATAACGAAAGAATATGGATGGGTGACACTTTATTGGACACTAATTACGTAGACCAAAATGAACAAATTAATTATTCAGGTACTTTTAAAACCAAAGATAATCGCTCTGTTGAAGAAAATGAACTAATTAAATTAAGAAAAGAATTAAAACAATTACGAATGAAAAATGATACTTTAAAGCAAGTAGCCCTAATAATAGGCAGAAAATAGAAGAAATTATTACTAAAAATGAATCTAAATATAAAATTCGTACACTATGTTTTTTTTAAAAATCTCTTAATCAACATATTATTTTAATTCAAAGAAAAAGGAGAAAAAAATCAAAAGTAATATCTGTTGCGTATAAAAGTTCGAAATTGCTTTCGTTGGAAAGGGATTCCGATAGTTTCGTCTGATTTTTGATAAAATCCACTGGGTTTAAAACTCTGTGATTTATTCGTTTGTTCATTTGGTCGTGTAGTTTAGAGATCGATTCTGCTTTAAATTTGGTTTTTTCTTCAGATGAAGATTCTTTCAAATTACTAATATCTTCTTCGAATTTCGAGTATTTAAATTCGTAATCTTGCTGTTCCTTTTTGAGCTTATCATTTAATGAATTAATTTCTTTCTGTTTTTGTTCAATTAATGCGTTTAATTTGCTAACTTCTTCACGATCATTTTTTTCTTTTTTTGCGTAATTTGATAATAAATTTTTGAATGTTTCTACTTTGGAATGAAACTCTTCATTTAATAATTGAACATGAGTAAAATGTTTATTTTTCATCTCTTCACATTTTTTATTCGATTCATCTTTCAAATCGTCAATGTTTTTTTGCAAAATTTTCTTTTCTTCTTCAAATTCACTTATTCTTATATTAAGCCTTGACAGAAGATTTTCTAAATTGTGAAGTTTTGTTTGAAGCTCCCCTTTTTCGTTCAATAGTTGCTTCAATTGAATTTCTAAATTCTTTCCTTTTTCCTTTGCATTACTTAATTCTTCATCATACTCCAACATTTTTGTTTCGTAATCAATTTTAGTATTATCAATTTCTTCTTTTTTATTTTTAAGTTCATTATTTAAGATACCAATTTGAATTTGATATTTCTGTTCCAAAACAACTTTCGCTTTCAGATTTTCTATCAATGACAGATCCTGGGTTTTAGTTTTAATAAGCGACTCATACGACGCAATTAGTTCACCCCGCTGAACATAAATATTTACAATTTCTTCATCGCGTTCATTCAATTTGCACTTTAAAACGCTCAATTCTTCTTTCAAACTACTGAGCTCGGACTGATGAAATCTTTCTATTTCGACGAAAATATCAATAAAAGCGTTTATTTTACTAATGTGTTTACCGAGAATATCGATTTCATTCAACTTGTCATTCCCCCTTTTCTCAGGGCTCTCCAACTCAGATAACTTATTGAATTGATTGTGAGCTATTTGAAAATTGTTTATGATTTGTGAACTATCAAATCGGCCTTTTAGGGAATTTACTAATTTGATCAATTCCTTGTTATACACACTAACAGTTGCAGTGAAACAATTATAGCCTTCGTTTAAATTGCGGTTTTCGAATTTCAAATTTTCCATCTCTTGATCCATGTGTAACTGTTGGTCATTTAAGGTTTCAATCTGAAGAAAAATTATGAATTATGAAGTATCTACAATAGCGGAAGGGCTTGAAAACAAAACTTACTTTCTTTTTCAATTCCAAATTCAACTTAATCGCATCTTTTAGTTGTAGTTCAACAACGGCTGTTGCCATATTTTCGCCAACGTCAGGAAGGGATATTGCACGAACAATTGTGGACGTTTCCAGATAACTTTCATCTGATGATTGACCCTTGAGCTCCTTTAATAACTCATTTAATTCATTGCAGTGACTTCGAAGTGAAGTGATTTCTGCTTGTTGTTTAGCAGATAGAGCATCCAGGTCTTCATTCATCTTTTCCAAATTTAGACATTTCATTGTTAGTTGTGTAAAATCCGTTTCATGTTGTGAAAGCTGAAATTAAAAAATTATTAATCTTTTTTTCGTTTCGATTCTTCCGGTAGTAGTCGTGATAAGCTATCATCAAATGGCAATTTACCAGTCTGAAAGTGCAAATTTAAATCAATGGGCGATTAATAATCTCCATTCCAGTAAGTATTTCTTGGATCATTTACTGAGAACTAAGTTGAAATATTTATATCGTACCTTCACGTCATCCTCTTTGAAATCATCCCGAGTGCAAAATTGCAACTCCGCCGGGTAGGACGATTTCAAATGTGGCGGTACTAATGAATTTCTTCGCGGTACTAACGAATCGCCAATTCCGATATCCTGAACGTTCTATCTTCTACAACATTCGTAGTATCACACCTTCCTTGTTTCAAATCAGTCAAATATTTATTATTAAATAATTCCTCCTCGTCTTCCATTTGTAAATTTTGTCCTATATTAATAATAATAATGATGCAAAACAAAATCTTTCTATTCAGATGAACGACTTACCCATATCGTTAGAAGGTCCGATGGTCGTCCTTCGGGCCACCATGACATCCTCAATCATCGTTTGCGTACAAATACTACCGCGCCTATCGTCCATCTGTTTACGCGTTTCCAAACTAGACGGATTAATTTTCGTGGGGTGTTTAAACTCCAATAACTTGGGCAAGGCGAAGTCCGTGAAATTTTCGGACTCTCGAGGATTCAAACTTGGCAACGATTCCCTTAAGTAGAACGGATTATTGGATTGCGATTCCCTTTCCAACGATTGTATTTTGCGTTCCGCGTTGCACAACTCGTTTTTAAGTTGTTCAAAAGAGAGATCTGAAAAGTGAAGCATATTAAGAATGAAGTAAACTTGGTACAACTAAATTTACATTTTCCTTTTGTCCCACTTTAGCTTTTTCGATCTCTTTATTTAATTCATCCTTGTACAACTGAATCTGAAATTAATCATTTTTAAGTTATTTGCTTTAGGGCTTGGAAGTACGAAGTAACTTACGGTTTTAATTTTCATTTTTTCTAATTTATCTTCATAATCTGATTTGATTTCTTGTACTTGTTTGGATGTTTTCGCTTCGGTTTCCAGTTTCTCTTTTTTTATTAGTCGCAAGAACTCGTCGCGATCTCGCGCCCTTTTATATTTTATGGTATCAACGTCGGTGATTAATTTATTATTCTCTTCTAGTAGTTTATCATATGCTCCTTTGATTAAATTAAGTTTTCCGATTTCTTGTCTCTGTTCTTCGATCGCCCTCTTCGATTGTTTATTTTCCGACTCTAATTTTGCATTAATCACTTTGATGTTCGAATAGGCCTCTTGTAATTTCGTTAAATCGGAACGTAAACGGTTTTCTTGTTCGACAACTGGATCGTCGAATGGAGTTGAGCCTCTTATAAAATTCTCGTTGGTCTTATCACAATTTTCTTGTAGGTTAGTTAATTTCGCCTCGTATTCTTTTAATACCCTTTCTTGATTGTCTCTATAATCAATATACTCTTTTAATAAAAGGTTGTAATGTACATCATTATCGGGATTCGGACTGTTGTCTTTCAATTGTTTTATTTCTTCACGAAGTTTTTTAATTGTTTTTTCCATCAAGCATTTGGAATTTTCCAGCAGAATCACCTTCTGTCTCAGTTGCATATTCTTTTTCTTAAGTTCGTCTTCTTTCATTTTTCCAACGTTTATTTTTGTGGACGCGCACAAAGCGTTCTCTTTATCGATATTGGAAGCTTCTTCGTGTTGATTAAAGTGCTCGAAGTCTTTTAATAACGATTTAGTTTGGATTACAGCATCGGTAGCAAGATCTACTAATCTGAATAAGTGAGTGTTTATATCATCTAAATCGTATTTCGTTAAATAATTTTCAATGTTTACATCCAAAGTTGATAAAATACAGTCGCAATTATTCACGGTGTATTTCAAAATATCTTCAATAATTATTTCGAGCGATTCTTTTTTACGCAACAATTTTTTAATATTTTGATTGTCTTTGGGGAGGTTTCTATTCAAAGTTATTGCAGAGACCAGTAAATTGCTAACTAGAGTTTCCATATGATATGATGTTATTCAAATTTTTCGTGAACAAGTCGCAATGATTTTTGAAGTCCTCGTATGTTTGTTTTTGTAAATCGTTACTTTTTATTAATGCTTCATTTTTCTGTTGTAATTCGAGATTTTTTTTTTTTTCAAGGAATTTGTTATCGGCGGAAAATTCTAATTGGGTTTGTAAAGTAACGATTGATTTATTAAGCGCTTGTATTCGTTCTTCATATTCTTCTTTGTTTTTATTCAGTTCTTTATTATGTAATGCAATGGTTTCAATTTCGTTTTTCTTGGTTTCAAGTGTTGCGTTCAACGTTTGTTCCAATAACTTGTAATCTTCTTGCAATTCACTCAATTTCATTTGACAGGAAGATCTCTCTTCAGTTAATTGCTTTAGTTCAGCTTCTAAACTATTAATTACGTCATCTTTTTGACTGAGTATTTTTTGTAATATTTACTTCCGTAGCTTGCTCTAAAACTTTCTCATTAAGTGACTGCATCTGTTTTTCATGTTCCTCCTTCAATTCTCGTATTTGGTGTTCAAGTGCTTCATTCTCCTCCTTGATTTTATTCAATTCGAACGATTGACTTGACATGAGATGCCCGATTTCTTTTTGATGTTCAACTATTTTTCCCCTCAAATTATCAACTGCCCTTTCATGTTGGGTATTAATATTTTTTTCAAAATCAGTTAACCTAATATTGTAGTCCAAAGCCATTTGCACCATTTGTTTCTGTTTTTCTTCCAGTTGTTCCATTGTACTGGGCTTTACAGACGGCCAAAACCACGTTTTTGAATCTCTTCGTCTCGAATTGGCTCTGGGTGGCTAGTTCGGGAGCATCGGGTGCGCTGGATGGGCCCGGTTGTCCCTGTCGCACTGCCACGGTCGGTTGAATAGCCGTGCGCTCCAGGGACAACGAAAACCACGACACCCGCTCCGATATGGACCACCCACGGCTATTCACCCCGACCGCAGTAGTGGGACGGGCACAACCAGGTCCATTCGGCGCCCCCGATGCTGCCGAACTAGCAACCTAGAGCCAACTTGAGACGGAGGGTCCCAAAACTATGGTTTCAGCCGTTCTCGAGGCCCAGGAGCAAGACGCCGATCTCCAGGCATCCATACGCTAGCTGTTCGTTATTAGTCAGCTGGTGTATGAATGCCTGGGCATCGGCGTATGGTCCTGGGCTTCTCAGATAGCCGAAACAAACGTTTTGAGCCCCATGGTCTCGATTTGGCTCTGGGGTGCTAGTTCGAGAGCATCGGGAGCGCTGGATGGGCCGGGCTGGCCTTTCCACTGCCACTGTGGGGCTGAATAGCCGTGGGTGATCCATATGGGGGCGGGTGTCGTGGGCTTCGGTGTCCCTGGAGCGAAGATTCGAGGAACCGACGTCTATCCATTCGACCGTGGCAGTGGGAAAGACACAACCAGGCCCATTCAGCGCCCCAGATGCGGCCGAAATCGCAACCCAGAGCCAACTCGAGACCGAGAGTCTCAAAATTGTGGTTTCGGCCGTCCTCGAGGCCCAGGAGCAAGACGCCGATCTCCAGGCATCCATACGCTAGCTGTTCGTTATAAGTCAGCTGGCGTATGGATGCCTGGGCATCGGCGTATGGTACTGGGCTTTACAGTCGGCCAAAACCACGTTTTTGAATCTCTTCGTCTCGAATTGGCTCTGGGTGGCTAGTTCGGGAGCATCGGTGGCGCTGGATGGGCCCGGTTGCGCCTGTCGCACTGCTACGGTCGGGGTGAATAGCCGTAGGTGGTCCATATCGGGGCAGGTGTCGTGGGTTGCGTTGTCCCTGGAGCGCAGAGTGGGGGGACCCACGGCCATTCAACCGACCGTGACAGTGTACAACCAGGCCCATTCAGCGCCCTAGATGCGGCCGAACTAGCAACACGGAGCCAACTCGAGATCGAGAGTCTCGAAATTGTGGTTTCGGCCGTCCTCGTGGCCCAGGAGCAAGACGCCGATCTCCAGGCATCCATACGCTAGCTGTTCGTTATTAGCCAGCTGGCGTATGAATTCCTGGGCATCGGCGTATGGTACTGGGCTTTACAGTAGGCCAAAACCACGTTTTTGAATCTCTTCGTCTCGAATTGGCTCTGAGTGGCTAGTTCGGAAGCATCGGGGGCGCTGGATGGGCCCGGTTGTCCCTGTCGCACTGCCAAGGTCGGTTGAATAGCCGTGCGCTCCAGGGACAACGAAAACCACGACACCCGCCCCGATATGGACCACCCACCGCTATTCACCCCGACCGCAGTAGTGGGACGGGCACAACCAGGTCCATTCGGCGACCCCGATGCTGCCGAACTAGCAACCTAGATCCAACTTGAGACGGAGGGTCCCAAAACTATGGTTTCAGCCGTTTTCGAGGCCCAGGAGCAAGACGCCGATCTCCAGGCATCCATAGGCTAGCTGTTCGTTATTAGTCAGCTGGTGTATGAATGCCTGGGCATCAGCGTATGATCCTGGGCTTCTCAGACGGCCGAAACAAACGTTTTGAGCCCCATGGTCTCGATTTGGCTCTGGATTGCTAGTTCGAGAGCATCGGGAACGCTGGATGTGCCGGGCTGGCCTTTCCTTTGCCACGGTGGGGGTGAATAGCCGTGGGTGATCCATATGGGGGCGGGTTTCGTGGGTTTCGGTGTCCCTGGAGCGGAGATTGGAGGAACCGACGTCTATTCAACCGACCGCGGCAGTGGGAAAGGCACAACCCGGCCCATCCGGCGCCCTCGATGCTCTCGGACTAGCAACCCAGAGCCAAACCGAGAACATGGTGCTCAAAACGGTGGTTTCGGCCGTCTGAGGAGCCCAGGACCATACGCCGATGCCCAAGGTGTCGTGGGTTTCGTTGTCCCTGGAGCGCAGATTGGGGGGACCCACGGCCATTCAACCGACCGTGGCAGTGCACAACCAGGCCCATTCAGCGCCCCCGATGCTGCCGAACTAGCAACCCAGAGCCAACTCTAGACCGGGCGTCTCAAAATTGTGGTTTCGGCCGTCCTCGAGGCCCAGGAGCAAGACGCCGATCTTCAGGCATTCATACGCTAGCTGTTCGTTTTAAGTCAGCTGGCGTATGAATGCCTGGGCATCGGCGTATTGTACTGGTCTTTTCAGACGGCTGAAACCACGTTTTTTAATCCCTTCGTCTCGAATTGGCTCTGGGTGGCTTGTTCGGGAGCGTCGGGGCGCTGGATGGTCCCGGTTGTGCCTGTCGCACTGCTACTGTAGGTTGAATGGCGGTGGGTCCCCCCAAACTGCGCTCCAGGGACAACGAAACCCACGACACCCACCCGGATTTGGAACACCCACGGCTATTCACCACGACCGTGGCAGTGGAACAGGCACAACCAGGTCCACTCAGCGCCCCCGATGCTGCCGAACTACCAACCTAGAGCCAACTCGAGACCGAGTGTCTCAAAATTGTGGTTTCGGCTGTCCTCGAGGCCCAGGAGCAAGACGCCGATCTTCAGGCATCCATACGCTAGCTGTTCGTTGTTAGGCAGCTGGCGTATGAATGCCTGGGCATCGGGATATGGTACTGGGCTTTTCAGATCGGCCGTTCAACCGACCGTAGCAGTGCGACAGGCGCAACCGAGCCCATCCAGCGCCCCCGATGCTCCCGAACTAGCCACTCAGATCCAATTCGAGACAAAGGGATTCAAAAACTTGGTTTCGGCCGTCTAGAAGCCCAGGACCATACGCTGATGCCCACGCATTCATACACCAGCTGATTTATAACGAACAGCTAGCGAATGCATGCCTGGAGATCGGCATCTTGCTCCTGGGCCTTGAGGATAGCCGAAACTACATTGTTGAGACCCACGGCCTCGAATTGGCTCTGGGTGGCTACTTCGAGAGCATCGATGGCGCTGGATGGGCCGGGTTGTGCCTTTCCCACTGCCAAGGTCGGTTGAGTAGACGTCGGTCCCTCCAATTTGCGCTCCAGGGACGACGGAACCCACGACACCCGTCCCACATATATTCATCACGATTGTAGCAGTGGAACAGGCACAACCAGATCCTTTCAGCGCCCAAGATGCGGCCGAACTAGCAACCCAACTCGAGACCGAGAGTCTCAAAATTGTGGTTTCGGCCGTCCTCGAGGCCCAGGAGCAAGACGCCGATCTCCAGACATCCATGCGCTTGCTGTTCGGTATAAGTCAGCTGGTGTATGAATGTCTGGGCATCGGCGTATGGTCCTGTGCTCCTCAGACGACCGAAGCCACCGTTTTGAGCCCCATGGTCTCGGTTTGGCTCTGCGTTGCTAGTTCGAGAGCATCGGGTGAGCCAGGTGGGCCGGGTTGTGCCTTTCCCACTGCCACGGTGGGTTGAATAGACGTGGGTCCCTCCAATCTGCGCTCCAGGGACACCGAAACCCACGACACCCGCCCCATATGGATCACCCACGGCTATTCACACCCACAGTGGCAGTGCAAAGGCCAGCCCGGCCCATCCAGCGCTCCCGATGCTCTCGAACTAGCAACCCAGAGCCAAATCGAGACCATGGGGCTCAAAACGTTTGTTTCGGCCATCTGAGAAGCCCAGGACCATACGCCGATGCCCACGCATTCACACACCAGCTGACTAATAACGAACAGCTAGCGTATGGATGCCTGGAGATCGGCGTCTTGCTCCTGGGCCTCGAGAACGGCCGAAACCAAAGTTTTGAGACCCTCCGTCTCGAGTTGGCTCTAGGTTGCTAATTCCGCAGCATCGGGGGCGCTGAATGGACCTGGTTGTGCTTGTTCAACTTCTGCGGTCGAGGTGAATAGCCGTGGGTGGTCCATATCAGGGCGGATGTCGTAGGTTTCGTTGTCCCTGGAGCGCAGATTGGGGGGACCCACGGCTATTCAATTGACCGTGGCAGTGCGACAGGCACAACCGGGCCCATCCAGCGCCCCCGATGCTCCCCAACTAGCCACCCAGAGGGAATTCGAGACAAAGGGATTCATAAACGATGTTTCGGCCGTCTGAGAAGCCCAGGACCATACGCCGATGCCCATTCACTCATACAACAGCTGACTTATAACGAACAGCTAGCAGTAGGGATGCCTGGAGATCGGCGTCTTGCTCCTGGGCCTCGAGGACGGCCGAAACCACAGATTTGCAACCCATGTTCTCGATCTGGGTCCGTGGCTAGTTCAGGAGCATCGGGGGCGCTGGATGGGCCAGGTTGTGCCTGTCGCACTGCCACGGTCGGTTGAATAGCCGTGGGTCCCCCCAATCTGCGCTCCAGGGACAACGAAACTTACGACACCCGCCCTGATATGGACCACCCACGGCTATTCACCTCGACCGCAGCTGTGGGACAGGCACAACCAGGTCCATTCAGCGCCCCCGATGCTGCCGAACTAGCAACCTAGAGCCAACTCGAGACGGAGGGTCTCAGAACTGTGGTTTCGGCGGTTCTCGAGGCCCAGGAGCAAGGCGCCGATCTCCAGGCATCCATACGCTAACTGTTCGTTATTATTCAGCTCTTTTATGAATGCCTGGGCATCGGCCTATGGTCCTGGGCTTCTCAGACGGCCGAAACAACCGTTTTGAGCCCCATGGTCTCGATTTGGCTCTGGGTTGCTGGTTCGTGAGCATCGGGGGCGCTCAACGGGCCTGGTTGTGCCTGTCCCACTGCTACCGTCGTGGTGAATAGCCGTGGGTGGTCCATATCGGGCCGGGGGTAGTGGGTTTCGATGTCCCTGGAGCGCAGATTCCGGGACTCACGGCTATTCAACCGACCGTAGCAGTGCGACAGGCACAACCGGGCCCATCCGGCACCCCCGATGCTGTCGAACTAGCAATTCAAAGTCAAACCGAGACCGTGGGACCCAAAACGGTGGTTTCGGCCGTCTGAGGAGCCCAGGACCATACGCCGATGCCCAGGCATTCATACACCAGCTGACCAATTACGAACATCTAGCGTATGGATGCCTGAAGATCGGCGTCTTGCTCCTGGGCCTCGAGGACGGCCGAAACCACAATTTTGAGACTCTCGGTCTCGAGTTGGGTTGCTAGTTCGGCCGCATCTTGGGCGCTGAAAGGATCTGGTTGTGCCTGTCCCACTGCTACGGCCGAGGAGAATAGTCGTGGGTGGTCCATATCGGGGCGGGTGTCGTGGGTTTCGTTGTCCCTAAAGCGCAGATTGGGGGGACCACGACTGTTCAACCGACCGTGGCAGTGCGACAGACACTACCTGGCCCATCCAGCGCCCTCGGTGCTCCCGAACTGGCCACGCAGAGCCAATTCGAGACAAAGGGTCCCAAAACTGTGGTTTCCGCCGTCCTGGAGGCGCAAGAGCAACACGCCGATATCCAGGCATCCATACGCTAGTTGTTCGTTATTAGTCGGCTGGCGTATGTATGCCTGGGCATCGGCGTATAGTACTGGTCTTTTCAGACTGCCGAAACCACGTTTTTGAATCCCTTTGTCTCGAATTGGCTCTGGATGGCTAGTTCGGGAGCATCGGGGGCGCTGGATGGGCCCGGTTGCGCCTGTCGCACTGCTCCGGTCGGTTGAATAGCCGTGGGTCCCCCTAATCTGCGCTCCAGGGACAACGGAACCCACGACACCTTGGGCATCGGCGTATGGTCCTGGGCTCCTCAGACGGCCGAAACCACCGTTTTGAGCACCCAGTTTTGAGAAGCCCAGGACCATACGCCGATGCCCAGGCATTCATACACCAGCTGACTAATAACAAACAGCTAGCGTATGGATGCCTGGAGATCGGCGTCTTGCTCCTGGGCCTCGAGAACGGCTGAAACCATAGTTTTGGGACCCTCCGTCTCAAGTTGGCTCTAGGTTGCTAGTTCGGCAGCATCGGGGTCGCCGAATGGACCTGGTTGTGCCCGTCCCACTGCTGCGGTCGGGGTAATAGCCGTGGGTGTTCCATATCAAGGCGGGTGTCGTGGTTTTCGTTGTCCCTGGAGCGCACGGCTATTCAACCGACCTTGGCAGTGCGACAGGTACAACCGGGCCCATCCAGCACCCCCGATGCTCCCGAACTAGCCACCCAGAGCCAATTCGAGACGAAGAGATTAAAAAACGTGGTTTTGGCCGACTGTAAAGCCCAGTACCATACGCCGATGCCCAGGAATTCATACGCCAGCTGGCTAATAACGAACAGCTAGCGTATGGATGCCTGGAGATCGGCGTCTTGCTCCTGGGCCACGAGGACGGCCGAAACCACAATTTTGAGACTCTTGGTCTCGAGTTGGCTCTGGGTTGCGATTTCGGCCGCATCTGGGGCGCTGAATGGGCCTGGTTGTGTCTTTCCCACTGCCACGGTCGATTGGATAGACGTCGGTTCCTCCAATCTTCGCTCCAGGGACACCAAAGCCCACGACACCCGCCCCCATATGGATCACCCACGGCTATTCACCCCCACAGTGGCAGTGGAAAGGCCAGCCCGGCCCATCCAGCGCTCCCGATGCTCTCGAACTAGCAACCCAGAGCCAAATCGAGACCATGGGGCTCAAAACGTTTGTTTCGGCCATCTGAGAAGCCCAGGACCATACGCCGATGCCCACGCATTCATACACCAGCTGATTTATAACGAACAGCTAGCGTATGGATGCCTGGAGATCGGCGTCTTGCTCCTGGGCCTCGAGAACGGCTGAAACCATAGTTTTGGGACCCTCCGTCTCAAGTTAGCTCTAGGTTGCTAGTTCGGCAGCATCGGAGGCGCCGAATGGACCTGGTTGTGCCCGTCCCACTACTGCGGTCGGGGTGAATAGCCGTGGGTGGTCCATATCGGGGCGGGTGTCGTGGTTTTCGTTGTCCCTGGAGCGCACAGCTATTCAACCGACCGTGGCAGTGCGACAGGGACAACTGGGCCCATCCAGCGCACCCGATGCTCCCGAACTAGCCACCTAGAGCCAATTCGAGACAAAGAGATTCAAAAACGTGGTTTTGGCCGTCTGTAAAGCCCAGTACCATACGCCTATGCCCCGGCATTCATACGCCAGCTGACTTATAACGAACAGCTAGCGTATGGATACCTGTATATCGGCGTGTTGCTCCTGGGCACAATCGAGCCCATCCAGCGCCCCGGATGCTCCCGAACTAGCCACCCAGAGCCAATTCGAGACAAAGGTATTAAAAAACGTGGTTTCAGCAGTCTGAAAAGCCTAGTACCATACGCCGACGCCCAGGAATTCATACGCCAGCTGACTAATAACGAACAGCTAGCGTATGGATGCCTGGAGACCGGCGTCTTGCTCCTGGGCCACGAGGACGGCCGAAACTACAATTTTGAGACTCTCGGTCTCGAGTTGGCTCCGTGTTGCTAGTTCGGCCGCATCTGGGGCGCTGAATGGGCCTGGTTGTGCACTGCCACGGTCGGTTGAATGGCCGTGGGTCCCTGCTATCTGCGCTCCATGGACAACGAAACCCACGACACCTGCCCCGATATGGACCACCCACAGCTATTCACCCCGACCGTAGCAGTGGGAGAGGCACAACCAGACCCATTCAGCGCCCCAGATGCAACCGAACTAGCAACCTAGAGCCCACTCGAGATCGAGAGTCTGAAAATTGTGGTTTCGGCCGTCCTCGAGGCCCAAGAGCAAGACGCCGATCTCCAGGCATCCATACGCTAGCTGTTCGTTATTAGTCAGCTGGTGTATGAATGCCTGGGCATCGGCGTATGGTCCTGGGCTTCTCAGACGGCCGAAACAACCGTTTCGAGCCTCATGGTCTCGGTTTGGCTATGGGTTCCTAGTTCGAGAGCATCGGGAGCGCCGGATGAGCCGGGCTTGCCTTTCCCCTGCCACTGTGGGGGTGAATAGCCGTGGGTGATCCATATGGGGGCGGGTGTCGTGGGTTTCGGTTTCACTGGAGTGCAGATTGGAGGGACCCACGTCTATTCAACCGACCGTGTGAGTGGGAAAGGCACAACCCGGCCCATCCGGCGCCCCCGATGCTCTCGAACTAGCAACCCAGAGCCAAACCGAGACCATGGGGCTCAAAACGGTGGTTTCGGCCGTCTGAGAAGCCCAGGACCATACGCCGATGCCCAGGCATTCATACACTAGCTGACTTATAACGAACAGCTAGCGTATGAATGTCTGGAGATCGGCGTCTTGCTCCTGGGCCTCGAGGACGGCCGAAACCACAATTTTGAGACCCTCGGTCTAGAGTTGGCTCTGGGTTGCTAGTTCGGCAGCATCGGGGGCGCTGAATGGGCCTGGTTGTGCACTGCCACGGTCGGTTGAATGGCCGTGGGTCCCCCCAATCTGCGCTCCAGGGACAACGAAACCCACGACACCTTGGGCATCGGCGTATGGTCCTGGGCTCCTCAGACGGCCGAAACCACCGTTTTGAGCACCATGTTCTCGGTTTGGCTCTGGATTGCTAGTCCGAGAGCATCGAGGGCGCCGGATGGGCCGGTTTGTGCCTTTCCCACTGCCACGGTCGGTTGAATAGACGTCGGTTCCTCCAATCTCCACTCCAGGGACACCGAAACCCACGACACCCGCCCCCATATGGATCACCCACGGCTATTCACCCTCAAAGTGGCAGTGGAAAGGCCAGCCCGGCCCATCCAGCGCTCCCGATGCTCTCGAACTAGCAATCCAGAGCCAAACCGAGAACATGGTGCTCAAAACGGTGGTTTCGGCCGTCTGAGGAGCCCAGGACCATACGCCAATTCCCAGGGTGTCGTGGGTTTCGTTGTCCCTGGAGCGCAGATTGGGGGGACCCACGGCCTTTCAACCGACCGTGGCAGTGCACAACCAGGCCCATTCAGCGCCCCAGATGCGGCCAAACTAGCAACACGGAGCCAACTCGAGATCGAGAGTCTCAAAATTGTGGTTTCGGCCGTCCTCGTGGCCCAGGAGCAAGACGCCGATCTCCAGGCATCCATACGCTAGCTGTTCGTTATTAGCCAGCTGGCGTATGAATTCCTGGGCATCGGCGTATGGTACTGGGCTTTACAGTCGGTCAAAACCACGTTTTTGAATCCACTTGTCTCGAATTGGCTCTGGGTGGCTAGTTCGGGAGCATCGGGGGCGCTGGATGGGCCCGGTTGTCCCTGTCGCACTGCCACGGTCGGTTGAATAGCCGTGCGCTCCAGGGACAACGAAAACCACGACACCCGCCCCGATATGGACCACCCACCGCTATTCACCCCGACCGCAGTAGTGGGACGGGCACAACCAGGTCCATTCGGCGCCCCCGATGCTGCCGAACTAGCAACCTAGAGCCAACTTGAGACGGAGGGTCCCAAAACTATGGTTTCAGCCGTTCTCGAGGCCCAGGAGCAAGACGCCGATCTCCAGGCATCCATACGCTAGCTGTTCGTTATTAGTCAGCTGGTGTATGAATGCCTGGGCATCGGCGTATGGTCCTGGGCTTCTCAGACGGCCGAAACAAACGTTTTGAGCCCCATGGTCTCGATTTGGCTCTGGATTGCTAGTTCGAGAGCATCGGGAGCGCTGGATGGGCCGGGCTGGCCTTTCCACTGCCACTGTGGGGGTGAATAGCCGTGGGTGATCCATATGGGGCGGGTGTCGTAGGTTTCGGTGTCCCTGGAGCGGAGATTGGAGGAACCGACGTCTATTCAACCGACCGTGGCAGTGGGAAAGCCACAACCCGGCCCATCCGGCGCCCTCGATGCTCTCGGACTAGCAACCCAGAGCCAAACCGAGAACATGGTGCTCAAAACGGTGGTTTCGGCCGTCTGAGGAGCCCAGGACCATACGCCGATGCCCAAGGTGTCGTGGGTTTCGTTGTCCCTGGAGCGCAGATTGGGGGGACCCACGGCCATTCAACCGACCGTGGCAGTGCACAACCAGGCCCATTCAGCGCCCCCGATGCTGCCGAACTAGCAACCCAGAGCCAACTCTAGACCGGGCGTCTCAAAATTGTGGTTTCGGCCGTCCTCGAGGCCCAGGAGCAAGACGCCGATCTTCAGGCATTCATACGCTAGCTGTTCGTTTTAAGTCAGCTGGCGTATGAATGCCTGGGCATCGGCGTATTGTACTGGTCTTTTCAGACGGCTGAAACCACGTTTTTTAATCCCTTCGTCTCGAATTGGCTCTGGGTGGCTTGTTCGGGAGCGTCGGGGCGCTGGATGGTCCCGGTTGTGCCTGTCGCACTGCTACTGTAGGTTGAATGGCGGTGGGTCCCCCCAAACTGCGCTCCAGGGACAACGAAACCCACGACACCCACCCGGATTTGGAACACCCACGGCTATTCACCACGACCGTGGCAGTGGAACAGGCACAACCAGGTCCACTCAGCGCCCCCGATGCTGCCGAACTACCAACCTAGAGCCAACTCGAGACCGAGTGTCTCAAAATTGTGGTTTCGGCTGTCCTCGAGGCCCAGGAGCAAGACGCCGATCTTCAGGCATCCATACGCTAGCTGTTCGTTGTTAGGCAGCTGGCGTATGAATGCCTGGGCATCGGCGTATGGTACTGGGCTTTACAGTCGGTCAAAACCCGTTTTTGAATCCACTTGTCTACGTAGCAGTGGCCCATCCAGCGCCCCGATGCTCCCGAACTAGCCACTCAGAGCCAATTCGAGACAAAGGGATTCAAAAACTTGGTTTCGGCCGTCTAGAAGCCCAGGACCATACGCTGATGCCCACGCATTCATACACCAGCTGATTTATAACGAACAGCTAGCGTATGCATGCCTGGAGATCGGCGTCTTGCTCCTTGAGGATAGCCGAAACCACATTGTTGAGACCCACGGCCTCGAATTGGCTCTGGGTGGCTAGTTCGGGAGCATCGATGGCGCTGGATGGGCCTGGTTGTGCCTGTCGCACTGCCACGGTCGGTTGAATAGCCGTCGGTCCTCCAATTTGCGCTCCAGGGACAACGAAACCCACGACACCCGATATCCCACGGCTATTCACCCCGACCGCAGCAGTGGACAGGCACAACCAGGTCCATTCAGCGCCCCGATGCGGCCGAACTAGCAACGTAGAGCCAACTCGAGACCGAGAGTTCAAATCTGTGGTTTCGGCCGTCCTCAAGTTCCAGGAGCAAGACGCCCACCTCCAGGCATGCACACGCTAGCTGTTCGTCATAAGTCAGCAAGTGTATGAATGCCTGGGCATCGGCGTATGGTCTTGGGCTCCTCAGACGCCCGAAACCACCGTTTTGAGCCCCATGGTCTCGGTTTGGCTCTGGGTTGCTAGTTCGAGAGCATCGGGGGCGCTGGATGGGCCGGGTTGTGCCTTTTCCACTGCCACGGTCGGTTGAATAGACGTGGGTCCCTCCAATCTGCGCTCCAGGGACACCGAAACCCACGACACCCGCCCCATATGGATCACCCACGGCTATTCACCCCACAGTGGCAGTGGGAAAGGCCAGCCCGGCCCATCCGGCGCTCCCGATGCTCTCGAACTAGCAACCCAGAGCCAAATCGAGACCATGGGGCTCAAAACGGTTGTTTCGGCCGTCTGAGAAGCCCAGGACCATACGCCGATGCCCAGGCATTCATACACCAGCTGACTAATAACGAACAGCTAGCGTATGGATGCCTGGAGATCGGCGTCTTGCTCCTGGGCCTCGAGGACGGCCGAAACCAAAGTTTTGAGACCCTCCGTCTCGAGTTGGCTCTAGGTTGCTAGTTCGGCAGCATCGGGGGCGCTGAATGGACCTGGTTGTGCTTGTCCCACTTCTGCGGTCGACGGGTGAATAGCCGTGGGTGGTCCATATCGGGGCGCTGAATGGGGGCGGGTGTCGTAGGTTTCGTTGTCCCTGGAGCGCAGATTGGGGACCCACGGCTATTCAACCGACCGTGGCAGTGCGACAGGCACAACCGGGCCCATCCAGCGCCCCGATGCTCCCGAACTAGCCACCCAGAGCCAATTCGAGACGACAAAGGATTCAAAACGTGGTTTCGGCCGTCTGAGAAGCCCAGGACCATACGCCGATGCCCAGGCATTCATACGCCAGCTGACTTATAACGAACAGCTAGCGTATGGATGCCTGGAGATCGGCGTCTTGCTCCTGGGCCTCGAGGACGGCCGAAACCACAATTTTGAGACCCATGTCTCGAATTGGCTCCGTGGCTAGTTCGGGAGCATCGGGGCGCTGGATGGGCCCGGTTGTGCCTGTCGCACTGCCACGGTCGGTTGAATAGCCGTGGGTCCCCCAATCTGCGCTCCAGGGACAACGAAACCCACGACACCCGCCCCGATATGGACCACCCACGGCTATTCACCTCGACCGCAGCAGTGGGACAGGCACAACCAGGTCCATTCAGCGCCCCCGATGCTGCCGAACTAGCAACCTAGAGCCAACTCGAGACGGAGGGTCTCAAAACTGTGGTTTCGGCCGTCCTCGAGGCCCAGGAGCAAGACGCCGATCTCCAGGCATCCATACGCCAGCTGTTCGTTATTAGTCAGCTGGTGTATGAATGCCTGGGCATCGGCGTATGGTCCTGGGCCTCAGACGGCCGAAACAACCGTTTTGAGCCCTCATGGTCTCGATTTGGCTCTGGGTTGCTGGTTCGTGAGCATCGGGGCGCTGAATGGGCCTGGTTGTGCCTGTCCCACTGCTACCGTCGTGGGTGAATAGCCGTGGGTGGTCCCTATCGGGGCGGGTGTCGTTGGTTTCGTTGTCCCTGGAGCGCAGATTGGGGGAGCTACGGCTATTCAACCGACCGTAGCAGTGCGACAGGCACAACCGGGTCCATCCAGCGCCTCCGATGCTCCCGAACTAGCCACCCAGAGCCAAACCGAGACCGTGGGATTCAAAACGGTGGTTTCGGCCGTCTGAGAAGCCCAGGACCATACGCCGATGCCCAGGCATTCATACGCCAGCTGACTTATAACGAACAGCTAGCGTATGGATGCCTGGAGATCGGCGTCTTGCTCCTGGGCCTCGAGGACGGCCGAAACCACAATTTTGAGACCCTCGGTCTCGAAGTTGGCTCTGGGTTGCTAGTTCGGGAGCATCGGGGCGCTGGATGGGCCTGGTTGTGCCTGTCCCACCATCCACGGTCGGTTGAATAGCCGTGGGTGGGTCCAATCTGCGCTCCAGGGACAACGAAATGTTCGACACCCGCCCTGATATGGACCACCCGGCTCTATTCAACATCGACCGTGGCAGTGCGTCCCACAGGCACAACCAGGCCCATTCAGCGCCCTCGATGCTCCCGAACTAGCAACCCAGAGCCAACTCGAGACCGAGGGTCTCAAAATTGTGGTTTCGGCCGTCCTGGAGCGCCCAGGAGCAAGACGCCGATCTCCAGGCATCCATACGCCAGCTGTTCGTTATAAGTCAGCTGGCGTATGAATGCCTGGGCATCGGCGTATTGGTCCTGGGCTTTTCAGACGGCCGAAACCACCGTTTTGAATCCCATGGTCTCGGCTAGTTGGCTCTGGATTGCTAGTCCGAGAGCATCGGGGGCGCTGGATGGGCCGGGTTGTGCCTTTCCCACTGCCACGGTCGGTTGAATAGACGTCGGTTCCTCCAATCTGCGCTCCAGGGACACCGAAACCCACGACACCCGCCCCCATATGGATCACCCACGGCTATTCACCCCCACAGTGGCAGTGGAAAGGCCAGCCCGGCCCATCCGGCGCTCCCGATGCTCTCGAACTAGCAACCCAGAGCCAAATCGAGACCATGGGGCTCAAAACGGTTGTTTCGGCCGTCTGAGAAGCCCAGGACCATACGCCGATGCCCAGGCATTCATACACCAGCTGACTAATAACGAACAGCTAGCGTATGGATGCCTGGAGATCGGCGTCTTGCTCCTGGGCCTCGAGGACGGCCGAAACCACAGTTTTGAGACCCTCCGTCTCGAGTTGGCTCTAGGTTGCTAGTTCGGCAGCATCGGGGGCGCTGAATGGACCTGGTTGTGCCTGTCCCACTGCTGCGGTCGAGGTGAATAGCCGTGGGTGGTCCATATCCGGGCGGGTGTCGTGGGTTTCCCTGGAGCGTTGTCCCTGGAGCCACCCGATTCAAAACGTGGTTTTGGCCGTCTGTAAAGCCCACATACGCTATTCGCCCGACCGAACAGCAGTGGCGACAGGCACAACCGGGCCCATCCAGCGCCCCCGATGCTCCCGAACTAGCCACCCAGAGCCAATTCGAGACAAAGGGATTCAGAAACGTGGTTTCGGCCGTCTGAAAAGCCCAGTACCATACGCCGATGCCCAGGCATTCATACGCCAGCTGACTAATAACGAACAGCTAGCGTATGGATGCCTGGAGATCGGCGTCTTGCTCCTGGGCCACGAGGACGGCCGAAACCACAATTTTGAGACTCATGGTCTCGAGTTGGCTCTGGGTTGCTAGTTCGAGAGCATCTGGGGCGCTGGATGGGCCTGGTTGTGCACTGCCACGGTCGGTTGAATAGCCGTGGGTCCTCCAATCTGCGCTCCAGGGACAACGAAACCCACGACACCCGCCCCGATATGGACCACCCACGGCTATTCACCCCGACCGTAGCAGTGGGACAGGCACAACCAGGCCCATTCAGCGCCCCCGATGCTGCCGAACTAGCAACCCAGAGCCAACTCGAGACCGAGGGTCTCAAAACGGTGGTTTCGGCCGTCCTCGAGGCCCAGGACCAGACGCCGATCTCCAGGCATCCATACGCCAGCTGTTCGTTATTAGTCAGCTGGCGTATGAATGCCTGGGCATCGGCGTATGGTCCTGGGCCTCTCAGGACGGCCGAAACAACCGTTTTGAGCCCCATGGTCTCGAGTTGGCTCTGGGTTGCTAGTTCGGAGCATCGGGGGCGCTGAATGGGCCTGGCTGTGCCTTTCCACTGCCACGGTCGGGGTGAATAGCCGTGGGTGATCCATATGGGGGCGGGTGTCGTGGGTTTCGGTGTCCCTGGAGCGCAGATTGAGGGACCCACGGCTATTCAACCGACCGTGGCAGTGCGAAAGGCACAACCCGGCCCATCCAAAGGAACTAGCAACCCAGAGGCAAACCGAGACCATGGCGCTCAAAACGTGGTTTCGGCCGTCTGAGAAGCCCAGGACCATACCCGATGCCAGGCATTCATACACCAGCTGACTTATAACGAACAGCTAGCGGTGATGCCTGGAGATCGGCGTCTTGCTCCTGGGCCTCGAGGACGGCCGAAACCACAATTTTGGACCCTACGTCTCGAGTTGGCTCTGGGTTGCTAGTTCGGCAGCATCGGGGGCGCTGAATGGGCCTGGTTTGCCTGTGCACTGCCACGGTCGGTTGAATGGCCGTGGGTCCCCCAATCTGCGCTCCAGGGACAACGAAACCCACGACACCTTGGGCATCGGCGTATGGACCGTTTTGAGCACCACGGCGGTTTGGCTCTGGAGTGGCAGTCCGAGAGCCATCGAGGGCGCCATTCGGTTTGTGCCTTTCCCACTGCGCGGTCGGTTGATGACGTCGGTTCGAACTAGCAACCCAGAGCCAAATCGACACCCGCCCCCATATGGATCACCAACGGCTATTTCTCAAAGTGGCAGTGGAAGCCCAGCCTGGCCCATCCAGCGCTCCCGATGCCAGCGAACTAGCAATCCAGAGCCAAACCGAGAACATGGATGCTCAAAACGGTGGTTTCGGCCGTCTGAGGAGCCCAGGACCATACGCTGAAACCACTGGGGTGTCGTCGGGTTTCTGGGTTGCTAGTTCGGCACCATCGGGGCGCTGAATGGACCCGTTGTGCCTGTTCGCCCTGGAGCGCATGCGCGGGATTGGGGGACCCACGGCTATTCAACCGACCGTGGCAGTGACACAACCAGGCCCATTCAGCGCCCCCGATGCGGCCGAACTAGCAACACAGAGCCAACTCGAGATCGAGAGGTCTCAAAATTGTGGTTTCGGCCGTCCTCGTGGCCCAGGAGCAAGACGCCGATCTCCAGGCATCCATACGCTAGCTGTTCGTTATTAGCCAGCTGGCGTATGAATTCCTGGGCATCGGCGTATGGTACTGGGCTTTACAGTCGGTCAAAACCACGTTTTTGAATCCACTTGTCTCGAATTGGCTCTGGGTGGCTAGTTCGGGAGCATCGGGGCGCTGGATGGGCCCGGTTGTGCCCTGTCGCACTGCCACGGTCGGTTGAATAGCCGTGCGCTCCAGGGACAACGAAAACCACGACACCCGCCCCGATATGGACCACCCACGGCTATTCACCCCGACCGCAGTAGTGGGACGGGCACAACCAGGTCCATTCGGCGCCCCCGATGCTGCCGAACTAGCAACGTAGAGCCAACTTGAGACGGAGGGTCCCAAAACTATGGTTTCAGCCGTTCTCGAGGCCCAGGAGCAAGACGCCGATCTCCAGGCATCCATACGCTAGCTGTTCGTTATTAGTCAGCTGGTGTATGAATGCCTGTGCATCGGCGTATGGTCCTGGGCTTCTCAGATGGCCGAAACAAACGTTTTGAGCCCCATGGTCTCGATTTGGCTCTGGATTGCTAGTTCAAGAGCATCGGGAGCGCTGGATGGGCCGAGCTGGCCATTCCACTGCCACTGTGGGGGTGAATAGCCGTGGGTGATCCATATGGGGGCGGGTGTCGTGGGTTTCGGTGTCCCTGGAGCGGAGATTGGAGGAACCGACGTCTATTCAACCGACCGTGGCAGTGGGAAAGGCACAACCCGGCCCATCCGGCGCCCTCGATGCTCTCGGACTAGCAATCCAGAGCCAAACCGAGAATATGGTGCTCAAAACGGTGGTTTCGGCCGTCTGAGGAGCCCAGGACCATACGCCGATGCCGAAGGTGTCGTGGGTTTCGTTGTCCCTGGAGCGCAGATTGGGGGGACCCACGGCCATTCAACCGACCGTGGCAGTGCACAACCAGGCCCATTCAGCGCCCCCCGATGCTGCCGAACTAGGAATCCAGAGCCAACTCTAGACCGAGGGTCTCAAAATTGTGGTTTCGGCCGTCCTCGAGGCCCAGGAGCAAGACGCCGATCTCCAGACATCCATACGCTAGCTGTTCGTTATTAGTCAGCTGGCGTATGAATTCCTGGGCGTCGGCGTATGGTACTGGGCTTTTCAGACTGCTGAAACCACGTTTTTGAATACCTTTGTCTCGAATTGGCTCTGGGTGGCTAGTTCGGGACCATCCGGGGCGCTGGATGGGCTCGATTGTGCCCAGGAGCAACACGCCGATATACAGGCATCCATACGCTAGCTGTTCGTTATTAGTCAGCTGGCGTATGAATGCCGGGGCATAGGCGTATGGTACTGGGCTTAACAGACGGCCAAAACCACGTTTTTGAATCCCTTTGTCTAAAATTGGCTCTGGGTGGCTAGTTCAGGAGCTTCGGGGGCGCTGAATGGGCCCGGTTGTGCCTGTCGCACTGCCACGGTCGGTTGAATAGCCGTGCGCTCCAGGGACAACGAAACCCACGACACCCGCCGCGATATGGACCACCCACGGCTATTCACCCCGACCGCAGCAGTGGGACGGGCACAACCAGGTCTACTCGGCGCCCCCGATGCTGCCGAACTAGCAACCTAGAGCCAACTCGAGACAGAGGGTCCCAAAACTATGGTTTCAGCTGTCCTCGACGCCCAGGGGCAAGACGCCGATCTCCAGGCATCCATACGCTAGCTGTTCGTTATTAGTTAGCTGGTGTATGAATGCCTGGGCGTATGGTCCTGGGCTATAAGTACTATACGCCGATGCCCAGGCATACATACGCCAGCCGACTAATAACGAACAACTAGCGTATGGATGCCTGGATATCGGCGTGTTGCTCCTGCGCCTCCAGGACGGCGGAAACCACAGTTTTGGGACCCTTTGTCTCGAATTGGCTCTGCGTGGCCAGTTCGGGAGCATCGAGGGCGCTGGATGGGCCAGGTTGTGTCTGCCGCACTGCCACGGTCGGTTGAACAGTCGTGGTCCCCCCAATCTGCGCTTTAGGGACAACGAAACCCACGACACCCGCCCCGATATGGACCACCCACGACTATTCTCCCCGGCCGTAGCAGTGGGACAGGCACAACCAGGCCCATTCAGCGCCCCGATTCTCTCGAACTAGCAACCCAGAGCCAAACCGAGACCATGGGGCTCAATACGGTGGTTTCGGCCGTCTGAGAAGCCCAGGACCATACGCAAATGCCCAGGCATTCATACGCCAGCTGCCTAATAACGAACAGCTAGCGTATGGATGCCTGAAGATCGACGTCTTGCTCCTGGGCCTCGAGGATGGCCGAAAACACAATTTTGAGACCCTCGGTCTCGAGTTGGCTCTAGGTTGGTAGTTCGGCAGGATCGGGAGCGCTGAATGGACCTGGTTGTGCCTGTCCCACTGCTACAGTCGTGGTGAATAGCCGTGGGTGGTTCATATCCAGGCGGGTGTCGTGGGTTTCGTTATCCCTGGAGCGCAGATTGGGGGGACCCACAGCCATTCAACCGATCGTATCAGTGCGACAGGCGCAACCAAGCCCATCCAGCGCCCCCGATGCTCCCGAACTAGCCACCCAGAACCAATTCGAGACAAAGTGATTCAAAAACGTGGTTTCAGCCGTCTACAAGCCCAGGACCATACGCTGATGCCCAGGCATTCATACACCAGCTGACTTATGACGAACAGCTAGCGTATGGGAGCCTGGAGTTCGGCGTCTTGCTCCTGGGCCTAGAGGACGGCCGAAACCACAGATTTGAGACCCATGTTCTCGAATTAGGTCTGCGTGGCTAGTTCGGGAGCATCGGAGCGCTGGATGGGGCCGGTTGTGCCTGTCGCACTATCACGGTCGGTTGAATAGCCGTGGGTCCCTCCAATCTGCGCTCCAGGGACAACGAAATCTTCGACACCCGCCCTGATATGGACCACCCAGGGCTATTCAACTCGACCGCAGCAGTGGTACAGGCACAACCAGGTCCATTCAGCGCCCTGGATGCTGCCAAACTAGCAACCTATAGCCAACTCGAGACCGAGGGTCTCAAAATTGTGGTTTCGTCCGTCCTCGAGGCCGATCTTCAGGCATCCATACGCTAGCTGTTCGTTTTAAGTCAGCTGGCGTATGAATGCCTGGGCATCGGCGTATTGTACTGGTCTTTTCAGACGGCTGAAACCACGTTTTTGAATCCCTTCGTCTCTGGGTGGCTTGTTCGGGAGCGTCGGGGCGCTGGATGGTCCCGGTTGTGCCTGTCGCACTGCTACTGTCGGTTGAATGGCTGTGGGTCCCCCCAAACTGCGCTCCAGGGACAACGAAACCCACGACACCCACCCGGATTTGGAACACCCACGGCTATTCACCACGACCGTGGCAGTGGAACAGGCACAACCATGTCCACTCAGCGCCCCCGATGCTGCCGAACTACCAACCTAGAGCCTACTCGAGACCGAGTGTATCAAAATTGTGGTTTCGGCTGTCCTCGAGGCCCAGCAGCAAGACGCCGATCTTCAGGCATCCATACGCTAGCTGTTCGTTCGGGCATCGGCATATGGTACTGGGCTTTTCAGATCGGCCGTTCAACCGACCGTAGCAGTGCGACAGGCGCAACCGAGCCCATCCAGCGCCCCCGATGCTCCCGAACTAGCCACTCAGAGCCAATTCGAGACAAAGGGATTCAAAAACTTGGTTTCGGCCGTCTAGAAGCCCAGGACCATACGCTGATGCCCAAGCATTCATACACCAGCTGACTTATAACGAACAGCTAGCGTATGCATGCCTGGAGATCGGCGTCTTGCTCCTGGACCTTGAGGATGGCCGAAACCACAGTTTTGAGACCCATGGCCTCGAATTGGCTCTGGGTGGCTAGTTCGAGAGCATCGAAGGCGCTGGATGGGCCGGGTTGTGCCTTTCCCACTGCCACGGTCGGTTGAGTAGACGTCGGTCCCTCCAATTTGAGCTCCAGGGACAACGGAACCCACGACACCCGTCCCACAGCTATTCACCACGACCGTAGCAGTGGAACAGGCACAACCAGATCCTCATCTGCATCAGCGCCCCAGATGCGGCCGAACTAGCAACCCAACTCGAGACCGAGAGTCTCAAAATTGTGGTTTCGGCCGTCCTCGAGGCCCAGGAGCAAGACGCCGATCTCCAGACATCTATACGCTAGCTGTTCGTTATAAGTCAGCTAGTGTATGAATGCCTGGGCATCGGCTTATGGTCCTGGGTTCCTCAGACGACCGAAACCACCGTTTTGACCCCATGGTCTCGGTTTGGCTCTGGGCTGCTAGTTCGAGAGCATCGGGGGCGCCGGATGGGCCGGGTTGTGCCTTTCCCACTGCCACTGTGGGCTGAATAGACGTGGGTCCCTCCAATCTGCGCTCCAGGGACACCGAAACCCACGACACCCGCCCCCATATGGATCACCCACGGCTATTCACCCCCACAGTGGCAGTGATAAGGGCCAGCCCGGCGATCCGGCGCTCCCGATGCTCTCGAACTAGCAACCCAGAGCCGAATCGAGACCATGGGGCTCAAAACGGTTGTTTCGGCCGTCTGAGAAGCCCAGGACCATACGCCGATGCCCAGTTATTCATACACCAGCTGACTAATAACGAACAGCTAGCGTATGGATGCCTGGAGACCGTCGTTTTGCTTCTTGGCCTCGAGGACTGCCGAAACCACAGTTTTGAGACCCTCTGTCTCGAGTTGGCTCTAGGTTGCTAGTTCGGCAGCATCGGGGGCGCTGAATGGACCTGGTAGTGCTTGTTCCACTTGTGCGGTCGAGGTGAATAGCCGTGGGTGGTCCATATCAGGGCGGATGTCGTAGGTTTCGTTGTCCCTGGAGCGCTGATTGGGGGGACCCACGGCTATTCAACCGACCGTGGCAGTGCGACAGGCACAACCGGGCCCATCCATCGCCTCCGATGCTCCCCAACTAGCCACCCAGAGGGAATTCGAGGCAAAGGGATTCAAAAACGTGGTTTCGGCCGTCTGAGAAGCCCAGGACCATACGCCGATGCCCATATATTATAACGAAGAGCTAGCGTTTTGATGCCTGGAGATCGGCGTCTTGCTCCTGGTCCTCGATTACGGCCGAAACCACAGATTTGCAACCCATGTTCTCGATTTGGGTCCGTGGCTAGTTCGGGAGCATCGGGGGCGCTGGATGGACCAGGTTGTGCCTGTCGCACTGCCACAGTCGGTTGAATAGCGGTGGGTCCCCCCAATCTGCGCTCCAGGGACAACGAAACCTACGACACCCGCCCTGATATGGACCACCCACGGCTATTTACCCCCACAGTGGCAGTGGGAAAGGCCAGCCCGGCCATTCGGCGCTCCCGATGCTCTCGCACTAGCAACCCAGAGCCAAATCGAGACCATGGGGCTCGTAACGGTTGTTTCTGCCGTCCGAGAAGCCCAGGACCATACGCCGATGCCTAGGCATTCATACACCAGCTGACTAAAAACGAACAGCTAGCGTATGGATGCCTGGAGATCGGCGTTTTACTCCTGGGCCTCGAGGACAGCCGAAACCACAGTTTTGAGACTCTCGGTCTCGAGTTGGCTCTAGGTTGCTAGTTCGGCACCATCGGGGGCGCTGAATGGACCTCGTTGTGCCTGTTGCACTGCTGCGGTCGAGGTGAATATCCGTGGGTTGTCCATATCATGGCGGGTGTCGTAGGTTTCGTTGTCCCTGGAGCGCAGATTGGGGGGAAATACGGCTATTCAACCGACCGTGGCAACGCGACAGGCACAACCGGGCCCATCCAGCGCCCCCGATGCTCCCGAACTAGCCTCCCATAGCGAATTCGAGACAAGAGGATTCAAAAACGTGGTTTCGGCCGTCTGGGAAGCCCAGGACCATACACCGATACCCAGGCATTCATACACCAGCTGACTTATAACAAACAGCTAGCGTATGGATGCGTGGAGATCGGCGTCTTGCTCCTGGGCCTCGAGGAAGGCCGAAACCACAGATTTGAGACCCATGTTCTCGAATTGGGTATGTGTGGCTAGTCCGGGAGCATCGGTGGCGCCGGATGGCCCGGGTTGTGCCCTTTCCACTGCCACGGTCGGTGGAATAGCCGTGGGTCCCCCCAAACTGCGCTCCAGGGACAACGAAACCTACGACACCCTCCCTGATATGGACCATTCACGGCTATTCACCTCGACCGCAGCAGTGGGACAGGCACAACCAGGTCCATTCAGTGCCCCCGATGCTGCCGAACTAGCAACCTAGAGCCAACTCGGGACGGAGGGTCTCAGAACTGTGGTTTCGGCCGTCCTCGAGGCCCAGGAGCAAGACGCCGATCTCCAGGCATCCATACGCTAGCTGTTCGTTATTAGTCAGCTGTTTTATGAATGCCTGGGCATCGGCGTACGGTGCTGGGCTTCTCAGACGGCCGAAGCAACCGTTTTGAGCCCCATGGTCTCGATTTGGCTCTGGGTTGCTAGTTCGGCAGCATCGCGGGCGCTGAATGGACGTGGTTATGCCTGTCTCACTGCTGCGGTCGAGGTGAATAGCCGTGGGTGGTCCATATCAGGGCGGGTGTCGTAGGTTTCGTTGTCCCTGGAGCGCGGATTGGGGGGACCCACGGCTATTCCACCGACCGTGGCAGTGGAAAGGGCACAACCCTGCCCATCCGGCGCCACCGATGCTCCCGAACTAGCCACGCATACCCAATTCGAGAACATGGGTCTCAAATCTGCGGTTTCGGCCGTCCTCGAGGCCCAGGAGCAAGACGCCGATCTCCACGCATCCATATGCTAGCTGTTTGTTATAAGTCAGCTGGTGTATGAATGCCTGGGTATCGGTGTATGGTCCTGGGCTTCTCAGACGACCGAAACCATGTTTTTGAATCCCTTTGTCTCGAATTCGCTCTGGGTGGCTAGTTCGGGAGCATCGGGGGCGCTGGATGGGCCCGGTTGTGCCTGTCGCACTGCCACGGTCGGTTGAATAGCCGTGGGTCCCCCCAATCTGCGCTCCAGGGACAACGAAACCTACGACACCCGCCCTGATATGGACAACCCACTGCTATTCACGACGACCGTAGCTGTGGGACAGGCACAACCAAGCCCATTCAGCGCCCCCGATGCTCTCGAACTAGCAACCCAGAGCCAAATCGAGACCATGGGGCTCAAAACGGTTGTTTCGGCCGTCTGAGAAGCCCAGGACCATACGCCGATGCCCAGGCATTCATACAAAAGCTGACTTATAACGAACAGCTAGCGTATGGATATCTGGAGATCGGCGTCTTGGTCCTGGGCCTCGAGGACGGCCGAAACCACAATTTTGAGACTCTCGGTCTCGAGTTGGCTCTGGTTTGCTAGTTCGGCCGCATCTGGGGCGCTGAAAGGGTCTGGTTGTGCCTCTTCCACTGCTACGGTCGTGGTGAATAGCTGTGGGTGGTCCATATCGGGACGGGTGTCGTGGGTTCCGTTGTCCCTGTAGCGCAGATTGGGGGGACACACAGGCATTCAACCGACCGTAGCAGTGCGACAGGCATAATTGGGCCCATCCAGCGCCCCCGATGCTCCCGAACTAGCCACTCAGAGCCAAATCGAGACAAAGGGATTCAAAAACGTGGTTTCGGCCGTCTGAAAAGACCAGTACCATACGCTGATGCCCAGGCATACATACACCAGCTGACAAATAACGAACAGTTAGCGTATGGATGCCTGGAGATCGGCGTCTTGCTTCTGGGCCTCGAGGATGGCCGAAACCACAATTTTGAGACCCTCGGTGTCGAGTTGGCTCTAGGTTGCTAGTTCGGCAGCATCAGGGGCGCTGAATGGGCCTGGTTGTGCCTGTCCCACTGCTACGGTCGTGGTGAATAGCCGTGGGTGGTGCATATCGGGGCGGGTGTCGTGGGTTTCGTTGTCCCTGGAGCGCAGTTTGGGGGACCCACGGCTATTCAACAGACAGTAGCAGTGCGACGGGCACAACCGGGCCCATCCAGCGCCCCGACGCTCCCGAACAATCCACCCAGAGCCAATTCGAGACAAAGGGAGACAAAAACGTGGTTTCGGCCGTCTGAAAAGACCAGTACCATACGCTGATGCCCAGGCATACATACACCAGCTGACAAATAACGAACAGCTAGCGTATGGATGCCTGGAGATCGGCGTCTTGCTTTTAGGCCTCGAGGACGGCCGAAACCACAGATTTGAGACCCATGTTCTCGAATTGGGTCTGCGTGGCTAGTTCGGGAGCATCGGGGCGCTGGATGGGCCCAGTTGTGCCTGTCGCACTGCCACGGTCGGTTGAATAGCCGTGGGTCCCCCCAATCTGCGCTCCAGGGACAACGAAACCTACGACACCCGCCCTGATATGGACGACCCACGGCTATTCACCTCGACCGCAGCAGTGGGACAGGCACAACAATGTCCATTCAGCGCCCCCGATGCTGCCGAACTAGCAACCTAGAGCCAACTCGAGATCGAGGGTCTCAAAATTGTGGTTTCGGCCGTCCTCGAAGCCCAGGAGCAAGACGCCTTTCTTCAGGCATCCATACGCTAGCTGTTCGTCTTTAGTCAGCTGGCGTATAAATGCCTGTGCATCATCGTATGGTCCTGGGCTTTTCAGACGGCCGAAACCACGTTTTTGAATCCCTTTGTCTCGAATTGGCTCTGGGTGGCTAATTCGGGAGCATCGGGTGCGCTGGATGGGCCCGGTTGTCCATGTCGCACTGCCACGGTCGGTTGAATAGCCGTGCGCTCCAGGGACTACGAAAACCACGACACCCGCCCCGATATGGACCACCCACGGCTATTCACCCCGACCGCAGTAGTGGGACGGGCACAACCAGGTCCATTCGGCGCCCCCGATGCTGCCGAACTAGCAACCTAGAGCCAACTTGAGACGGAGGCTCCCAAAACTATCAGCTTCTTTCTCTTTTCTTTTATAATTGTATTCGCCTTGGGGATTGCTACTAATTACTCGAGACGCTGACGTTCCCCGGTATCCAAGAGGCGGAGCCATTTCTGCACTTCGCTTTGGAGACTGCTAGCGTCACCTCATTTACACACTACAACAACACTATTTTACGTTCCCGCAAAATAAGAGGTTCACTGCGAACCAATGATTTTCTTCAGAACATAAAAACATGTGCTCGCATCAACATTTAACTCTCTTCTGCATCATCACGAGACAAGCGTTGAGCCAACCATGCCTTTTTGGCCTCCGAACAGAAAGCTCCAGATATTTTCTCCGCTTGTTCTCGCCATCGGCCCACCTAACTAAAACAATAAAATTGAAATGCTGATGCGAAGCTCTTCGATTCAACAAATGGCATTGGAAGCCACAATCATTGTTTCTGGCATGTGTAAATAACGCATCGCGTGTGACTCGCTTTAGATGGTGTTTACAACTTTTAACAGCCGATTCCCATAATCCTCCGAAATGAGGTGATAATGGGGGGTTAAAATGCCAATCGATTCTCTTTTCGCTCGCGAAATCGTGTACTTGTGTGCGAAATTTTTTCGAATTTAATAAGGCGTAAATTTCCCGAAGTTTATTGTTAGCACCGACAAAATTCGTTCCGTTGTCGGAATAGACGTGACCTGGTACTCCTCGTCGAGCAATGAATCTCCGTAGAACAGCTAAAAATGCATCGGTCGACAAATCCGTCGCAATTTCGATATGAATTGCCTTTGTCGACATGCAGACGAATATGCAGCCGTAAACCTTGAGACGGTTTCGGTTGCGATATTTCTTTTCCTTTATCAGCACGGGGCCGAAGTAATCAATACCGCTATGAAAAAATGCAAATGTATTATATAACCTTGACTTGGGTAAATTAGCCATTTTGTAATTAAAAGCTTCTGGTCGAAATCGAGCACAAGTGATACAAAGACGCACGATTTTCCGCACTTGATTTCTACCATCGATAATCCAGAATCTTTGGCGAATGTTATACAACGTTGACTGGATACCTGTGTGGTAGAATTTATGATGAAAATATTTAATGATCAGGTCGGTGACGTGATTGCGCGATGGTAATAACATGGGATGTTTTTGGTCGGGGGACACGTTAGCGTGGCCGATTCGACCTCCCACGCGAAGTAACCCATCTTCGGTGATTACGGGACACAAAGAGCCTAACTCAGGGCTTTTCACCACTCCGTTTTTTTTCAGATGTTCGATTTCGAATCGGAAATTTTTTTCTTGAAGTAATTTTACAATTCGTTTTTCAGCTTGACCGATTTCCCTCGCTGAAATATCCCCCTTTCTTCTGTTTTGCGGTAACCATCTTAGGCAATAGACTACTACGCGGATTAGTCTGAGATATGAAGAAAAACGTTCGAATATTTCCTCAGATTTTATGTCCGAAATTAGGCAGAGGGCTTTCTTCATGCCAGGTAGGTTATCAAGAGGAGTGACCGTTGATGGAGGCCATTCTTCTTCCGGTTGACATAACCAGGATGGCCCATGGAACCACATGGTGTTCTTCCGAAATTCATGTGGGAATTGTCCTCTCGATAACGCATCGGAAGGATTGTCTTGCGTTCGCACATGTCGCCACTCGATATTTTTACAACTCTCCTGAATTTCCTTTACACGATTTGCTTCAAATGTTTTCAGTACATCTGGCGGCTTCTTTAACCATTGTAATACGATCGATGAATCGGTCCAAAAAAAAATCCGTTTCGATTTGATAGTCAAGGTATTTATGACATCCCGATATAATCGAGCGAGTGTCAGAGCACCGCAGAGTTCTAACCTTGGGATAGTTTGCGTAACTAAAGGAGCGACTCGACTTTTTTAACAAAAGAGTTGTACTTGGACTTTCCCTATGTTATTGCTCGATCGCACGTATAAAGAAGCTCCATAGCCGGTTTTACTTGCGTCACAGAACCCGTGAATTTCTATTTCTGTGACATTGTCTAGAAAAAGGTATCGTTTAACTTCCAAATTGTTCATAGATTCTAGCTGTTCGGCAAAAGTCTGCCACGCCGTTTGTAAAGCTGTGGGTACCGATTCGTCCCAGGTGGTCTTCGCCTTCCAGCATTTTTGCATAAACAGTTTAGATACGAGTGTAACGGGACCGATCATTCCTAAAGGATCAAATATCTTCGCGATTTCGGATAATAATTGCCGCTTTGTTACTCTAAACACATGTTGAATCGGCCTGATTGTATACAGTAACTTATCTGTTTCGGCGTTCCATGAAATGCCTAACGTCTTTCGTATCACTTTCTCATCCGTAAGAAACTCGACGTCAGTAGTTCTTTTATTCAAACCTTTTAAAGCTCGCGTATCATTCGAAGCCCATTGTCGAATTTCAAAGCCGCCGCGTTTCAACAGCTCGATTATTTCATCGCGTAATCGGATGATATTTTCGATAGATTCTGCGCCAGACAGTAAATCATCGACGTGAAAATCGCGGACAAGCGCTCCTGCCCCGATTGGAAAATTTTCACCTCCGTCTTTTGCTAATTGATGCAGAGTTCGAATCGCTAAAAATGGGGCCGATGACACGCCAAAAGTTACGGTATTGAGTCGAAAAGTTCGAATTTGGTCGTTTTGAAGCCAAAAAATTTTCTGATAATCCCGGTCATCAGGATGAATCCAAATTTGACGGTACATCCTGGCAATGTCAGCTGTAATGACGTACTTGAAGGTGCGAAAACGTATGAGATGTTCAAAAAGTTTCATCTGAATCGTTGGCCCGATCATTAAAGTATCGTTTAAAGAAAGACCGCATGTAGATTTTGCCGACGCGTCGAAAACAACTCTCGTTTTTGTTGTTGCACTGGATGCTTTCCTGACCGCATGATGGGGCAGATAAAATCCGTTAGGCGATTCATCGTTCATTAACGTCATATGGCCCAATTCGATGTACTCTTCCATTACCAAGCGATAATCCCTATTAAGATCGGGATCCGAATCCAATTTTTTCCGTAACGCCAAGAACCGCTTTAAAGGTACGGCATCTCAGGATGCGTGACTTACTGCCGCTGCGGTCCGCGTTTTTCGTCTACAAATCTAATCACCGCACACATGTACTAAAAACAAGGAATCTATTCGGTCCGGCATCTCAGGCTGCGTTTCGAACGCCGACGGCACAAACGGAGCGGTTTGCCGTCGACTGATCTACAGATTTCAGATTAGCGCCGTCAACGTCGACGATTTTATCCATTGGTTAATATGTTACGAGCTGAAATGTGCGACTTTTTTTCGGTTGAAGACGAAGATATGCTTCTGGAAAATGTTCAAGCGTATCCGTTTTTAAATTTTTTCAAATATAAAATCAAATAAATATAGAAAGAATATAAAAACACATACAAATGAAACATTTAAAATATTTAAGAAAACGTAGCCAATTCAAAATGTTTATTTGAAGCATCAGTTTGCCATGAAACTTTTCTTTCACCACAAACCACCGCTAAACTCATGTTCCTCTCGTTCGACGACTGACGGTTCCGCCGCTCCCTGAGGCGCCGGGGTTGCGATGCATCGTCCGCGTTCAAAACTCGGCCGTCGTCGTCTGCGGCGACGATAGTAAGTCACGCATCCTGAGATGCCGTACCTTAACGCAACAGAACGCGAATCCCCTAATTGTGGATGAGATGCGCGGAATGGAAGTCGTACCGTGTATCGTCCTGTTATTTCCCGGGAGACGTTTTTTTGAAAATGTACTTCGCATTCGGAATTTTCGGTGTTTTCGTTTCGATTAGCGTTAGGGTCTTCTAATAACCAGAATTTCGCGATCTGCTCCTTTAATTCCGTTAAATTGCAATACGGTTGATTGCTTCGACTGACTTCTGTAGTCCCTCCGGCGACGGACCAACCTAGTCGTGTTTTTTGAATGTAAAGGTCGCAATAATCGTTCGATAGATCAATTTGTCCAATTGAAAATAACCCTAATGTCGTTCCTGCGCTGATAAGAACGTCAAACTTTTGAGGACGATGGAAAAACGGATCAGCCAATTTGATGTTCTTCGGAATTTCTATAGCATCGCGAGGAAACTCTTGGCTCGGTACTTCATCCGCGATTTTTGGAATTACTAAAAAGGTCATGGATTTTTTGAAATTACCATGAATGGAATTAAGCGGACATTCTACTATTCCTTTTGTATACGTTGTCAAACTGTCGATAGCCCCGACGGGTAATGAACACGGTTTTATTATCAGCTGTAGTCTTTTTGCCAAAATTTCCGTCATAAAGTTTGCTGTTGCGCACGTATCTAATAAAGCGCGACATTGGACAGATGTCCCATTCATACCTTCGATTCGTACTTGTGCGCTGAGCATTAAATTAGATTTTTGAATTCGCGATGTTAGAGTGCAGACATTACCGTCTAGTCATGCTGATTCCTTTTGATCGGTGGAATCGTTTTCATTGGTGATTTTACGTTGGGTTTCTGTGATTTTCAGGATTTCTTTGTGTAGCATGGTGTTATGAAATTGTTCACACTTCCGACAGTGAGACGCCTTGCATAAACCTTTATGCGATTGCAAGCAATTTTTACATATCCCCGATTTTTCTACAAAATTCCAACGTTCGTTAACGGACATTTTCTGAAATTCGGGACAGCGGTAAAGAAAATGATGATCCCCTTGACAAGCCCCGCAATTCGATATTGTTTGGCTAACAAACGAACGCGAACTAAGATTTTCTCGTTTTGTCTGCGATTGTCCTAAGAACGGACGTTTACTGAATGTTGGCTTAATTTTATTTTGTTCGAGTGCTTGAATGCGAAACGCTGCCTCAGATACGAATTTGTACAATTGTTCTAGAGTCGGAGTTTCCTCAAGATCTAGACTTTCTTCCCACTTGGAGCGAATTTCCTGTGGTAACGCGCGTTCTAATATTCGTACTACTAGATACCCATTGGGAATTATGTCCAAATTCTCGAGCATATTAACATGTTGCCGCATATCGTCTATTAATCGCGTTAATCCCTTATGGGTGGCTGTCGATTGTATAGGCAAATCTAAAATCGCATCGAGATGATTGACGATTAAAATACGTTTTTTATCGTAAGAGTCCACCAAGAACTTCCACGCGGATTTGTAATTCTGTTCGCTGACGTTGAATATTGTTATTTTATTTAACGCTTCACCCCGTAAGCAATTTTTTAAATACATTAATTTTTGTAGATCTGGAATGTCGTCGCATGAATCTATCATTGTAATGAATGTATTTTTGAATGATAACCAATCCTTGAGGTTTCCGTCGAATTTAGGAAGCTCCATGACTGGCAACTTTAACTTATGCGATGTATGATTTACCGATTCTGAAGAATTTGTGGCATTAGAACTCGAACTCCCCCCGTTGGAGTCGTTTGAAGAAAAACGCCTTTCAAATTTCGCTATGATTTCATAATAAGAAGTTTCGATAGTCGGGAATTCGGCTATTCCCTCGTTTTCCTCATCCTCCTCTAAAAGTGCGAGTTCCTCGTGTAAGTCCTCGTATGCCGCAAACTGACTTTTTAAACGATTGAAACGCGCCTTTACGATGAGCGGATCAGCTTGATCGTTATCAAGTAATGTAATTAAAGTCTGAAGATGATTCTTCAGCGTGATGCGTTTCTGATTGATGACTTTCACGCGGTTCACCATTTTTTCGTTTTTTTTTTTTAAACGTACGAAATCGAAACGAAAATGAAAAACAAAGAAAGGTAAATTAAAAGGGTACTTAAATTGTTCGATGATCCTGGTCACGGCATGTAGCAGGTGACGTCCTTGATCGATTTTGTGACGAACGACGACCGATGTCCAGCGTCCGTTGACTTGCTGTTTCGATGACTTTGTATCGACGATTCGATGACTTTGTGATGGTTCACTATGATCGCACTTCTGACACCAAAAATGTTGCGTATAAAAGTTCGAAATTGCTTTCGTTGGAAAGGGATTCCGATAGTTTCGTCTGATTTTTGATAAAATCCACTGGGTTTAAAACTCTGTGATTTATTCGTTGTAACGATATATGAAAATGTTGCTTTATAAAATGTGATTAAACGATTTTGTGTTTCGGAACCGCGGGACTGGTGTTTTGTCGCTGATTTCGAATCGATGTCTTGAATGTGTCTGATGATCAGATGTGATATACTCAGCGCGACCCCCCAAAGAAGTCCCTGAGTCGCGTCGACGCAGTCGACCACGGTTCTTTCGCACGCACGGGATACAAACAGAAAAAGAGAAAGAAAAAAAAAAACATTTTACAACAAAGTCGACGATACAATATCTATGATGAAGCTGTTATTAGTGCTTTCAAAAAAAGAAAGAAGTTTATGGAACAAGAAGATCAAAAGTCATTTTAGAAAACCGAAAAATTTATTTATCAAGACGAAAAATGAAAGAAATTAAGAATAAACATAATTTAATATCAAAGTACACTAAATTATCATTCAAAAATCATCATAATAAAGTTAATGATAGTAAAATTACTAATCTTGTTGATAGAGACTTTAAATAATAGGGTTAAAATGAAGTTATTGTTAGTGATTTAAATTATGTTAAAATTAATGGTAAATGAAACTATATTTGCTTATTAATAGATCTATTTAACCGCGAAATTATTGGACATAGTGTTTGTAGGTACTACTAAAAAAGATGCATCATTAGTATATCAAGCATTTATGCACTCAAATCGCTGTGTAAAAAATATTCAAATATTTCATAGCGAACAAGGTAATGAATTTAATAATAAAACTATTGATAAACTTTTATTAGCATTCAACATAACTCGATCTTTAAGCAAAAAAGCATGTTCTTATGACGATGATGTTGCTGAAGCAACTTTTAAAACTTTCAAAACTGAATTTATTAATGATAAAAATTTTACATGATTAATCCAATTAAAATTAGAATTATTTGATTATATCAATTGATATAACAATATAAGAATTCACAGCACTCTAAACTACTTAACTCCAGTTAGATACCAAAAACAAGTGTCTACTAAAAATAGTCCTAAAAAGGTTGCCATTCCAGTAGTTTTGTAAAAAGCTCTTTACATTATCGATGTGATTCAAATGTCGGATGAGGTACATTTTCTACTTTAGAATTAATAATATTTCTATTTCAAGGAATTACTCGTACTTTATAAACTACATAAGCACACATAAAATCAGCTGATTTACTTCAACACGAAATGATAATAACCTTTTAATACTTAAGTCAGTTCACTGCAATAAAGCAAAAGTAATAAAAATATCAATAAATCAAATTCAAAATAGATCAGCAATAGTATTAATTAAAGTATAGCCACCAGCATAAAGAAAACTAAATAATGGTTGCATCATATTAATGGAAAAATGAGTTACTGCTGAAAAAGCCATATATTAAACTGCAAGTTTGAGCATGTTGTAGCAATATTAGATAACTTTGGAAATAATACTTTTGGAACTCAAAAAGCACTACCCAAAATAATTGAATCAATAACAGTTGAAATAGCAAAACTCAATTTCAATATCTTCTTAGCATTTTCTCTAGCAAGTACTAGGTCTCCTGAACCTAACTTGCTACCAACAACATATCCAACTAAAGCATTATATCCCCTAGAAATAGAATAAAAAATAGCAACAATACTACCAACGATTTGTACAGCGGCAACAACTTCAGTAGCACCAAAATGAGAACATAAAGCTGTTGACATTACTACTGAAACACCAAATAATACTTGACTAGCAAATAAAGGAATAAAAGTAATAATATATTTTTTATGTAAATCTTTTGTAAATTTGAAAATATTTCAATTAGGAACATAAATTGGTTTTTTATAAATTAAATAACCCAACAATATAAAACATTCTACTGATCTTAAAATAATTAAAATTATTGCTAATCCTTCAATACGTAATATGGCAATAATAAAATAAAAACTAAAAATGTATTTAAGAGTAATGAGTAAATAGAAGTTATCAATGGTGTTTCAACATTACCACATGTATTCATAGTAATTGACATAATAAAAGCAAAACCTTACAATGGGTAATTTCAAGTAATTAATTTACTATTTTCTTCAGCAATACCAATAGTATTTTGATGAGAATTATCTTCAACACCAAGAATTACTAGCATAATTTGTTTACTAAATAATTCTCATATTACAACAACAAATATTGAAAAAATTAGAGGAGGAAATAATTTTATATTAGTAGTTTCTTGAATTTTCTGCTTATCTTCAATACCTAAATATTGAGCAGTAAAAATATTACCTGTAGCAACAAAAGCAAAAAAGATATATCAAACCATATCATAAATATTACTTGATGATGCAACTCCAGCAATAGCATCATCATTTCCATTTCCAAATTGACCAACCACAAAATTATTCATTCAGTTTGTTAATGTTTCAATTAAAGATTGTGTACAAATTGTAATCATGAATGATAATGCCATTTTATAAAAGTTTAATATTTCTTTATTTAACGTTTTCATATCATCTCACCCAATTCAAAATTTAATATGATAAAAAAATATATTAATGTTAATATTTAACATTTTGTTATATTTTTAACGAATAATTGCTTGAAAGTTTTTCTTTAATATTTCTTGAATAATACTTATTTGTCCACTTACTTTTGTTTCATCTAATTTTTCTTCTTGACTATTGAATTTCAAATCAAAAGTTAATGAGTGTTGATGCTATGATTTTTATTTTTCATTATTACAAAAATCTACCAAAAATATTTGTTCTAAAAAAATCAATATTTGCAAATATTACAGCATTTTTTACATCAGAAAATTGAATATCGCTATTAAGAATAATTGATATATTGTCACATAGAAATCGGTTCCCTTAGTAATGGTGAAGTGGTGCGCCAAATGTTAGGCCACCAAAGAAACAACTCGTTCCACCTTGGGAAAATCCGTTCACCGTACCCTAGGTGACTTGGAGCCGTCCGGCGGATACCAGGAGGTCTGTTACGGATTGAAGCATACTCTTACACGGCTCATGTGCCGAAAACCGCAGTCTGAACAGAATTCCTAGAAATGTGCTGTCAGGCCACCGGAAAATCAGGGGAAGGGAACCAAACTTCCTCGGTACCAAAGAGGTTTCGCTCCGCAGTCCTGTAGGAGATCGTCCCGCATAAACGATCTCCCTTCACGCAGCGTACCGCCGGTAATTGTACTACTTGGAAAATATTTCAAGTGTCGAAGGCGCGTTAATAAGTGTTTTGTATTTGCATTTCGAAGCTCGTAACGCTATTAGTGTTTGTGAAGTTCCAATGTTGGGAGCTATTGGCTTCACCTTTTTATATTTGGGGTGAGTCAATATAAATGTTGTACCCATCTGTTTGCGTCCTTCACTTGACGAGTAACGTCAACCTTTCTGCGCTACCCTGAGCGAAAACCCCCGCGCCAACTACGATAAATGGAAATCTAGTTGACACTTGGTGGAGGCGCCGTTGCCTTAAATTCCGGAAAATACGTAGTTTCGTTTTTCTTCTCAATAAGCGCGATTGCCGTTTGATCGTTTTTGTTCGTTTCGTTTTTTTTTTCAGGAAACGCAGCTACTGCGTTTTCGGTCGTTTGTTTGTTTCTTTTTCAGGACGCGACAACCGCGAGCGACCAATTTATTGGTGTTTTCCGTTTCGTTTTATTTTCAAGAAACGCGTCAACCGCGAGAGCCGTATTATAAACTCAACGTATCGAAATACGATTCACCTCGCTTCTACATTTCATTTTCAGCATCCACATCGTTTTACTTTTGCTATTCTTGTCTTTTTTTCTTTTTCCCCTCGTCGATTGGCAATTTCGCCACAAATACGTAGTTTCCAGTATTAACTACATATTGATATACATTTTCTACGTCGCTATTATTCCCACAACTAGAGTTGCGACTTATCGATCCGCTTCCTCGTACATACGATCTACAGTTTTTGTAGGATGCGGGCCCTCAGGGTCTCTTAGGTAGCTGGATGTCCTGCCACTGCAGCGTCGTGGCAGTTGAACAGGACATGTGTACGCACAGAGGGTGGCACGAACATCTATAGTTGATCCTTGCTGCGCCGATACTGGTGTCCATCTATGGCTACGTAGTCCTTGGGCGCGTGCTGTTCGTTATTAGTAAGCTGGCGTATGATTGCCTGGACAGTGTCGTCTTGGTCCTGGGACTCTTGGAAGGCCGAAAGCACGGCTTTGAAACCTTTTGTCTTGGGTTGGCTCTGGGAGGCTAGTTCGGGAGCATCCGGGGCGCTGAATGGGCGGGGTTGTGCCTGTCCCACTGCTACGGTCGGGGTGAATAGCCGTGGGTGGTCCACATCGGAGCGAGTGTCGTCGGTTTCGGTTTCCCTGGAGAGCAGATCGGCTATTCAATCGACCATGGCAGTGGGACAGGCAAAACCCCACAAGCGATAGAATATTTAAAGAAATTACATCTATTAATTACAATAATGCAAGTAATAATAACGATACAGTTATTACAACTATTGATTTGTTAGTTGATGATATTTTAGATGAGAATAAAGAGGAGATGCTATGAATAGTATGATAAAATCCAATATTATTGACGAATTGAAAGGACGTAATATCTTAAAAGATATTAGTAGCATAGATGAAGTAATTAATGCAGGAAAATTAGAAAAAGGAATATATTGTGGTTTTGATCCAAGTAATGATTACGTTTAGGTAATTTACTATAAATTATTTTATTGTATCGTTTTGCTGTATTTGGTTTTCAACCAATTGCTGTTATTGGTGGTACAACGGCAATGATTGGTGTAAGAATAAAGAACGTAATTTATCAGATGAAGATGTGTTACAAACTAGTGTTAGAAAAATAAAAGAGCAGTAAGTAACATTATTAAGTGATTAAAATATTGATAATTTAACATTATTAGAATTAATTAAAACATGTAATAAAAGTGAAGTTATAATTTGAGGGGAAAAATAGTTGAACAGCAAAAAGAAATCGAGAATCTCATGTCAAGTTAATCGTTCGAATTGAATAAAATCAAGGAGGAGAATGAAGCACTTGAACACCAAATACGAGAATTGAAGGAGGAACATGAAAAACAGATGCAGTCACTTAATGAGAAAGTTTTAGAGCAAGCTACGGAAGTAAATATTACAAAAAATACTCTCAGTCAAAAAGATGACGTAATTAATAGTTTAGAAGGTCAACTAAAGCAATTAACTGAAGAGAGATCTTCCTGTCAAATAAAATTGAGTGAATTGCAAGAAGATTACAAGTTATTGGAACAAACGTTGAATGCAACACTTGAAACCAAGAAAAACAAAATTGAAACCATTGCATTACATAATAAAGAACTGAATGAAAACAAAGAAGAATATGAAGAACGAATACAAGCGCTCAATAAATCAATCGTTACTTCACAAACCCAATTAGAATTGTTCGCTGATAACAAATTCCTTAAAAAAAAAATCTCGAATTACAACAGAAAAATGAAGCATTAATAAAAAGTAACGATTTACAAAAACAAACATACGAGGACTTCAAAAATCATTGCGACTTGTTCACGAAAAATTTGAACAACATCATATCGCAAAAAAAGGTGCTGGAAACTCTAGTTAGCAATTTACTGGTCTCTGCAATAACTTCGAATAGAAACCTCCCCAAAGAAAATCAAAATATTAAAAAATTGTTGGATAAAAAAGAATCGCTCGAAATAATTATTGAAGATATTTTGAAACAAATCAATCGTTCGTCCAAACAAATAAACAATATTATATTCGATTTTTCCAAATACACCGTGAATAATTGCGACTCTATTTTATCAACTTTGGATGTAAACATTGAAAATTATTTAACGAAATACGATTTAGATGATATAAACACTCACTTATCCAGTTTAGTAGATCTTGCTACCGATGCCGTAATCCAAACTAAATCATTATTAAAAGACTTCGAGCACTTTAATCAACACGAAGAAGCTTCCAATATCGATAAAGAGAACGTTTTGTGCGCGTCCACAAAAATAAACGTTGGAAAAATGAAAGAAGACGAACTTAAGAAAAAGAATATGCAACTGAGACAGAAGGTGATTCTGCTGGAAAATTCCAAATGCTTGATGGAAAAAACAATTAAAAAACTTCGTGAAGAAATAAAACAATTGAAAGACAACAGTCCGAATCCCGATAATGATGTACATTACAACCTTTTATCAAAAGAGTATATTGATTATAGAGACAATCAAGAAAGGGTATTAAAAGAATACGAGGCGAAATTAACTAACCTACAAGAAAATTGTGATAAGACCAACGAGAATTTTATAAGAGGCTCAACTCCATTCGACGATCCAGTTGTCGAACAAGAAAACCGTTTACGTTCCGATTTAACGAAATTACAAGAGGCCTATTCGAACATCAAAGTGATTAATGCAAAATTAGAGTCGGAAAATAAACAATCGAAGAGGGCGATCGAAGAACAGAGACAAGAAATCGGAAAACTTAATTTAATCAAAGAAGCATATGATAAACTACTAGAACAGAATAATAAATTAATCACCGACGTTGATACCATAAAATATAAAAGGGCGCGAGATCGCGACGAGTTCTTGCGACTAATAAAAAAAGAGAAACTGGAAACCGAAGCGAAAACATCCAAACAAGTACAAGAAATCAAATCAGATTATGAAGATAAATTAGAAAAAATGAAAATTAAAACCGTAAGTTACTTCGTACTTCCAAGCCCTAAAGCAAATAACTTAAAAATGATTAAATTCAGATTCAGTTGTACAAGGATGAATTAAATAAAGAGATCGAAAAAGCTAAAGTGGGACAAAAGGAAAATGTAAATTTAGTTGTACCAAGTTTACTTCATTCTTAATATGCTTCACTTTTCAGATCTCTCTTTTGAATGTGATCGATCAACTTAAAAACGAGTTGTGCAACGCGGAACGCAAAATACAATCGTTGGAAAGGGAATCGCAATCCAATAATCCGTTCTACTTAAGGGAATCGTTGCCAAGTTTGAATCCTCGAGAGTCCGAAAATTTCACGGACTTCGCCTTGCCCAAGTTATTGGAGTTTAAACACCCCACGAAAATTAATCCGTCTAGTTTGGAAACGCGTAAACAGATGGACGATAGGCGCGGTAGTATTTCTACGCAAACGATGATTGAGGATGTCATGGTGGCCCGAAGGACGACCGTCGGACCTTCTAACGATATGGGTAAGTCGTTCATCTGAATAGAAAGATTTTGTTTTGCATCATTATTATTATTAATATAGGACAAAATTTACAAATGGAAGACGAGGAGGAATTATTTAATAATAAATATTTGACTGATTTGAAACAAGGAAGGTGTGATACTAGGAATGTTGTAGAAGATAGAACTTTCAGGATATCGGAATTGGCGATTCATTAGTACCGCGGAGAAATTCATTAGTACCGCCACATTTGAAATCGTCCTACCCGGCGGAGTTGCAATTTTGCACTCGGGATGATTTCAAAGAGGATGACGTGAAGGTACGATATAAATATTTCAACTTAGTTCTCAGTAAATGATCCAAGAAATACTTACTGGAATGGAGATTATTAATCGCCCATTGATTTAAATTTGCACTTTCAGACTGGTAAATTGCCATTTGATGATAGCTTATCGCGACTACTACCGGAAGAATCGAAACGAAAAAAAGATTTCGGGACGACTTATTATAAAAAACCCGGACCACCTACCCCCAGCAAAAATGGCGGAAGATTGTCCCTTCAGGGTAACGAAGTTCATCCTGTAAAGGAACAGAATCCCGAGCCTAAAAAAAGTACTCCAAGCAGAATCCGTGCTCTGTTTTGCAGGAAAAAGTTTGTCTAAGAGAAGCAGGTAACACGAAATAATTAAAGGTTCATCAATGTAATTAATTTTGAATTTATAGGCGAGTCCGGCACGTAGAAGGTTGAATATTTTCCGTGAGTGATTTATTTTAAAAATAATAAGAAAACTGATTGTTATTGACTTGATTTTTAATGCTTTTATGTGATGATGATTCAAATAATGACATTAGTTCATCGTTTGTATTTCCATAATCAAAATAAGCTGAACAGATGATAACAGCTTGATTCATTTGAACTTTCGATCCTTTCCTTCCATTGAGTGAATGAAAAAACCTATACAGGTGATGATTTTTCATACGCTATGGTTTTAAAGTATTTCTTGAAGAAACTCGAGACTTTCTTTTGTGTAGGCATAAAAAGAATAAAAATATTTTTTGCACAGACTGAATGTAAATGCGAATGACGTAGTTAGAGTATTTGTTTTGTATTACATAAAAATTGAGTTCAACTCTGCGTCAAATATCGCTGATCCAACCAAATGGTTTTGTACCACCTCGTGTATTGCTTCCCTACATAAAAATACAGTTTTATAAGGAAAACATGTTGCAAAGTTATAATAATGAAGACTAATCGGAGTTTTAATTCTTTAACTTGTGGAACTTCTTCTCTTTCGTACAATTTATTAGTATTGCAGTTCAAAGTTCAATGTTATTCTGGTGGTAAAATAAATTCAGATGAGATGCGTTTGTGGGAAAACCTTGTGTAACGATTTCTTTATTACAGTAATAACGACATGTTTAACATATTATTTAGTTACTTGTGATGTTTCGCTTTTTCAAATTATTTCTAACTGAACGTTCCCACTATTTTTTAAATATTTATGTTTGTTATCTTCGAATAGTTCCATTATGCGTTTTTGAAATAATTCATGTAATTCATCGATTTGTTCCAACGTTGGTTCTTCTATTTTTGTTACCTCTATCGGTTCGCCAACTAAAATTTATACAAATGGAATATTGAAATCAATTTTAAAAATTAAAACTTACCAACAATGTTCAGTTCAACTCTTTGTGGTGAAAAGGGAGAATAAAATCTTCCAATCAGTAAAACTGGCAAAAATCCAGTATTGTCTTTGCAAATCAGTTCAATTTTATGAAGCACCGTTCCTTCTTCAAGAATAAGTTGCCGCATTAAATCCGAATACCGGTACTAAAGGTGATCCGTTATTCAACGCTATTTTAACGAATCCTTTCCCTATTCTTTAGTACAATTTTGTAAATCCCTGGGTTTGCATGATATGCCTCTTGAGCTCCACCCACAGCTAGCGCCGATAGATTTCCACCACCCGGATTGCTTAAAACATAATTTAAGGATCGCGCGGTCGAAGAGTGTAGCCGTCAGTGGTCATTTTACGATTTTGAATTAAAAAGCGAGTTTGATTTTTATTTCATTCGCTCCGGCGTTCGATCTGCAATTAATAAATAATTCGTGACGAATTATTAAGGGTGCCACTTGTAAAAAGAAATAATTGTTTAGTCGTTTGGATGCAGTCAAAGCGTGTAGACGTGTTGAAGTCATTACGAGAATAATATTGATTTTACGAATTTTCGAATTAGTTATTCATTTGCTTGATAAATGAAGCGGTTTCAACTGTAAAAGATGATTTTAATTCGCCCATTTTGCGAGCTATTAAAATTGCTGCCGATAGAGTTCTTCAAAAAAAATTTGCGTTGCAAGCAATAGTTTTAATCCTTTTGAATTATTTGGATTCAAAAGTTTATCTCTTTTCTTATTCATACTTCTTTCACAATCTAATTAGATTATAGGTTTATGCATAAAAGTTATTTTTTATTGATTTTATTAAATGATGGTTGACAAAAACAATCTCTGAACGATAATGCATACACGATTATTAAGAATTGCCTTAATCTTGCGCGAATCCATCAAATTGATGAATGAAAACAGCGATATTTGAAAATTAAAAAATTTGCACAAATATTTGATAAATTTTGAAACGCCATCTTTGCTTAAGCATTAAAAATAAAAGAGGTTTCAAATATAAAAAATTTTGAAACATCCGGGTGAATCCCTTTTTATAAAAATCGAAAATTGGAATAAACCGAGTGAAGACCTTGTCTTTTTTAGTCAGCAACGATTGAAATAAAGCGGCTGAAGGCCCTTCTTTTTTAGTTATGACTGAACATTTACAATAATGTTTGCACGTTTCAATGCACTACATGTGTTAGAGACCTCTCTGAATCGAAATCTATGCATTTTTATTCATATAGGCGAATCCCGAAAGAAAACTATATTGTTTTTTCGACGAGAAAGATTTCTTCTCCATATCTTAGACGAATATAGTAGTTCTTAAAAGCCACGTTAAGAGAATCGTAGATGGCAGCATCTCACAGGGAATATTTACCGTTTTGAAACTTTTGTATTGCGTGTAATCAACAAATATACAACGCTTATAGAACGATATTTCCCATGTAACGATTTGGTCCAAGCTTCAGGGTGCAGGGGAACTATTTTCGTTCTCTCTTTGTCTAATTTAGACGGTTGCGCATGGCTTTTCGATCGTTTGGGCGCCACTTACTGCTTTGGACATCGGCAGTGATGCCAAGTCGAATCAAAACAAAATCAGAGATTGTATTTAGGAATGTAACCCAATATCTTGAACCTTCCGCAGCTTCAGAGTCAATTTCTCTGAAGGTAACTTCAAGCAAACATGCATTTAATCATTATAAAAACGAATACTATACGGTCAAAATTTTTCATATGAGTATTGAAAATGCGGTAACTAAAAATAAACTACGTAGTTAAACGGTAGTAAATCTAAAAATTTTCATTTTCTCATATAAGAATTCGTCCCATTACTAATTTCCATTTATTGTCCTCTTTCGTTATAAAAATGCTGTTACGAAAAAATCCGAAGCGGTAGAATCAACGATACAATTCTTGAATATACGTTCGTAGACCTAGGCAATGTCAGCAGATCTGACAACAGTGTTGTAAAATATGTTGATTACAAGTGGCTCCTTTAGCGAGTGGGTAACATAACATGTTTGTTTGTTACCCAAGGGGAAGGCCAAACTCGCCCGTAAGAGATATAAGCGTTGTATATTCGTTGGTGTAATGCTAGCATAAACAAATCTTATTTGTCTGTGGCTAACGGCCTAAAACGTCAATGTCAACGAAAGATCGGTTAGTAACGAATTTTACAATTTCAACGGGATTTAATCAAGCTGATAGTTAATTTAAAAATTTGATAAAATCTCTTGCAAAATAATGTTGTGGTGTAATTTACTTGTTCAATGGGTAAGTTATTAATGTAATATAATTTTCATGAAAAAAATGGCGCTATCGTCTTCAGTGTAACTGTCTGAGGATATCCGATAAAATAATCACTTTGGAACAGCTCAAAGATGGAGAATTTTTCAATAATATCCTTCACAAAATGTAAGATTGAAAGTATTTTTCTTCTCCAAAGATGCCATTCTACCTATTTGCAGCTTCCACGTTGACGAAACAATGGAAATACCGACAAAAGAAAAAATGGTAGATTTCATAAAAATTAATTACCATAACATCACACTGGATTTTAAATCGTTAAATATCGTTTTGTTTCATATTTCTATCGGTTTGTGAGTTCCGCACAAAATTCACTGGTCCTTCGAACATAAATCCGTTGCCGAAGAAGTTTTATAACTTATCATCAACATTCGACCTTCGAGCCAGATACCAGCAACATATGGAAATATACAACATACAACCTGTCAACATATACCTCAAAAGAAGTCATCAAACATATTGAGCATTCTACGCACTATTTCACTTTGGCCAATCGATTTAACGTTCAACTGAGTAAGTGACTGCTTTCAATCTATTATCATTTTCCTATACCTTGTTCATATCTACATTCAAAATTGCTACGATGGAGGCAAAACTAAAATCAGAAAAACGCTACATTAAATCAACTTTTACACGAACTAAAACATTTTTCGAAACTGTGATCCGTATTTCTGAATCCGGTTTACCATCGGATGTTGACATAAACGAACTCAAAAAACGCTTAATGACCATGGAAACCTTGCATAAAAGATTGAACGAAATTCACGTGGAGCTTTCTTACCAACTAGAGGTTCAAGGAAAGGGAGAAGAGGAATTAGATAATTTTGATACAGAAATCGAAAACATTTTGTCGGTGTATTATTCACTTGATGTCGGGATCAACAAGTTTTTAGGTAAATTTGAAGTGCATAAAGCTATTCCTTCAGCTCCTGTTAAATCGGAATCATCTGTACAGCAATCGAGTTGCCAAAGTTTGACGGTTTATATGAACAATGGATTTCATTTTATAACGCCTTTAAATCTTTGATTGATGACAAGGACTATATCTCGCCTATCGAAAAATTCTCCTATTTAAAATCGTGTTTGCGAGGCTGCGCGAGCAAAATCATTGACCATTTATCAATCTCAGAAGAAAATTACGATATAGCGTGGATACTATTGAAAGAACGTTTCGATAACAAAAATCAATTAATTTATGAATTATTCCAGTCTTTGTGCAATCTTACTAAAATTAACAAAGAGTCGTTTACCTGTCTTCGCGAACTAACAGATAAGGTATCCCGAATAACCAAATCTTTAGATAAATTAGCTGATACAAAATATTTGTACAATGCATTAATTATTTTATTAGTAAAATCAAAACTGGATCAAAACACATGTAGGGAATGGGAATCGACGAATAAATCTGAACCTGCTATTGTAGAATTTGTGTCATTCCTCAATGAACAATGTAAGCTTTTGGAATCTTTAGAATCAAGATGTCGACAAAAGACTGACATCGAAAAACAAGCTAAATCACATGTATCACAATCGTCTTCAGATTTAATTGAGTCTAATAATCAGCTAATACGTACGTGTCTTATATGTAAAGGAAATCATTTAATATATTATTGCAACGATTTTCTGCAGTTAGAAATAAATGAACGTATTGGTAAAGCAAAAGAACTTCATCTTTGCATAAACTGTCTTCGAAAAGGGCATCTCATCGATAATTGCTCATCTAAAAACACTTGCAGACATTGCAACAAAAAGCATAATTCACTTTTGCATTTATCACGACAATCAAATAATTCAGTCTCCGATGCACATTTGACCATAGATTCCTCCGAAGCAGTCACTTGTAACCATTCTCAAGGTACATCTTATCAAGTTTTATTATCAACAGCCTCTGTAAACATTACCTACAATGGTAAAACATGTCAAGCGAGAGCGCTATTAGACATGGGCTCACAATCTACGACGGACTTATGCAAAAATTAGGCGCAAAATGGATAAGATTGACATTGCCGTTCAGGAATTAATCGTACGACATCGCTGATTAAATTTAAGACAAATGTTCAACTAAATTCTCAAAAAAAAACAATTACCACAAACACGTGGACTGTTTCGTACTTGAAAACATTACAGGTTTATTACCAAGTCAGTCAATCAATAAATCAATATTAAACATTCCACATAATATTAAATTAGCAGACCCAAAATTTCATGAAAGCTCAAGAATAGACATCCTGTTGAACGCTGAAATATTCTGGGAAATTCAGTGTAAAGGAACTATTGAATTAGGCAATGATAAACCTGTTATACAAAGAACACTATTGGGATGGATCATTGGGGGAAAATTAGGTTCGAAGTGTAAAGAAAGTAATGAAAAGCATTTTAATGGAAATATTTTATTGAGCACAATGGATCAACAAATAAAGAAATTCTGGGAAATTGATAATTTCGCATCTACAAAGACCCATAATTACAGCGAGGAAGAAGAATTTTGTGAGAACCATTTCATACAAACAACATCTACTCATGCGAACGGAAGATTTATTGTTTCAATACCATTCAAAATAACCAAATTGTCATTATGAGAATCTCGTAGTCTCTTGAACGCAAACTCAACTCTAATTCGTCGCTCAAACGAGAATATGTACTGTGAATTTATGAAAGAATATCAAAATTTAGGACATATGTCAAAAATTAACGAAGACCAAATTCCACATAATCATTATTACTTACCTCATCACGCAGTTATTAGAGAATCCAGTTCAACAACAAAATTAAGAGTAGTATTTGACGCCTCCTGTAAGACTAGTTCTGGTGTTTCTTTATATGATTTGCAATCTGTTGGTCCAACAATACAAGATACATTGTCTGGAGATCGGCGTCTTGCTGCTGGGCCTCGACGACGGCCGAAACCACAATTTTGAGACGCTCGGTTTGCTCTGGTTTGCTAGTTCGGCCGCATCTGGGGCGCTGAAAGGGTCTGGTTGTGCCTCTTCCACTGCTACGGTAGTGGTGAATAGCTGTGGGTGGTCCATATCGGGACGGGTGTCGTGGGTTCCGTTGTCCCTGTAGCGCAGATTGGGAGGACACACAGGCATTCAACCGACCGTAGCAGTGCGACAGGCATAATCGGGCCCATCCAGCGCCCCCGACGCTACCGAACTAGCCACTCAGAGCCAAATCGAGACAAAGGGATTCAAAAACGTGGTTTCGGCCGTCTGAAAAGACCAGTACCATACGCTGATGCCCAGGCATACATACACCAGCTGGCAAATAACGAACAGCTAGCGTATGGATGCCTGGAGATCGGCGTCTTGCTTCTGGGCCTCGAGGACGGCCGAAACCACAGATTTGAGACCCATGTTCTCGAATTGGGTCTGCGTGGCTAGTTCGGGAGCATCGGGGCGCTGGATGGGCCCAGTTGTGCCTGTCGCACTGCCACGGTCGGTTGAATAGCCGTGGGTCCCCCCAATCTGCGCTCCAGGGACAACGAAACCTACGACACCCGCCCTGATATGGACGACCCACGGCTATTCACCTCGACCGCAGCAGTGGGACAGGCACAACCATGTCCATTCAGCGCCCCCGATGCTGCCGAACTAGCAACCTAGAGCCAACTCGAGACCGAGGGTCTCAAAATTGTGGTTTCGGCCGTCCTCGAAGCCCAGGAGCAAGACGCCGATCTTCAGGCATCCATACGCTAGCTGTTCGTCTTTAGTCAGCTGGCGTATAAATGCCTGTGCATCAGCGTATGGTCCTGGGCTTTTCAGACGGCCGAAACCACGTTTTTGAATCCCTTTGTCTCGAATTGGCTCTAGGTGGCTAATTCGGGAGCATCGGGTGCGCTGGATTGGCCCGGTTGTCCCTGTCGCACTGCCACGGTCGGTTGAATAGCCGTGCGCTCCCGGGACAACGAAACCCACGACACCCGCCGCGATATGGACCACCCCCGGCTATTCACCCCGACCGCAGCAGAGGGACGGGCACATCCAGGTCCACTCGGGGCCCCGATGCTGCCGGACTAGCAACCTGAGCCAACTCGAGACGGAGGGTCCCAAAACCATGGTTTCAGCCGTCCTCGAGGCCGGGAGCAAGACGCCGATCTTCAGGCATCCATACGCTAGCTGTTCGTTATTAGTCAGCTGGCGTATGAATGCCTGGGCATCCGCGTATGGTACTGGTCTTTTCAGACGGCCGAAACCACGTTTTTGAATCCCTTTGTCTCGAATTGGCTCTGGGTGGATTGTTCGGCAGCGTCGGGGCGCTGGATGGGCCCGGTTGTGCCCGTCGCACTGCTACTGTCTGTTGAATAGCCGTGGGTCCCCAAACTGCGCTCCAGGGACAACGAAACCCGCCCCGATATGGACCATCCACGGCTATTCACCACGACCGTAGCAGTGGGACAGGCACAACCAGGCCCATTCAGCGCCCCCGATGCGGCCGAACTAGCAACCTAGAGCCAACTCGAGACCGAGGGTCTCAAAATTGTGGTTTCGGCCATCCTCGAGGCCCAGGAGCAAGACGCCGATCTTCAGGCGTCCATACGCTAGCTGTTCGTTATAAGTCAGCTGTTGTATGAATGCCTGGGCATCGGCGTATGGTCCTGGGCTTCTCAGACGGCCGAAACAACCGTTTTGAGCCCCATGGTCTCGATTTGGCTCTGGGTTGCTAGTTCGGCAGCATCGCGGGCGCTGAATGGACATGGTTGTGCCTGTCCCACTGCTGCGGTCGAGGTGAATAGCCGTGGGTCGCCCATATCAGGGCGGGTGTCGTAGGTTTCGTTGTCCCTGGAGCGCAGATTGGGGGGACCCACGGCTATTCAACCGACCGTGGCAGTGCGACAGGCCATCCGGCGCCACCGATGCTCCCGAACTAGCCACGCATACCCAATTCGAGAACATGGGTCTCAAATCTGTGGTTTCGGCCGTCCTCGAGGCCCAGGAGCAAGACGCCGATCTCCACGCATCCATACGCTAGCTGTTTGTTATAAGTCAGCTGGTGTATGAATGCCTGGGTATCGGTGTATGGTCCTGGGCTTCCCAGACGGCCGAAACTACGTTTTTGAATCCCTTTGTCTCGAATTCGCTATGGGTGGCAATCTGTTGGTCCAACAATACAAGATACATTGTTTTCTATTTTGTTAAGGTTCAGATTATACAAATATGTCATTAGTGCAGATATTGCAAAAATGTATCGACAAATTCTTGTCGATAATAATCAAAGAAAATTTCAATTAATTTTATGGCGAAACCAAAACAGCCAACAGATTGACACATTCCAGCTAAACACAGTTACTTATGGTACTGCATCCGCACCATTTTTAGCAATAAGATGTCTTAAACAATTATCTGATGAATATGAACACTTATATCCCCTCTCTTGTTCTAAAATTGACTCTGATTTCTATGTAGATGATATATTGACTGGGGGGGATACCAAGGAAGAAGTTAAACTAATTCAGAGGGAGATTACAAACATACTATCGAGTAGGGGATTTGAACTTCGGAAATAGTTGTCAAATGATCGAACGATCTTGTCGAACCCCGATGTATCCACAAATGAAAAGATTTTAGAATTTCCTTCTGATTGTACAGCAACAAAGACACTTGGAATCTGGTGGAATTCGAATGATGACGAACTCAAGTATTCAATTGGAAATTTTGATAATCACAGGACAACTTCAAAGCGTGCAATTTTATCCATGACATCACAAATTTTTGATCCATTGGGACTTATTTCCCCATGTACCATCATACCAAAATTGATCATTCAAAAACTATGGTCACTCAAATTATCATGGGATGAATCCATTCCTAGTTCTATTAATCAACAGTGGATAGAATTCCAAAACCAACTAAAACTCCTTAATTCTCTAAATATTCCGCGATACGCGATATCGTACAGTTCTAAATTGGAAATCCACGGATTTTGTGATGCCTCGAAATTGCCCAGGAGCAACACGCCGATATACAGGCATCCATACGCTAGCTGTTCGTAATTAGTCAGCTGGCGTATGAATGCCGGGGCATAGGCGTATGGTACTGGGCTTTACAGACGGTCAAAACCACGTTTTTGAATCCCTTTGTCTCGAACTGGCCCTGGGTGGCTAGTTCGGGAGCTTCGGGGGCGCTGGATGGGCCCGGTTGTGCCTGTCGCACTGCCACGGTCGGTTGAATAGCCGTGCGCTCCAGGGACAAAGAAACCCACGACACCCGCCGCGATATGGACCACCCACGGCTATTCACCCCGACCGCAGCAGTGGGACGGGCACAACCAGGTCCACTCGGCGCCCCCGATGCTGCCGAACTACCAACCTAGAGCCAACTCGAGACAGAGGGTCCCAAAACTATGGTTTCAGCCGTCCTCGACGCCCAGGGGCAAGACGCCGATCTCCAGGCATCCATACGCTAGCTGTTCGTTATTAGTTAGCTGGTGTATGAATTCCTGGGCGTATGGTCCTGGGCTATAAGTACTATACGCCGATGCCCAGGCATACATACGCCAGCCGACTAATAACGAACAACTAGCGTATGGATGCCTGGATATCGGCGTGTTGCTCCTGCGCCTCCAGGACGGCGGGAACCACAGTTTTGGGACCCTTTGTCTCGAATTGGCTCTGCGTGGCCAGTTCGGGAGCATCGAGGGCGCTGGATGGGCCAGGTTGTGTCTGTCGCACTGCCACGGTCGGTTGAACAGTCGTGGTCCCCCCAATCTGCGCTTTAGGGACAACGAAACCCACGACACCCGCCCGATATGGACCACCCACGACTATTCTCCCCGACCGTAGCAGTGGGACAGGCACAACCAGGCCCATTCAGCGCCCCCGATTCTCTCGAACTAGCAATCCAGAGCCAAACCGAGACCATGGGGCTCAAAACGGTGGTTTCGGCCGTCTGAGAAGCCCAGGACCATACGCAAATGCCCAGGCATTCATACGCCAGCTGCCTAATAACGAACAGCTAGCGTATGGATGCCTGAAGATCGACGTCTTGCTCCTGGGCCTCGAGGATGGCCGAAACCACAATTTTGAGACCCTCGGTCTCGAGTTGGCTCTAGGTTGCTAGTTCGGCAGGATCGGGCGCTGAATGGACCTGGTTGTGCCTGTCCCACTGCTACGGTCGTGGTGAATAGCCGTGGGTGGTCCATATCCGGGCGGGTGTCGTGGGTTTCGTTGTCCCTGAGCGCAGATTGGGGACCCACGGCCATTCAACCGATCGTAGCAGTGCGACAGGCACAACCAGGCCCATCCAGCGCCCCGATGCTCCCGAACTAGCCACCCAGAGCCAATTCGAGACAAAGTGATTCAAAAACGTATTTTCGGCCGTCTAGAAGCCCAGGACCATACGCCGATGCCCAGGCATTCATACGCCAGCTGACTAATGACGAACAGCTAGCGTATGGAGCCTGGAGTTCGGCGTCTTGCTCCTGGGCCTCGAGGACGGCCGAAACCACAGATTTGAGACCCATGTTCTCGAATTGGTCTGCGTGGCTAGTTCGGGAGCATCGGAGCGCTGGATGGGCCGGTTGTGCCTGTCGCACTGCCACGGTCGGTTGAATAGCCGTGGGTCCCCCAATCTGCGCTACTGTTCGTCATTAGTCAGCTGGTGTATGAATGCCTGGGCATCAGCGTATGGTGCTGGGCTTCAGACACAGGCACAACCGGGCCCATCCAGCGCCCCCGATGCTCCCGAACTAGCCACCCAGAGCGAATTCGAGACAAAGGGATTCAAAAACGTGGTTTCGGCCGTCTGGAAACCCAGGACCATACACCGATACCCAGGCATTCATACATCAGCTGACTTATAACAAACAGCTGGCGTATGGATGCCTGGATATCGGCGTCTTGCTCCTGGGCCTCGAGGAGGCCGAAACCACAGTTTTGAACCCATGTTCTCGAATTGGCTCTGCGTGGCTAGTTCGGGAGCATCGGGGCGCTGGATGGCCCGGTTGTGCCTTTCCACTGCCACGGTCGGTGGAATAGCCGTGGGTCCCCCAAACTGCGCTCCAGGGATAACGAAACCTACGACACCCTCCTGATATGGACCATTCACGGCTATTCACCTCGACTGCAGCAGTGGGACAGGCACAACCAGGTCCATTCAGCGCCTCCGATGCTGCCGAACTAGCAACCTAGAGCCAACTCGGGACGGAGGGTCTCAGAACTGTGCTTTCGGCCGTCCTCGAGGCCCAGGAGCAAGACGCCGATCTCCAGGCATCCATACGATAGCTGTTCGTTATTAGTCAGCTGTTTTATGAATGCCTGGGCATCGGCGTATGGTCCTGGGCTTCTCAGACGGCCGAAACAACCGTTTTGAGCCCCATGGTCTCGATTTGGCTCTGGGTTGCTAGTTCGGCAGCATCGCGGGCGCTGAATGGACGTGGTTGTGCCTGTCCCAATGCTGCGGTCGAGGTGAATAGCCGTGGGTGGTCCATATCAGGGCGGGTGTCGTAGGTTTCGTTGTCCCTGGAGCGCAGATTGGGGGGACCCACGGCTATTCCATCGACTGTGGCAGTGGAAATGGCACAACCCTGCCCATCCGGCGCCACCGATGCTCCCGAACTAGCCACGCATACCCAATTCGAGAACATGGGTCTCAAATCTGCGGTTTCGGCCGTCCTCGAGGCCCAGGAGCAAGACGCCGATCTCCACGCATCCATACGCTAGCTGTTTGTTATAAGTCAGCTGGTGTATGAATGCCTGGGTATCGGTGTATGGTCCTGGGCTTCTCAGACGACCGAAACCACGTTTTTGAATCCCTTTGTCTCGAATTCGCTCTGGGTGGCTAGTTCGGGAGCATCGAGGGCGCTGGATGGGCCCGGTTGTGCCTGTCGCACTGCCACGGTCGGTTGAATAGCCGTGGGTCCCCCCAATCTGCGCTCCAGGGACAACGAAACCTACGACACCCGCCCTGATATGGACAACCCACTGCTATTCACGACGACCGTAGCTGTGGGACAGGCACAACCAAGCCCATTCAGCGCCCCCGATGCTCTCGAACTAGCAACCCAGAGCCAAATCGAGACCATGGGGCTCAAAACGGTTGTTTCGGCCGTCTGAGAAGCCCAGGACCATACGCCGATGCCCAGGCATTCATACAACAGCTGACTTATAACGAACAGCTAGCGTATGGACGCCTGAAGATCGGCGTCTTGCTCCTGGGCCTCGAGGATGGCCGAAACCACAATTTTGAGACCCTTTGTTCCGAATTGGCTCTGCGTGGCCAGTTCGGGAGCATCGAGGGCGCTGGATGGGCCCGGTTGTGACTGTCTCACTGGCACGGTCGGTTGAATAGCCGGGCGCTCCCGGGACAACGAAACCCATGACACCCGCCGCGATATGGACCACCCCCGGCTATTCACCCTGACCGCAGCAGTGGGACGGGCACAACCAGGTCCACTCGGGGCCCCCGATGCTGCCGGACTAGCAACCTTGAGCCAACTCGAGACGGAGGGTCCCAAAACCATGGTTTCAGCCGTCCTCGAGGCCGGGAGCAAGACGCCGATCTTCAGGCATTCATACGCTAGCTGTTCGTTATTAGTCAGCTGGCGTATGAATGCCTGGGCATCGGCGTATGGTACTGGTCTTTTCAGACGGCCGAAACCACGTTTTTGAATCCCTTTGTCGGGGGCGCTGGATGGGCCCGGTTGTGCCCGTCGCACTGCTACTGTCTGTTGAATAGCCGTGGGTCCCCCAAACTGCGCTCCAGGGACAACGAAACCCACGACACCCGCCCCGATATGGACCACCCACGGCTATTCACCACGACCGTAGCAGTGGGACAGGCACAACCAGTCCCATTCAGCGCCCCCGATGCTGCCGAACTAGCAATCTAGAGCCAACTCGACACCGAGGGTCTCAAAATTGTGGTTTCGGCCATCCTCGAGGTCCAGAAGCAAGACGCCGATCTCCAGGCATCCATACGCTAGCTGTTCGTTATTTGTCAGCTGGTGTATGTATGCCTGGGCATCAGCGGATGGTACTGGTCTTTTCAGACGGCCGAAACCACGTTTTTGAATCCCTTTGTCTCGATTTGGCTCTGAGTGGCTAGTTCGGGAGCGTCGGGGGCGCTGGATGGGCCCGATTATGCCTGTCGCACTGCTACGGTCGGTTGAATGCCTGTGTGTCCCCCCAATCTGCGCTACAGGGACAACGGAACCCACGACACCCGTCCCGATATGGACCACCCACAGCTATTCACCACGACCGTAGCAGTGGAAGAGGCACAACCAGAGGCTGCTACGGTCGAGGTGAATATCCGTGGGTTGTCCATATCATGGCGGGTGTCGTAGGTTTCGTTGTCCCTGGAGCGCAGATTGGGGGGAAATACGGCTATTCAACCGACCGTGGCAGTGCGACAGGCACAACCGGGCCCATCCAGCGCCCCCGATGCTCCCGAACTAGCCACCCATAGCGAATTCGAGACAAAGGGATTCAAAAACGTAGTTTCGGCCGTCTGGGAAGCCCAGGACCATACACCGATACCCAGGCATTCATACATTGGCTGACTTATAACAAACAGCTAGCGTATGGACGCGTGGAGATCGGCGTCTTGCTCCTGGGCCTCGAGGAAGGCCGAAACCACAGATTTGAGACCCATGTTCTCGAATTGGGTATGCGTGGCTAGTCCGGGAGCATCGGTGGCGCCGGATGGCCTGTCGCACTGCCACGGTCGGTTGAATAGCCATTGGTCCCCCCAATCTGCGCTCCAGGGACAACGAAACCTACGACACCCGCCCTGATATGGGCGACCCACGGCTATTCACCTCGACCGCAGCAGTGGGACAGGCACAACCATGTCCATTCAGCGCCCGCGATGCTGCCGAACTAGCAACCCAGAGCCAAATCGAGACCATGGGGCTCAAAACGGTTGTTTCGGCCGTCTGAGAAGCCCAGGACCATACGCCGATGCCCAGGCATTCATACAACAGCTGACTTATAACGAACAGCTAGCGTATGGACGCCTGAAGATTGGCGTCTTGCTCCTGGGCCTCGAGGATGGCCGAAACCACAATTTTGAGACCCTCGGTCTCGAGTTGGCTCTAGGTTGCTAGTTCGGCCGCATCGGGGGCGCTGAATGGGCCTGGTTGTGCCTGTCCCACTGCTACGGTCGTGGTGAATAGCCGTGGATGGTCCATATCGGGGCGGGTGTCGTGGGTTTCGTTGTCCCTGGAGCGCAGTTTGGGGGACCCACGGCTATTCAACAGACAGTAGCAGTGCGACGGGCACAACCGGGCCCATCCAGCGCCCCCGACGCTGCCGAACAATCCACCCAGAGCCAATTCGAGACAAAGGGATTCAAAAACGTGGTTTCGGCCGTCTGAAAAGACCAGTACCATACGCGGATGCCCAGGCATTCATACGCCAGCTGACTAATAACGAACAGCTAGCGTATGGATGCCTGAAGATCGGCGTCTTGCTCCCGGCCTCGAGGACGGCTGAAACCATGGTTTTGGGACCCTCCGTCTCGAGTTGGCTCAAGGTTGCTAGTCCGGCAGCATCGGGGGCCCCGAGTGGACCTGGATGTGCCCGTCCCTCTGCTGCGGTCGGGGTGAATAGCCGGGGGTGGTCCATATCGCGGCGGGTGTCGTGGGTTTCGTTGTCCCGGGAGCGCACGGCTATTCAACCGACCGTGGCAGTGCGACAGGGACAACCGGGCCAATCCAGCGCACCCGATGCTCCCGAATTAGCCACCTAGAGCCAATTCGAGACAAAGGGATTCAAAAACGTGGTTTCGGCCGTCTGAAAAGCCCAGGACCATACGCTGATGCACAGGCATTTATACGCCAGCTGACTAAAGACGAACAGCTAGCGTATGGATGCCTGAAGATCGGCGTCTTGCTCCTGGGCCTCGAGGACGGCCGAAACCACAATTTTGAGACCCTCGGTCTCGAGTTGGCTCTAGGTTGCTAGTTCGGCAGCATCGGGGCGCTGAATGGACCTGGTTGTGCCTGTCCCACTGCTGCGGTCGAGGTGAATAGCCGTGGGTCGTCCATATCAGGGCGGGTGTCGTAGGTTTCGTTGTCCCTGGAGCGCAGATTGGGGGACCCACGGCTATTCAACCGACCGTGGCAGTGCGACAGGCACAACCGGGCCCATCCAGCGCCCCGATGCTCCCGAACTAGCCACGCAGACCCAATTCGAGAACATGGGTCTCAAATCTGTGGTTTCGGCCGTCCTCGAGGCCCAGAAGCAAGACGCCGATCTCCAGGCATCCATACGTTAGCTGTTCGTTATTTGTCAGCTGGTGTATGTATGCCTGGGCATCAGCGTATGGTACTGGGGTTTTCAGACGGCCGAAACCACGTTTTTGAATCCCTTTGTCTCGATTTGGCTCTGAGTGGCTAGTTCGGTAGCGTCGGGGGCGCTGGATGGGCCCGATTATGCCTGTCGCACTGCTACGGTCGGTTGAATGCCTGTGTGTCCTCCCAATCTGCGCTACAGGGACAACGGAACCCACGACACCCGTCCCGATATGGACCACCCACAGCTATTCACCACTACCGTAGCAGTGGAAGAGGCACAACCAGACCCTTTCAGCGCCCCAGATGCGGCCGAACTAGCAAACCAGAGCCAACTCGAGACCGAGCGTCTCAAAATTGTGGTTTCGGCCGTCGTCGAGGCCCAGCAGCAAGACGCCGATCTCCAGACAATGTATCTTGTATTGTTGGACCAACAGATTGCAAATCATATAAAGAAACACCAGAACTAGTCTTACAGGAGGCGTCAAATACTACTCTTAATTTTGTTGTTGAACTGGATTCTCTAATAACTGCGTGATGAGGTAAGTAATAATGATTATGTGGAATTTGGTCTTCGTTAATTTTTGACATATGTCCTAAATTTTGATATTCTTTCATAAATTCACAGTACATATTCTCGTTTGAGCGACGAATTAGAGTTGAGTTTGCGTTCAAGAGACTACGAGATTCTCATAATGACAATTTGGTTATTTTGAATGGTATTGAAACAATAAATCTTCCGTTCGCATGAGTAGATGTTGTTTGTATGAAATGGTTCTCACAAAATTCTTCTTCCTCGCTGTAATTATGGGTCTTTGTAGATGCGAAATTATCAATTTCCCAGAATTTCTTTATTTGTTGATCCATTGTGCTCAATAAAATATTTCCATTAAAATGCTTTTCATTACTTTCTTTACACTTCGAACCTAATTTTCCCCCAATGATCCATCCCAATAGTGTTCTTTGTATAACAGGTTTATCATTGCCTAATTCAATAGTTCCTTTACACTGAATTTCCCAGAATATTTCAGCGTTCAACAGGATGTCTATTCTTGAGCTTTCATGAAATTTTGGGTCTGCTAATTTAATATTATGTGGAATGTTTAATATTGATTTATTGATTGACTGACTTGGTAATAAACCTGTAATGTTTTCAAGTACGAAACAGTCCACGTGTTTGTGGTAATTGTTTTTTTTTGAGAATTTAGTTGAACATTTGTCTTAAATTTAATCAGCGATGTCGTACGATTAATTCCCTGAACGGCAATGTCAATCTTATCCATTTTTGCGCCTAATTTTTTGCATAAGTCCGTCGTAGATTGTGAGCCCATGTCTAATAGCGCTCTCGCTTGACATGTTTTACCATTGTAGGTAATGTTTACAGAGGCTGTTGATAATAAAACTTGATAAGATGTACCTTGAGAATGGTTACAAGTGACTGCTTCGGAGGAATCTATGGTCAAATGTGCATCGGAGACTGAATTATTTGATTGTCGTGATAAATGCAAAAGTGAATTATGCTTTTTGTTGCAATGTCTGCAAGTGTTTTTAGATGAGCAATTATCGATGAGATGCCCTTTTCGAAGACAGTTTATGCAAAGATGAAGTTCTTTTGCTTTACCAATACGTTCATTTATTTCTAACTGCAGAAAATCGTTGCAATAATATATTAAATGATTTCCTTTACATATAGGACACGTACGTATTAGCTGATTATTAGACTCAATTAAATCTGAAGACGATTGTGATACATGTGATTTAGCTTGTTTTTCGATATCAGTCTTTTGTCGACATCTTGATTCTAAAGATTCGTTATCGCCAGTTCGGGAGCATCGTTGGCGCTGGATGGGCCCGGTTGTGCCTGTCGCACTGCCACGATCGTAGTGAATAGCCGTGGGTGGTCCATATCGGGGCGGGTGTCGTGGGTTTCGTTGGAGCGCAGATTGGGGGGACCCACGGCTATTCAACCAACCGTGGCAGTGCGACAGGTACAACCGGGCCCACCCAGCGCCAACGATGCTCCCGAACTAGCCACGCAGAGCCAATTCGAGACAAAGGGTCTCAAAACTGTGGTTTCCGCCGTCCTCAAGGCCCAAGAGAGACACGCCGATATCCAGGCATCCATACGCTAGCTGTTCGTTATTAGTCAGCTGTTATATGATTGCCTGGGCATCGACGTATGCTCCTTGGCTTCTCAGATGGCCGAAACCACCGTTTTGAGCCCCATGATCTCGGTTTGGCTTTGGGTTGCTAGTTCGAGAGCACCGGGGGCGCCGGACGGGCCGGGTCGTGCCTTTCCCACTGCCACGGTCGGTTGAATAGCCGCGGCTCCCACCAGCCTGCGCTCCAGGGACACCGAAACCCACGACACTCGCCGAATATAGATCAACCACGGCTATTCACCCCCACCGTGGCAGTGAAAAGGCACAACCAGGCCCATCCAGCGCCCCTGATGCTGTCGAAGTAGCAACCCAGAGTCAAACCGAGACTGTGGGGCACAAAACGGTGGTTTCGGCCGTCTGAGAAGCCTAGAACCATACGCCGATGCACATGCTTTCATACACCAGCTGACTAATAACGAACAGCTAGCGTATGGAAGCCTGGATCGGCGTGTTGCTCCTGGGCCTCGAGGACGGCGGAAACCACAGTTTTGAGACTCTTTGTCTCGAATTGGCTCTGCGTGGCTAGTTCGGGAGCATCATTGGCGCTGGATGGGCCAGTTTGTGCCTGTCGCACTGCCACGGTCGGTTGAATAGCCGTGGGTCCCCCCAATCTGCGCTCCAACAAAACCCACGACACCCGCCCCGATATGGACCACCCACGACTATTCGCTACAATCGTATCAGTGGGACAGGTACAACCAGGCCATTCAGCGCCTCCGATGCCGTCGAACTAGCAAACCAGAGCCAATTCGAGACCGAGGGTCTCAAAACTGTGGTTTCGCCCGTCCTCGAGGCCCAGGAGCAACACGCCGATATCCAGGCATTTATACGCTAGCTGTTTCGTTATTAGTCAGCTGTTGTATGAATGCCTGGGCATCGGCGTATGATTCTGGGCTTCACAGATGGCCGAAACCACCGTTTTGTGCCCCATGGTCTCGATTTGGATCTGGGTTGCTAGTTCAAGAGCTACGGGGGCGCTGGATGGGCGGGGTTGTGCCTTTCCCACTGTCACGGTGGTGGTGAATAGCCGTGGGTGATCTATATGGGGCGAGTGTCGTGGGTTTCGGTGTCGCTGGAGCGCAGGTTGGTGGGACCCACGGCTATTCAACCGACCGTGGCAGTGGGGAAGGCACAACCCGGCCCGCCCGGCGCCCCTGGTGCTCCCGAACTAGCAACCCAAAGCCAAACAGAGACCATGGGGCTGAAAACGGTGGTTTCGGGCATCTGAGAAGCCCAAGACCATACGCCGATGCCCAGGCATTCATACAACAGCTGACTTATAACGAACAGCTAGCGTATGGATGTCTGGAGACAGGCGTCTTGCTCCTGGGACTCGAGGACGGCCGAAACGACAGTTTTGAGACCCTCGGTCTCGAGTTGGCTCTGGGTTGCTAGTTCGGCAGCATCGGGGGCGCTGAATGCGCCTGGTTGTAATCGTCCCACTGCTAGGGTCCTTGTGAATAGCCGTGGGTGGTCCATGTCGGGGCGGGTGTCGTGGGTTTCGTTGCAGAGCAGATTGGGGGGACCCACGGCTATTCGACCGAACGTGACAGGCACAACTCGGCCCATCTGGCGCCCCCGATGCTCTTGAACCCCAGAGCCAAACCGAGACCATGGGACACAAGACGGTGTTTTCGGCCACCTGTGAAGCCAAGGACCATACGCTGAAGCCCAGGCATTCATACAACAGCTGACTAATAAGGAACAGCTAGCGTATGGATGCATGGAGCAACGTTGGAGCTGGATGGGCCCGGTTGTGCCTGTCGCACTGCCACGGTCGTAATGAAGACCATGGGACACAAAACGGTGTTTTCGGCCACCTGTGAAGCCCAGGACTATACGCTGATGCCCAGGCATTCATACAATAGCTGACTAATAACGAACAGCTAGCGTATGGATGGCTGGATATCGGCGTGTTGCTCCTGGGCCTCGAGGACGGCGGAAACCACAGTTTTGAGACACTTTGTCTCGAATTGGCTCTGCGCGGCTATTTCGGAAGCATCGTTAGCGCTGGATCGGCCCAGTTGTGCCTTTCCCACTGCCACGGTGGTGGTGAATAGCCGTGGGTGATCTATATGGGGCGAGTGTCGAGAGATTGGTGGGACTCACGGCTATTCAACCGACTGTGGCAGTGGGAAAGGCACAACCCAGCCCATCTGGCGCCCCCGACGCTCTTGAACTATCAATCCAGAGCCAAACCGAGACCATGGGACACAAAACGGTGTTTTCGGCCACCTGTGAAGCCCAGGACCATAAGCTGATGCACAGGCATTCATACAACAGCTGTCTAATAACGAACAGGTAGCGTATGGATGCCTGGAGACCGGCGTGTTACTCCTGGGACTCGAGGACGGCGGAAACCACCGTTTTGAGACCCTTTGTCTCGAACTGGCTCTGCGTGGCTAGTTCGGGAGCATCGTTGGCGCTGGATGGGCCCGTTTGTGCCTGTCGCACAGCAACGGTCGTAGTGAAGAGCCGTGGGTGGTCCATATCGGGGCGGGTGTCGTGTGTTTTGTTGGAGCGCAGATGGGGGGGACCCACGGCTATTCAACCGACCGTGGCAGTGCGACAGGTTCAACCAGGCCCATTCAGAGCCCCCGATGTTGCCGAACTAGCAACCCAGAGCCAACTCGAAACCGAGGGTCTCAAAACTGTGGTTTCGGCCGTCTTCGAGGCCGAGGAGCAAGACGCCGGTTTCCAGGCATCCATACGCTAGTTGTTCGTTATTAGTCAGCTGTTGTATGAATGCCTGGGCATCGGCGTATGGTCCTGGGCTTCCCAGACGGCCGAAACCACCGTTCTGAGTCCCATGGTCTCAGTTTGGCTGTGAGTTGCTAGTTCGAGAGCATCGGGGGCGCCAGATGGGCCGGGTTGTGCCTTTCCCACTGCCACGGTCAATTGAATATCCGTGGGTCCCACC